>CABPRJ010001919.1:345613-905338 GCA_902439185.1 Cinara cedri
TATTACTGGTATTACGTTTCTTTTGTCAGAAATGTTACTTTCGGGAACATCAGTGCTTTTCTCTTCTTTTTCCGCTGTACTTGTATTTACGTTGCTGGTATTTTTACTGTCGGGACCATTACTAATTAATATTTTCTTCTTTTTTGCAACTATAGTTACACTTCCCTTTTCTTTTCCAATTTTTTTCACAAGGGTGTTACTTTTCGGAGCATCAATGGTTTTCTTCTCTTTATCTTCTTTAGTTACATTTTCACTCTCGGGAGCATCAATGCTTTCCTCCACTTTTATTACTGGTATTACGTTTCTTTTGTCAGAAATGTTACTTTCGGGAACATCAGTGCTTTTCTCTTCTTTTTCCGCTGTACTTGTATTTACGTTGCTGGTATTTTTACTGTCGGGACCATTACCAATTAATATTTTCTTCTTTTTTGCAACTTTACTTACACTTCCCTTTTCTTTTCCATTTTTTTTCACAAGGATGTTACTTTTAGGAGCATCAATGCTTTTCTTGTTTTTTGATATTGTACTTATACTTCTCTTTTCAATTTTTTTCACAAGGGTATTACTTTTGGGAGCATCAATGGTTTTCTTCTCTTTATCTTCTTTAGTTACATTTTCACTCTCGGGAGCATCAATGCTTTCCTCCACTTTTATTACTGGTATTACGTTTCTTTTGTCAGAAATGTTACTTTCGGGAACATCAGTGCTTTTCTCTTCTTTTTCCGCTGTACTTGTATTTACGTTGCTGGTATTTTTACTGTCGGGACCATTACCAATTATTATTTTCTTCTTTTTTGCAACTATAGGTACACTTCCTTTGTTGTGACTGAATCTTTTGTTACTATGAATTCTTTTCTTAATTTTTAGTATTGTATGTACAGTTTTTTTATCTTCACTGTTATTTTTAGGAGCATCAATACTTTTCTCTTCTTTTTCTTCTATAGTTCCATTAACTTTGCCAAGGTTGGTAATTTTTGGACCATTGGTTTTTTCATCATGTTTTATCAAGGTAGTTATACTTTCTTGGCTGGGAAAGATATTTTTATAACTATAAATTATTTTACCTGTTCTTACCACTCTTGGTAGATTTATTTTGTCAAAGCTGTTTCTTATGGGAGCACCAATGCTTTTCTTTAAGGGGCTTTTCCTAAGTAATTAAATTAAATTATTATACATCTAATTGATTAATAAATTAGTAAATATATTAGCATATATTAGAGTAATAATACTCATTTAGTGTCATAAAAGTACAGTATTTCCATGAACGCAAGCGGCAATAACTCTAAAGTGGATCCCAAAATCTTTATTCATTAGTTTTACTAACTAAACAGCTAAGGAAATATGATGTATTTGTACACAGCAGTGTTCTAACGTGAAATACCTACTGTCAATTTCAATGTCTAAAATACTATACTAAAAGACCACCGGTTGTCAAACACAAATTCTATTAAGCACGTAACTGATTATATATCAGTATATTGAGTGTATATCAACCAGCAAGTACTACAAAACCCTAGTTTACCTTATGAAAACATGTTTATACTTATGTACTCGAAAATAATAAAACACAAACGATTCTTCCAAATATAACACATTATTCGTTAACTCCAAAAACTGCGCACTTGTAATAAAAATTCAGGGCAAAACCGCACACTTTTGAAAATTGCTGTATCCTAATACCGCACATTTCATAATGATGTATAATCGATAATTTATTATTTATATATGTATTAAAAACAAACTGTTCAGGTTCAATTTATATATTGAAAAATGTATTAGACATGAAACCACTAGAACACCAAAAATCACATTCATCTCAAGATACGTTAACACGCGTTTCAATCGATAACTGTACTGGAAAAATACTTAACATTGGTTTGGCCGTTTTCCATAAATTTATTGTGAGTTTAAATGAAATACCTATAACTAAAAGTAAAAAATACTTTTAAAAACGTAATATACCTAACCGGAACCTAACCCAACCGAATAAATTTTTCCATAAAGCTGCCTCATTGATTAATTTATACAATTGTTATATACTTTAGTATACAAGTAAATACTTTTATTTGGTAAAATGGATAAATAATAAAAGCATGACAATTAAAATATAATAGAAATTTGTGTGTTCTTATTAAAATACATGTTTATAATATAATTTAGAATATATCATATATTATTGAAAATCTTGAATGATTTAATCATTAAACTTCTGACATTTGACATGTTTTATAACAATACCGACCAATTTAAAATAATGATGCAACCGATAATATTATATAGCCACTATAATATTAAATTTTATATTTTCAATATATGATGTACCTAATTCATTTGTACCTTCTAAATGCCTTTAGGCCTTGTACGTTTACGTTTGGCTAAGAATCACAGGCTAACTGTAATCTATATAGCACCTACCGACGTAAATAATAATAATAATTTTTTTAATTTAATTATTACGTTAATCATTTCTGGGGTATCCCTCATAACTTTAAAACAACGTGTACATTTAATATATTTAGATTTTGAGTGAAGGGATGAAGCTTATAGTATAACAATTTACAAAGATGTTTATTTTTGTTTTTTTATCTGCACGCAACTTTTCTACCAGAAATCTTGCTCCGATTTTTTATGTGTTGCACCTTGTCTAAAAGGAAATCGAGCTGAGGAGATAATTTAATATAGTAATTTTTCGATTTTCCCAACGAGTTTTCCTAATAAATTGGAAAAACCGAGAAAAAAACGTGGGAAAACCATAGGAAAAACGGAAAATACCTAGGTACTATATTAAATAAATATTATTAAAAATTTATATGATGTCTATGTAATTATTTTACCATAATGTGGCATATATATTGTTAACAAAGTAACACTATTAACTGAACTCCACTCAGAATCATTTTTTTGTTATGAATGGGTTATCGTTGATTACAGATATACAATAAATTTCCTCCCCAATATCTTCCAAATTTTTCACTTGCAACAGTGACTACACCCACGTGCTCAGTATGTTCGTCCTTTTTTATATTTTATCTTAAAATTTAAAACTCTTCATTAAAATTCTTAAAAATCGGCTAGAAAATAAGAAAATCGAAAGTTAAACACGGATTATTCTACTTTAGGGAGGTATTTTTTTTAATTTTCTTAATTTTCATAGTAATTGGGAAAAACCGGGCAGATATACGAGTTATATTATTTCTAATTCGTTAACAGTATGGCTTTTCAAAACATGTATACCCGAATTCCACTTAGAATCGTTTTTCGTTTAAAATGATTCATCTTTGCGTACAGATATACATTAAATTTTACCTCTACATTCCCAACTTCTCACCCACAACTGTGGCTACACCCATGTGCTAATTATGTCAGGTTTTATATATATATATATATACATATACATTATAAACGAACGTGTCAGATAGAACTACACTAGGTCAGACAATAATAGGACTCTTGTTTTTCGATTTTGCTCTCTTAGAAGGTGATCTAGAGACCATAATATGCTTTGATAAAAACTCATAAATGCTAAGAATAAAGGATCACTTCTTGTTAATGACGATAAAACCGGAATACTTAGTTAACAGAAATTATAGACCACAACGACAAATTGAAGTTGAAATGCATGCTTTCAAAAAAGTATCGCAATTCAAATATCTGGGTTCGATTGCAACCTAGAAGAATGACGTTAAGATAGAAGTGTTATCGGGGATACGATTAGCGAATAAAGGATTCTATGAATTATAAAAAGTCTTGAAAACCAGCTCCCTTTCTATTAATTTAAAAGTAAGTATGTATATGATATGATTACATCTAATTGTTTTATATGGGTTTGGGTTTGGGTTTTATAATGGGTGACCATTAAGGAAAGCCGAAGATCTAAGATTAAAGATATTTAAGAGAAAAGTATAGAGAAAATGTATGGCCCAAGATAGTGAAACCAATGAATGAAAAAAAACTGAACAATCATGAACATCGAATATGATTTCAGAAACCTAATACATTTCAACGAAATTTCAAAAGATTTCAAAAAGAACGCTAATGTGCGTGGGATATACTTAACGTAAATATAGATACCTAGTTAAATATCATATAGAACAAGACGTCAAGACCCAGTAAAAAAATACCTTTAGGGAGACCAAGACGCTAAAACCAAGATGTGTTAAAAAAAATACCAAAGCGGTGGAATTAGATGAAAGTTTTGTTGTTAGCGGTATGGTCTTAATGGCCAGAGCCAAGAATAAAGAAGAAACGTCGTGGCTAAGAAAAAAACAAGTGCGAGGAATTGGTAGTAAATAATTTAACGGGTATATAACGGCGAATGCGGGTTATTTCACCACTGAAAAAATACACAATATAAATCGACTCACGTGTTCTTGGTGGACGAGTATAATTGTTTTAGTTCTTTTGATTCATTAGTTATTGATTTCTGAGAGAACCACTCGTTCATTATTTTATCATGTTCCCAGTTATCTGAGATAGATTTATCATGCTTAATTTGTTCGTTTATTTTTTCAAGCTTTATTCTCCTTTCATTGTACATTTTAGTCTATAGATTAATGTAAATCATGTATAATTGAACGTTTACTATATTATTTATTAATATAATGTATTTATATTCATATTCATATACATTAATTCCGGGTTGCATGAAAATAGTTTTGTAAACTGTTGGTTTGATAATCTATTAATCTTATAAAATTTCATTAATTTAACAGATTAAGTTTCGTAGACGTATTTCATTATTTAAATAGGAATGCCTAATCCATGTTTATTAGTTTATAATTTTATGGTATTAAATGTTAGTTTTATAATTATTTAATATCATATATTTACGAAAAATGAAAATTCAATTTTAATTGACAGTTGTGTTTGAGTAAAGAGTAATAAAGTTTGTTTTAAATTGTGAAATCCAAACATCGTAGTCTTATAATTAAATGATAAAAAGATTGTCAAACAAATATTTTAAGGTTAAACAGGTCAGAAAATTTGTAATAACTGAATTCAGAACAACTTAAAATTTGAATAACTTTGTGCTTGATAACATTTATTTACTTGACCGAACGGTTTTTATAAAACCAATAGCTAGTTTTCGATTTTGTAAAGTTTAATGCAACCCGTATTAAATATAGTATAAAGTATATTACATATTTTTTAATTTCCGCTTGTAAGGATTCACTTATTTTTCTTTTTAGGCGTTTCTGAGCTTGCATTGTTTTATTTTGAATACCGACCGTATTTTGAGCTTCACTATTTCTTCCGTCCATTTCTTCACGAATAATTTAATTTATAAATGTATGTTAATTTATTATGTTACCAAATTTAAGAAACGTATTGTAAATATGAAATAAAATACTACAGTGTAACCTTAGTAATAAATAAATTATATTTAATACTGTAATGCATTGTATTTTTTTTATGTTTGTAGTAGGTATATTAAATATGAAAATTTACATTGTTAATAATATTAAATTAATTTAAAATACAACAAAATATATAACATAAGATCTAACGTAATAATTAAATTAAAAAAATTATTATTATTATTTATGTCGGTAGGGGCTATATAGATTACAATTAGCCTGTGATTCTTAGCCAAACGTAAACATACAAAGCCCAAAGGCATTTAGAAGGTACGAATGGATTAGGTACATCGTAAATAGAAAATATTAAATTTAATATTATAGTGGCTATATACTATTATCGTATCAACGAAGATTTTGAACACAGGTATGATTATATTTATTTATTATGTAAATGAGAATAGGTAGTAGGAATGATAAAATAAACACTTGATTTAATTAAAAAAAATGATCATGTCAGAATGTTAGACGCCGGGACAACACGCACTCGCGGGAAGACGAAAAAGATGACAGGTCGCCAAGGCAGGATGCGGCCGCCGAATGAGCCGAAGAGTGTTTTATGAAAAAAAAAATGGGGGAAAGTGTTGAGTGCTGTTGTCCAGTCCTCATTATCATGTCTTATTATTATATCGAAATATTTAACTGTTATACATACTATTTTGTAATAAATCTAAATTGACTTACAAACTATATTTTATAAAATAAAATGGTATCCACTATAATAAAATGTGATGTAGATAATACTAATGTTATATAATATTATATTGTGATATAACTAGTTGACCAATATTAAAATTATGATATATACCATATTGTATACATCATCACATGCACCCAAGTCTTTTTTTTGTTATGCCCTCATAACAATGCATATTTTATACAATTTTAATTAACAGTAAATTTATAAAATATTAATAATAATAATAAACTAAGGTTAAAAAAAAAATAAATGAATACAATGTATAAGAGCGGATCTACTTGCGTGTTATGTGTGGTAGATACCTGCTTCTATAAGGACATTCTTCGTGAATTAGGCCTAGTAGATTGAGTGGTTTTATTTATGGCAGTATAAGAGATCACTCCGTATCTATTCGAATTTTCCTTGTGTATTAGATAATGCGTTATGTTTGAAAAAATACCACCTATTAATTTAATGCTCCAGCCAAATGTTTTGTATAGGATGGATACATTGAGTATGGTGTTAATTGTCATTAGCGAAATTTGTCTTATGACAAATATACCTAAAACGCCAGACGTTATATTTCCGATTCCAGTGAACCATCCCCACATTTTATGCAACTCTGAATGGACCATATTGCTTATAGTTTGTTCACTTATTATGTTCCTGGTGTCAAAGCCTTGATTTATAACCTCATGTTATTTGCCTTATTATGTTTTTTTGAGCTGTCTCTGTTTCTTGTGAGTACATGAAATGTTTTTGCAGTGCGTTGATTATTTCTGGAGTATGCATTCCAGCAGTCATAAAATTATCTGCACTTTCATAGGATCAGGATATAGTAATGTCAGGTTTAAATTTTTGAGGAGAACTTATTTTGTTTGGTTTTGGAGTCAATTTCAAAATTCAAGGTATACAAATTTGGTAGGACAGTAGATCAGTTTTGAATAGTGTGATTTGTTTTGGTGGAAAACTGTTTGCGTAATTTTGATCGGCGATAATTAATAGTTTAGGGTTGTCTGTTTTGAATACGGGAATGTTGCAGGCATAAGTTAGTGATAATTTTTTTAGGGAAAAGGCAATGTAGTTTGTTTTTACAATGAATGACTCAGTTTTTGAATTTTGTTTAGTGGTTTTTACTATTGACGCTTCTTTTAAATAATGATTAGAAAAAATACAAAAATGGAATTCACTTAAAAAACTCGGAGATAATTGCTAGTTCATAATAAAAAAAAATCACCCAGTATTATTATGGTTGGAGACAAGTTTTTTTATATACTTATATCTTATATATAAAATTATCGTGTCACAATGTTCGTTCCCTACTCCTACGAGACGGCCTGATCGATTCTCATGAAATTTTATATGCATATTCAGTAGGTCTGAGAATCGGCTACTATCTAAGTTTGTATGCTCTGCGATAAGTGGTTCCGGAGTTATGGCCTCTTAAGTCAAAGTATACTAGCACGCACGATATTCAACAATTATTATTTTGCCATGGAGAGATAATATAACTCTATGTGGTTATTTTTTATTATTGGTTTCCGTGGCACCCGCGTGCCAATAACAATTGAGAACGGCTGGGCCGGTTTGGCTAATTTTGCTAACCTAACCTAACCTATGTACGTGTGTTTTGCACATATTTCAATGCCAACAAAACGCAAAGGGGCTGATTTGAACCGTAATACAAGTAATACAAGCAATTAGCTATAATACGNATTAGGCTTAACTTCCTTTGAAATCCATCAACCCCCCCCCCATTTAAAAAAAAATCGAGGACAATGAAAATTTAAGAAACCAGGCTGTAATCACACGTACTAATGAAAGTCAAGAGCAACGCAATGAACGCCATCGAGCTAATGCATTGAGACAGACTGGCCTGTTAACGAGTCACCGACACATTATAAAATAAAACTATTATAATTTTTATTATCACTATTATTTACACTATTCAAATATCACAATAGAACAAATTTAGGCCGCCGCAGGTGAACTACCCACTTTCCACCTATTTGTTTTTATTCAATTCTAACATGGCCATTCCAAAACCAAAAATGAATATGGGTAAAATAATAATAATAAAAACTGGCACGGGCAACGCCGGGCGCGGGACAACTAGTAATATATACAAATATAAAATTACAACAATTATGAAAACGTTCAGAGTCGTATATAATTATCCCATCTTATCCCACCTGGAGCCACACTTCTTTTTATGCACCACCCCACTTTTCTTTTATGGTTGCAATCACCCCATATTGCATTGGACCTATTTTGTATTATATTATTATTATTTGTATATGTTTTAAAATTATTAAACATCTTTAATTATTATTTGTTAAAATGCCCGATTGGGCGTAAGTTAATTAAAATAATTATATTATTATTTATGGTTTAGCTTCTACTGAACTGAGAGAGTTACTTATTTTGCATATTTTGTTGTATTTTAAATTAATTTAATATTATGGACAATGTAAATGTTCATATTTAATATACCTACTACAAACATAAAAACAGTACAACGCTTTACAGTATTAAATATAATTAATTTATTACTAAGGTTACCCTGTAGTATTTTATTTCATAGTTACAATACGTTTCTTGAATTTGGTAACATAATAAATAACATACAATCAATTATACATGATTTACATAAATCTATAGACTAAAATGTACAACGAAAGGAGAATAAAGCTTGAACAAATAAACGAGCAAATTAATTATGATAAACCTATCTCAGATAACTGGGAGCATGATAAAATAATGAACGAGTGGTCCACTCAGAAACCAATAGTTAATGAATCAAAAGAACTAAAACAATTATACTCGTCCACCAAGAACACGTGAATCGATTTTAATTGTTTTACAAATAGACGGAAGAATAGTGAAGCACAAAATACGGTTGGTATTCAAAATAAAACAATGCAAGTACAAAAACGCTTAAAAAGAAAAATAAGTGAATCCCTACAAGCGAAAATTAAAAAATATGTAATATACTTTATACTATATTTAATCTTCAACACTTTTTCCGCTATAGGTATATTTTCTTTGTCAGGACTCGCGAGCCTTAACTTTTTCTTTATTTCCACTGTACTTACACTTCCTTTGCTGAGACTGATACTTTGAGGAGTGACAATGCTTTTCTTCTCTTAATCTTCTTTAGTTACATTTACTTTTTCAAGATTTTTACTGTCGCGAGCATTAATTAACTTTTTCTTTATTTCCACTGTACTTACACTTCCTTTGCTGAGACTGGTACTTTTAGGAGTGACAATGCTTTTCTTCTCTTTATCTTCTTTAGTTACATTTACTTTTTCAAGACTGTTACTTTTTGGATCATCAATTCACCATCACCGTTTTCCATCAATTTATTTTAAGTTTAAATGAAATACCTATAACTAAAGATAAAAAATAGCTTTAAAAACGTAATATACCTAATAGGAATAAATTTTTCTATAAAGCTGTCTCTTTGATTAATTTATACAATTGTTATATACTTAAATATTCAAGTAAATATTTTTATTTTGTAAAATGGATAAATAATAAAAGCATTACAATTAAAATATATTAGACATATGTGTGTTCTTATTAAAATACATGTTTATAATATAATATGGAATATACTGTAATGATATATACAATATGGTATATATCATAATCTTAATATTGGTCAACTAGTTATATCACAATATAATATTATATAACATTAGTATTATCTACAGTACATTTTATTATAGTGGACACCACTTTATTTTATCAGTTAGTAAGTCAATTTAGATTTAATACAAAATAGTATGTATAACAGTTAAATATTTCGAAATAATAATAAGACATGATACTGAAGACCGGACAACAGCACTCAACAATTCCCCCCTTTTTTCTTCTCGACTCATTCAGCGGCCGCATCCTGCCTTGGCGACCTGTCATCTTTTTCGTCTTCCCGCGAGTGCGTGTTGTCTCGGCGTCTAACATTCTGACATCATCATTTTTTTAATTAAATCAAGTGTTTATTTTATCATTTCTACTACCTATTCTTATTTACATAATAAATAAATATAATTATACCTGTGTTCAAAATCAACATTGTTGCTGAGGGTATTTCGTTCAGGATAGGTAAGAATATTATTGTTACTCTTCATAGTTTATATTTTATATTAATTGTTTCTTACCGTCGTAGGCTGTAATAAGTAATCTAAGTGGTTAGTGGGTGTACATTCAATTACTTTGTACCCTGTTATTCACGTTTTTACAACATTTTTTTCTTTTGTTTAATTCAATTTTTTTTGGTACCTATTCATAAAAATGGATCAAAATAATCCATTTTTTACGAATGTAGCATATAACGTCTCTAAATTAGAACAAGATCAGATAGAAACAGAATTAACCAAAAGACGTTTGATTATTGTAGGAACGTTATCCAAATTAAAAACTAGACTATTAGAATATCTTTCTGGCGAATTTATACTTACTGACTTTAAATCACAAAACACCTACCTCTCACCAAACAAACAAGCTGGAAAAAACTACAATAATGGCCAGTAAAAAGCCATATTTTAAACCCGTAACATTTTCTGGACTAATTTCGAAGAATTTTGACTCTTTTATAAACAAATACAACATGTGTGCGTCAATGAATGACTGGTCTGACGAAGACAAACCCGATAATTCCCGGGTTTTCTAGAGGGCACTGCATTAAAAACGTATGAAAATATATAAAATTCTAACAACATTAAAAATAATTGGTCAGATCTAGAAAACTATTTTAGAATTTAATTTGAACCCTCCGCCCAAATTGATATTCTTTGCTCCCTATTAGAAAAACGGAAACAATTTGATGACGAAAACCCTATGACGTATATAACTGACACGGAATCCTTATGGAAACGCGTTGATCCCTTAATGACCAAACAGGAAATAATACGTAATATTATGAAGGGCTTTAAACCACACATCATTAGGTACATAGGTCTCATAGACAATAATACTGTAGATCTCAAGTGTAATATTCGAAAACACGAAAAAGTTGAAGCCATGACTGGTGGTCTAACTAATCAATCACCACTAGAAACGACCGAGTCAATATTTAGAGAACAAATTTACAAAATTAACGAAACAATAAAAACATTGAAAGAAAATAATGAAAAACTTACGAAAGATTTACAAAATTCCACTATGACCGAAAATATTAATAAAATTACTAACCAATTTAATGATAAATTTGATATTCTTAGCGAACAGTTAAAATCACAGAGCACTCCACAACCTAAAAATACTCAATATTTTAGAAATACCAATAACCATACAGTTCTCCTCCACAACAAAAGCTATTTAAATAAAATAATTTTAAATTTCAAACACCAAGTATTCAATGCAAAAACTGTAAACTATATAATCACACAATAGAAACTTTCCCTGAAAATCCACCGATATGTCAATTATGCAGTAGAATAGAACATATTGCTCGTGAATATAGACAATATTTTAACCAATCAAAAAACGAATAACGAAAACGAATAAGTTAAACGGCCGCATTGACAAAAACCGTTCCTCTTCTTTGCTGTCTAAAACTAATAGAAAAATAGATAATAACATAATAAATCGTAGAATAAATATATTAACAGAATCACTACACATCTACGCGTACTTAGATAACACAAAAATATTATTAACCATTGACAATGGCGCTAACATTTGTTGCATTAGACATACACTTGTCTCTAATAAACACATAGAAAAGACACCAATAGTATTAACAGGGGCAAACAATGAACCTCTAACTTTACTTGGCTCAACTATGGTAAATGTTACCATCAATTATCAAACATTCAATTGATTAACTTATGTAGTAAAAAATCTATCTTGTGCATTTACCATAGATAACGATTTTGTTTTCAAACAAAAGGTGCAAATAAATTTCGAAAACAAAATATTAGTACTAAACAACTTACTGTCTATAAAAACATACAGCAGTTACACAAAATTTGATTTATTATGTGAACGGAATCAAAGAGGAGGTTTTAGATTTGTTTGCAGTAAATTCATCACACTTAATAGCCCATTACATCTCAGCGGATTTAAAAATGAGTAAAGGATTAGTGGCACATATAAAAAACGAAGTTGGATCCCCAATTATCGAAACTAAAACCAAGAATAGGTTCTTATTAATATAGAAAATCGGACAATTTATAACAAAACAATTTTCACAAACCGACACATACAGATAAAAATATTGCACTGGGAAGTCTACACAAAACCATGATTAAATTACACGACCATAAAGTAGCTATTCCTACAATAGCAACTGGACTAGATAAACGAAATTGGTCCATTATAAAATAAATAATATACTCTGAATTTAAAAATTCTAATATAGAATTACTCAATTGCTTTAAATAATTAACTGATATAACAAATAATTGGAAAACACGAGAGCACAAAAAAATTATTAATTTAATACAGTGGTCTAAAACATACGGCGCGCGGGCCACATGTGGCCCGCGTACCCTTTCCATGTGGCCCGCAATAAAAATACATTTTGAACAAAAATATACGAAAAAATTAGAAAAACGTTAATTTTATTTTAGGCATTATAAATACATAGAATATTATCTGACGTCCATACTGTTTTATTTTTATATTAATCGTTCATAAATCCCATTATACTCGATAAAGTATTTGAAATGCGGTAAATCTAATCTACAAAGATAAATATAATTTGTATTTCGGCGTTAGTGCAGGAATAGTGGGTAACAGTTTGATTGTGACCAGTGTTGTTTTGTTCATATTAGTAACTAGTTGCTATTCAAGTGTAATTTTAAATTTAAGTTAATACGCCTAATTTGTTCGTTTAAATGTCTCATATCAAACCGATGAAAGGTAAAATTGATCAAGACGGGCTTTTCAAGAAAAATGGGGCCATGCATACTTTTTTATTAATTCTAATTCTCTTCCAATATGTTTGATCTGTAAACAAAGTATCTGTCATGAAGGAGTACAACATTAAAACACATTATGATGCAAATCACGATAAGATTTACGATAAATTTGTAGGAAAATTACGCGAAGAAAAATTTGAAGAATTAAAAAAAAAAACTCTCGCATCAAACAAAATTGTTTTATAATATAAGAAGAGATAATATTGATTCTGTTAAATGTAGTTAAGTTATATCAGAAAAAATCGCAGGTGCGTCAAAACCTTTTACTGATGGTGAATTTATTAAATAATGTGTAGTTAGTGCAGTGGAAGTAATATGTCCCGAAAAGAAACAAGCATTTATGAATATAAGTTTAAGTGGAAATACTATTGTTCAGAGAATTGAAGAAATGGCTAACAATGTTAAACAACAATTACATGAAAAAAATTAACGATTTTTAAATTTTTCTATTGCTGTTGATGAGAGTACCAATATTACCAATACCGCCCAGTTAGCTATTTTTATTCGCAGAGTTTTCGATAATTTTGATGTAACTGAAGAACTCTTGGGCTTGATTCCTATGACTGATACAACAACCAGTAGTGATTTATATGACTGTGTTGAAAAGTGTCTTAATGAATTAGAAGTAGATTGGAATAATTTTTCGAGTATTACAACTAATGGAGATCCTGCAATGTTAGGTGTAAAAGCAGGATTGGTTTCTCGATTAAAATCAAAAGCTATGACTTATGGTGTAGATTTGAAAAGTCTTCATTGTATAATCCACCAAGAATCTTTATGTTCAAAATAAACTAAAATGGAACACGTTATGGATATAGTTATTAAAACAGTGAATTGGATTAGATCCCGTGCATTGAATCATAGACAATTTAGTACACTACTCAATGAAATGGATGCAAAGTATGGTTGTTTAGTATATTACAGTGAGGTAAGATGGTTAAGTCATGGAGCAGTTTTACAAAGATTTTTCAATTTATTAAAATAAATAGACTGTTTTATGAAATCTAAAAATAAGATTGTTTCAGAATTAACTAATAATGATTGGATTAAAGATTTAGCTTTCCTTGTTAATATTACTACACATTTAAATATTCTCAACCTACAATTACAAGGAAAAAACAAAGTTATCACAAATATGTACGACTCAATTCATTAATTTACCATGAAACTTCGATTATGGGAAACTCAACTTTCATTAAATAATTTGGTACACTTTCCTACATTAAAACAGTTATCCACAGATAGTAATGATAATAAAAGATACATTTCATACATTTTATTACTAAAAAATGAATTTATAAATAGATTTACAGATTTTCAAAAGTATAAAGATGGTTTTCTACTTTTTAGTGAGCCATTTTTTATAAATACAGAGCATGTGAGGGAAGATTTACAACTCAAGTTAATTGATTTGCAATGTAATTCTGTTTTAAAATCAAAATTTGAAGCTGTTGGAGTTCTAGAAATTTTTAAATATCTTGGAAACAGTTATTCAAAACTAAAGAAATACTTTTCTAACATTTTATCCATGTTCGGTAGCTTTTATGTATGTGAACAATTTTCTCTCATGAAATTAAACAAATGAAAAAGTCGCAATCAAATTGCAAATGTCAAATTACAATCTGTTTTACATTTGGCATCAAGAAATTCTTGTGCAAATATAGACAGCTTGGTACAAAAGAAAAGATGTCAAGTTTCAAGTGCAGCTCAAAAAAAAAAAAATAAACAAATAATCAAGATATTCTTAGATTTTAATTCTAATTATTTTTTAAAGTTAATGTTCATCACATTTTTTCAATGATAATTTTGTAGTAATAATAAGTGAAATAAACAACTACTTTTTTTATATTTTTATAAATAATTTTGATAATAGTAATTATAATGAAAGTAATTTCATAATATATTATGTCATTTAGAATATTTTAGATAAATAGATGTTTTATGTATCTTTGCCTTCATTTTTTCTTCAGTTTTTAGTGTATAAGTAAAAAAGAGGACACTTAAAATTTGGCCCTCGGACTTTTTTTGAAAAAATATATTTTATAATATTAAATTGTGATATAACTAGTTAATCATTATTAAAATTATGATATATACCTAGTCCTATGTAAAAAAAACAATCACCGACATGAATTGAATTTTGGTATGATATTAAACTCGCATAATAATTTTTATATTTTTGGTTTTTAGATGAAATTGAGTATTGTTCTACTGTAAAAGTTTAAAATAATATACAATATATTTATCAGTAGTACATTTACAATTAGTATTTCAAAGTTACAAACTTTCTTTCCTGGTATTTTATATTTGGATCAAACTAATATATTGAGAAAAATTGATAAGAAGGAATCATGCAAAAACATGAAAATGTTCTAAATTACTTGTTGATTGGCGTTGACGTTTATTTGTGTTACTGTTTGGACCTATTTTAATAAATAATAAAGATAAAACATTAAAATACTATATACGTCCAGATAGATACCTAGGTATTTATAATATAATACAGTAGTTAGTAAGACAGTAACAATAATTAACTTATACAAATTAAACTACTCAAAAATCATAAAATAGCAAATTCTTAATGATAAGANACACCTTCTCCGCAATCACAATTTGGGTCGTCTTTCAGTTTTCATTGATGCATTAATCCTTACATCTCCCTTGTCTAGTTCTTGTGCGATTTAGTCTGGTCCATATTTTCCTCGATTGGTTCATTCCGGCTATTAGGTTATGTGGGCTCTCGAGGTGGTTATGTGGGCTCTCGNTAGTTCTTGTGCGATTTAGTCTGGTCCATATTTTCCTCGATTGGTTCATTCCGGCTATTAGGTTATGTGGGCTCTCGAGGTGTGCACCTTCCCCAGGTGTTTTTCTTGCCCATTCTTCTTGCCATGCATCTGGTATGAGTTTTTTTGTGTAATATAATATAAAAACTATACTTTGTACTGTTCGATAAAACGTTGACTCTCATAATAATTCATTTTATGAAAGTAATCAATAGATGTTGCCAATTCCAAGGTATCAGATGAAAACCTCTTATTAAAATTTATTATTAAAGTGTCTATAATTTGATAATAATGAGTCCTCCAATAACTTTCTTTAAATTGATTAAACTCATTTTGATTTTGTTGCTCAGAACTTGTAGTTGCAAAAACATGAAAATGTTCTAAATTACTTGTTGATTGGAGTTGACGTTTATTTGTGTTACTGTTGGGACCTATTTTAATAAATAATACATGAGATAAAACATTAAAATACTATATACTTCCAGATAGATACCTAGGTATTTATAATATAATACAGTAATTAGTAAGACAGTAACAATAATTAACTTATAAAAATTAAACTACTCAAAAATCATAAAATAGCAAATTCTTAATGATAAGACATGTCACATTTATATTTGTCCTGACCAATTAATAACAACTCTTCATTTTTATAATTTATAGAATAAGTGTAGGACAAACTATAATTTTATTACCTGGGAAATCTGTTATTATATTATTGATTTTGGTAAAATTGATTATCTTTTCCCATATATTATGAAATTCAACTTCCGTGCGTAAGGACTCAAAGGTTTTAATGATTCCTTCAAATAAAGTAGCAGCGCTTCCTAATGTTGCATCTTTTTTTTTGAAGCTAAGTAGATAATATATTTATAATTTGTAATATTTCTTCCAAAATTAAGATTCACAATAAATGATGGTTTATTAATAATTGTTATAATGCCTATAAAGTAATAAATTATAGTTTTAATATCTATATTTTATATTTTACAATAGTTATAATTCAAGTAAAATCAATGTATTATTCTTACCCATTGCTTGTACAACATCTTTATTTGTGGAAGAATTGATTTCATCATTTAACAATAATTTGTAATATTTCTTCCAAAATTAAGAAATTCACAATAAATGATGGTTTATTAATAATTGTCATAATGCCTATAAAGTAATAAATTATAGTTTTAATATTTATATTTTATATTTTACAATAGTTATAATTCAAGTAAAATGAATGTATTATTCTTACCCATTGCTTGTACAACATCTTTATTTGTGGAAGAATTGATTTCATTTAACAATGTAACTATAGCTTTAAAGTTTAATTTTACAGCAACACAGTTTCTTACACGACAATNATGGTTTATTAATAAGTGTCATAATGCCTATAAAGTAATAAATTATAGTTTTAATATCTATATTTTATATTTTACAATAGTTATAATTCAAGTAAAATCAATGTATTATTCTTACCCATTGCTTGTACATCTTTATTTGTGGAAGAATTGATTTCATCATTTAACAATGTAACTATAGCTTTAAAGTTTAATTTTACAGCAACACAGTTTCTTACACGACAATTCCAACGTGTATCACTTAAACGAGTCAGGGAAGTGTTTTTGATATCTAATTTTACTTGAATCTCGGTAAATTTTGCATCATTAGCAGGGTGTGAAAAATAAACATATAATGTCTCAAGACAATTAAATACTATTCTAGTATCCTAAAAAAAAAATGAATACTTTTAATTATTTTTTCTAAGCATTCTTATTAGTTATTAGTTATTTGTATTGTTAATATTATATTCCTCATACCTTTACCAATTTGCACATATCTAGAACAATTAGATTTATACGATGTGCCATACAATGAGTATATACAGCATACGGGTATTTCGATTTAATTTTTTGTTGTACTCCATTGAATTTACCCAACATAACATTAGCATCATCATAGCTTGGGCTACAATAGGTACATTTATATTATTTATTTCAAAAAAATTGACCATAGCAGTAGCCAAAGCATCTGCGTTTTGATTCTCGGACACATTAATAAAACCTAAAAATCTTTCATAAACATTTAAATTCTTAGCGTAATGTACACAAATTGACATCTGCTCTTGTCTGTAACACCTAAAAAGATAAAACAATCAGTATAGTTCACAATATTTGTATTTCATTTTTATATTACCTTGCTTTATCACATATGACACTACAAAATCCAATTTCTGTCAGCTCATTGACAATCGTGTTTTTTATCATTTGAGCAGAGATGTTTATAAGGTCATTTTGGATTGACCAACATGTATAGTTGGTTTTTTCATTGAATATGGTAGAACATTCTTCATTACATTTAGACAGTAAAACACAAGCTTCTTTAAAATTACCTACAATAAAATTATAGTATGGCATAAGAATAATATTTAATATTATAAATATTGAATTCTATTAATAGAAAAATAGAAAATAAAATTCATTTTTTGTTACTGATACATCTTAAAAATAAAAATAGAAAAATAGAAAATAAAATTCATTTTTTGTTACTGATACATCTTAAAAATAAAAGTTATTAAAATAAATTATTAAATGTTAAATTATTTTTAAACCCATAATATTGAAAACTGAATTTAAAATGTTATACCTTGGTTAATTGATGTTTTTTCTTCGTTATGCGCACGGAATGCTAGTCCTTGCCGTCCCAAATATAAAACTATGTCAATCAGATTTTTTATGTAAGCTCTATTTTTTTAATATTTTTTCACAATATGCACTTGCCATCTGAGTGTGTACAGAGCCTGATTTTAAGTTCTGAGTATATGAGACCCATTTTTCTGAATTNATATGGGTAATACCCACAAAGCCACAAAGGACCAACACCCAAGGTTTATAGATAATAATAATCTATAAACCTTGCTATCACCATACATATATTTTATATATATATTATATTTTATATTGTATATTGTATATATTTTCTATGACTAACACTATGTCGTTGCACGGGCTCGTTTCCATTATTTCTATGTTTAAATTTTAGAAACTATTTTTTTCAAACAACGTTTAACATATTATGTACATTAGATAATTAATGAAGCATTTAATACTTAAATTTAAATACACATTTTTGGAGGGGCTAAGCCCCTCAAAGTCCCCCCAAATTGCGCCTATGCGTATGGGTATTCATTACCAACACATAAGTGAATAATGAATACACAGAAATATAAAATTTATATAATATACCTATATTATGCAAATATCATCACAATTCACAATTTTAAACTACAAATAAAATAATTAACTATCGGTATTGCTGTAATATTATAGTTGCTCTTAGGTACCTATGTTTTTTTATAACACCGAGAAACGAATGTTTTAAAATACAAGTCCAACTCTCCGATTTTTAAAAAAAGTGGTGAAATGAGGATGATAAGAGTAGATAACAATTTTCGTAATTACAATTTATAGTTGACGATATTTAGCTACATTGTTAATAGTATATCAGGCAACACTGCTTATATGTGCCAAGTGGAAAATACCGGAAACGCTCGTTAACTATAAACCTTATATACAGTATGTATGTTCGTATAGTACGTATAGTAGGTATAGTATAAATCATCCAACCGGTACGCACTCATTGATGAATGTTTCTGGAGCGCGGTTGCAGGGGAAAGATGACGATGACTCGGCAAGTATTGGCCACGACCGAACAAGTCTTCCCCCCCCAGTCCGCGCCTGCGAACAAATGCGCGAGACCGACGACCGTCGTCGGTGATGGGGTGGGGACTGGCGGGCGTCTGCGCTCTCTGCGGTGCCTTTCTGTTTCCCTACGCCATTTATTTCGTTCGGGACCACGGAACGCTGAACTAATTCGCTCGTCCGTACAGGCCGTATTTTTTTCTCAGTTCGGTTCTCTGTAATATCAATTATTAATAACGTGTACGGACAGCGTCGCTGGCACACCGAACTAGGTAAGTACTATTCAGTATTTATACGTTTTGATTTCTCGAGATTCGGGGTACCTACACGTCCGCCATCGGCGCACGTGGCGTTTTTTTCCGTTACAATTGTGTGTTAGGCGATCGGCTTCTGCGATTATATTTCCGTATCTTTTGATACGTACGTCGCCCGACTTTTTGCCGGTGCAATTTTTGAGTCTAATTGTCTGTGGCCCGTCAACGAACGAAGCCCGGCCCGAGGTTGCCTATGATGCACCTATACGATATTATATTCGTACGCGTCATCATTCGATACCTATCCGTTGCGGATACTAGTATAAATCTAATCGAATCTATGTAAAAAAGTGTATATTCCGGGTAGAGAACGTGTTCTTTCGTTTATTATTTGTATGATCGGCCGCAGTCATTATATTTTCGTCTCCAGATATTTTGCCGGCGTAAGTTTTTGCACCTATTTTGCGTGTGGTTTGTCGATGTACGGGTCCGGCCCCTGCCGGGTCAGTATAATACACGAAAAGCGAAGTACCTAACGTACCTATCTAATAATGTTTGTTTTTAAAAAAAAATGCAATTTCTGTGGTAGGTACGACCACAGTTTCATAATGTTGTAACCTGATATTTGTATAAAACATAAAAAGTTGAGAAAAAAATAATACAGTGCACAGTTCTGATGATAATTTATTGATAATAATTCAAATTTAAATATTTTATATAATATACTAATATACTTACTGAAATGGGTACTTTCCTGTTATACGAGACTACTGCTGGGTTCCATAGAAGTCATTCCTTAAATATTAAACGTATGATTAACTAATAGTTCCTTAAAATTTGAATGGGTTGTTAAATTGCTAATAAGTCATGTCAATTTTACAATTATTCAAGGAGAATAAACATAAATTAATATACTATTATATTTTAACGACAGCAGCTGCCCTATTATCATGACGTTCTTATCAGAAGGTAGTTATCATATACACTTATCGATAATAACCATTAACTAGTAATATTTGAATTTTGAATACACCTACATTTTAATTTTACTTACCGGAATTTACAACAAAAGTTTACACCATCAAAATATGCCAGTGGATCAGACCTATTTCAAAACAACCTTGTTTTAGGTAAGCGTCCTAAAACTTCCAATATGAATTAATCATCACTATTACTAGATAATGAATCATAATAAACAGCCATAGTGTATTCAATAAATATTCTAATAATTGAATGATTAAGTTGGTCCATAAATAATTTTTTTTTTTAAATCATACCATCTATGATGTATAAGAAAATTATTGTAACTGATTAATGATAACACATATTTAACGTGTTGTTATATATATTCTTATTGATAATAATATTATTTGTACTAATAACCTCAAAATGTATATTATGACTATTGTTCTTTTGTTAAAATATAAAACTACTTTTACAGACTCAAGCATGGCACGGTTGTCGTGTGTCTTTGTGACTTTTTCTCTCAGTTAATTTATGTGTACTATAGTTATCCTACAATAGGTTATGGGCCCAGACATGGCCAGAAAAAGTGATAACAAGTATAGAGTTACACAATTTAACGGTACAAATTTCCCAAACTGGAAATTTCTTTGTAGAAGTATTGCTTGAAGAATTTGGTGTGAACTAATGTGTTTCAGAAAACTGTTCATTGTTTGCGATAGAAAAAGACAAAGAAAAATGGTGTAAATACGACAATAAATGTAAGTCACTTATAGTTCAATGTATTGCTGATAATCATTTAGAATATGTGATGGGAAAGAATACATAAAAAGAAATTTGGAATTCACTATTAAAACCTTTTGAGTAAAAAGGGGTCGCCAGTCTATTGTATTTGAGAAGGCGATTATTGACTATGAAATATAGTGGTGAAATAAATTTAGAAAGTCATTTTGTGAAGTTTGATGAGATAATATGACAACTCAGGTTTGCAAGAGCTAAACTAGGGAACGAGGATATTGTTTGTCATCTACTACTTACAATGCCTGAAACGTACAACAATGTAGTTACAGCATTAGAAACTCTTTCACCAGAGACTCATACAGTTAAATTTGTAAAGGGTCATTTACTAGATGAAGTAAAAGTAATAGTATTATAAATGAAGAGTCTTCTTCTGATAGTGCAGCGTTTAATGTAAACAATACTGGCAAATTTCCTTTTAAATGTTATAATTATAATCGAGTTGGGCATAAATCAGCTGAATGTAAACTTAAAAGGAAAACGTTTTATAAAAGAAATAACAGATCTAAAGAGTTGTATAAACAAAAAACCGACAGCTAACAATGTTTCGGAGAATGATGACGGAAGTGTGTGTTTCCCAGTAACCACGTTGCTAACACAACAAAATGAAGAATTAAACGAAATAACATGGTATCTTGATTCAAGCATTTCTGATCATTCAGTAAACAGCGAGAGATATTTTTCATCTCTGAAAGTACTAAAAAATCCAATGATCATAGGTGTCGCTAAAATGAAGAAAATCTAACCGCAACAAAAATAGGTACAATAAATACATAGAGTCAAGTAGAAGGTAAGACTATTTTATGTAAATTTATAAATGTTTATGTTCCACATTTAAGGTATAATTTGTTGTCTGTTGGTAAAGTTGAAGAACTTGGTTTTTAAATTTTTTTTAAAAAAGGACAAGCAAATGTGTTGAATTCAAATTAAAATGTAATAGCAATAGCTAAAAGAATCCATACACTATACAAATTAATTTTTACTTGAGACAATAGCATTAATGTCAACAGCTGTGTCAAGGCAAACATTAATGGAGTATTATGGCATAAACGAATGGGGCATCCAAATAGATTATTTGAATAAACTGAATAATATTGTTTTTGGAGTTCAATTCAATAGAAAGGAACTACCTACAATTTGTGAAGTTTGTATGGAGAGCAAACAGACTAGACAGCCCTTTTACCTTTTAACAACTCATTCTAAGAAAAAATAGAACAACCACTCCATTAGAACTGATACATAGTGATATATGTGGACCAATTAGTCCAATATTCTAGAACGGTATGAAATACATTTTAACATTTATTGATGATTATACACGATTTAATTTATTTGCTTGAGAATAAAAGTGAAGTACTTAACTACTTAAAAAAATATGAAGCAGTTGTAAGTGTACATTTTGGACAAAGAATTCAATCATTAAGATGTGATAATGGAGGCGAATACACATCTAACAATTTCAAGAATTTTTGTGCACAAAAAGGAATTGTTGTGAACCATACTGCTCCACATACTCCTGAGCAGAATGGTTGAGCTGAAAGAACTAATTGTACAATTATAGAAAAGACCCGATCGTCACTATTTCAATCAGGGTTATCTAAAGAAATGTGTAGTAAAGAAGCTCACACAACCACATATTTACTAAATATATTACCAACATCTAAAAATTCAAGTAAGATAATAACAGAATTTTGGAATGATTATAAACCAAATTTATCAAACATTTCTATTTTTGGGTGTTTTGCGTTTGCTCACATACTTAAGCAATTTAGAAGTAAATTAGATTCTAAATCAAGAAAAAGTGTTATGGTTGGTTTTGCTAAATTTGGTTATAGATTATGGGATCCTGAAACCAGAAGTAGGTTGTGATGTAATTTTTAATGAAAACAGAATGCAAGATAATCAAAATATCTGAAGTAAATATAAGAGAAGATGAATCTGAAAAAGAAGAAAATGATAGAGAAGATGAGCATAAAGAAGAGACCAAAGATATCACCATGAAGATAAGAAGACGGGAAGATAACAAAAGTACACGACCTAAAAGAAAAGTAACAACTAAAAAATTTTAAAGATTATTATATGGCAATGTTAGCTTTATCAGCAGAAAATTATAAACAAAATTTATCCTAAGATGTTGATGAAGTTCAAGTTCTCCCAGATAAAAATTGTTGGAAGAAAGTAATGCAAGAAGAAATGGACGCTTTAATAGAGAACAATACATGGTCACTGGTTCCAAAACCCCAAAATAAATGGACATTCAAATTAAAGTTGGATGAAGAATCCATTAAGATACAAAGCTAGATTAGTAACTAAAGGATGTACACAAATAAAAGGTTTTAATTATACTGATACCTTCTCACCTGTAGTTAATTTCATTACAATACGAACCCTACTTGCAATAGTAAATCAAAGAAATCTACACCTCATTCAGATGGATATGACTACAGCTTTTCTCAATGGTATTTTAGAGGAAGAACTTTACATGAAACAACCTGATGGTTTTGACCAAGAAAATGGTTTTGTTTGCAAACTATGTATAGGTATACAATCACTCTATGGTCTTAAACAATCTTGAAATTGTTGGAATAAATGTTTTAATAATTTCGTTGGTCAACAAAGTTTAACAAGAAGCAAATCCGATCAATGTTTGTATGGTTTGTATGTAAAATTGAATGATAACAATAATTTGTATTTATTGTTGTATGTAGAAGATAGGTTGGTAGCTGATAATTCAATAAAAGAAGTAAACAATTTAAGAAAACTATTTAGTGAAGAATTGAAGTTAACAGATCAAGGGAATGAAGATCTTTTTTAGGAATTAAAATTGAACGACATAATAATATTTTAAAAATAAGTTAAATAAAATATCTTGAAAACCTACTACTTAAATTTGGTATGAATAAATGTAAACGAATATTAACACCAATGGAAAAGAAATTAAAATTTGAAGAAAAAGGATCAACAAGTAAACCATATCGTGAACTTGTGGGATGTTTGATGTATGTGATGATTCAAACCAGATCAGACTTCAGTACAGCAGTTAATTATTTTAGCCGACATCAATTTAAAGCCACTGAAGATCATTTTAATCACTTGAAAAGAGTATTAAGATATTTAAAGGGCACTATTTCTTTTGGAATGACCTACATTAAGAACAATAATATACATCCACTTCAAAGTTTTGTTGATGCTGATTTTGCCGATATTGATGACCAAAAATCTACTTCTGGATATCTTTATCAAGTTTTTGGTCTACTAGAAAACAATCAACTGTATGCATGCACGGTTGTCGTGTGTCTGTTACTTTTTCTCTCAGTTAATTTATGCGTACTATAGTTATCCTACAATATAACGAGTCTTGACATTTAGCGAGCTATAATCAAGTGATTAACTAATGGACCCTTAAGACCAAACCTTAATGTCCGGTTAAAAGTTAGATAATGTTTTTGTAACAAAATATTTTTAACGAGTTATTAAAACCGCTAATTGTCAGTTAAATCCTTAACGATCGTTAATGCAACTCGGCTTAAGTCTATTATTGCGATTATATTCCAAGACTACCTCCGTTATCGTGGCCACTGCAGTTGTTTTGAGAAACATCACAATCCTGTTATCTAAGACTATCAAAATTTGCCCACTTCCTTAATATCACAAAATACCTTATTTTTATTTACATTTTTTTTTCCACAAGTATTTTTATTTATGCATAAAAAAATTTAATTAAGATAAGATAAACACACAGTAATCATTATTATCATCATCATTTATTATTATTAACAAAAAAAAAAAAAACAGTTACAATAACAAATGGAAATTATAAAAAATTAAGTTTTTTAACATTATTCATTATTAATAAAATATTGAAGGAAATTGGATCTTTATTGTTTTTAGAATATCGGTGAATTTACATTCTTTTACGTTTTGTCTCATATGAATTCAGCTAAATATGATTTTAGATAATGATGCCCTGTGCTGTGATGTTTTTTGTTCTGCCATTTTGCTGATTAGCAGAGATTTTCTACATTTGGGTGTGTTCTTCACTTTGAGGATCTACAAAGTTTTTGCTGTGGTTTACTGTCAAATGTTTAAATCCAGCTTTTTCAAGTTCGCTAGAGTTGTTGGCGCAATCTGAATGAGTTGTGCTCTTTTTTATATTTTATATAAATATCAGGAATCTGGACCAAATAACATTCTTTTAATTTCACGATATAGTCCTCCAAAAATCCATTGTTGTGGTAGTATTATGCTTGTATTATTTTTGCGCTTAGAAAATAAACTTTTGTTTATCAACAAATACTAAGAATACTACTCAATACTAAGAACACAAACTTCTTACAAATAGTTATTCCAGTCTATAGTATAGACTATCATAGACTGAATCTTATAGTATTTTCGTTTATTTTCAAATTTTTTTGGCACCATTTTATAGAAGTTGACTCTTCAGTCCAAGCATAAATAAATTGTAAAACAGTAACAAATGGAAGTTTACTGTGTTCAAACCAAGTGTTGTTTCGGAAATTTACCTTTTATTGACAATTTTTAGTATTAGACTCCCCAAATATGAGTTTTCTAAAATATAGTTTTGTGTTATGATCATCCTTGCATTTTCTTTGGGTGTGTAAAATGTCATGTTCCGAAGCAGGCTTACTGCTTCCTTTTCACTCTTGAGACCACATATCCATATTAAAATTAATATAAAGGAAAAATTAATAATATAGGTAATAATAGATATTGTGAATTGCGTCGCTAGAACGTAGTGCGTGATATTGTGGTAGTCGCGATAATACACATAGTCACTTATAACAGGAAAGTCTTTGGAAGTCGTAGATAACAGGATTGTGATAATGTCACAAAACAATGTTGTCTCGTATAACAGGAAAGTACCTTGAAATATAACAATAATAAATCAATATATGTATAACATATCGGTGTACCTATATTAAATAGTATAATTCTTAGTACATACATAAAATATAATATAATACATACATATAGCTATTCAAAGATGTCACGGTTAGTCGCCCCTTAGCTCTCGAAGAGTTAAGACGTGCTTTTACGAGAACCTCTGTGCAGTGACCGCATCGTAGTCAAGATGGAAACATTTTTAGAACAACGTTATGCGGTGAACTTTTGTGTCAAGCTCATCAAAATGCCAAAGGAAACATTTGACATGCTTAAAATAGACTTAGGAGACGCTTCCATGCTGCTTTCGAATAAGAATTCGCAGGCAAAGAAGTGGCACAAGTCGTTCAAGGAAGGCCGGGAAGACATCACCGACGAGGCTCGTTCTGGACGCCCATCAACATTACGAACGGATGAACACCTCACTCGTGTGCGCGAATTGTTGAACACAGACCGACGAATGAGTGTTCGTATGATGTTGGAATTATTGAATTATAACGAAGTGCTTCAAAGGCTGAATCACAGAGTCACCCGCATCCGAAAAGAGGTCCGAGCGTCATATAGACTGCATCATGACAATGCGCCGTCTCACACAGCCTTTGTTGTCACCTCCTAATTGACTCGGATTGGTGTCGAACGATTCCCCAGCCACCCCACAGTCCAGACTTAGCCTTAGCGGACATCTTTTTATTTCCTCGACTAAAAAGGGAGCTCAAAGGACATCATCTGGGCACCCTAGAGAACGTCCAAGCTACTACGACGACCTTACTGAACATTATTTCGGAAGAGGGGTTCTAGGGAGCTTATACAGCATGGAAATCACGTTGGCAAAAATGTATTGAAGCGAAAGGGTCTTATTTTGAAGAATATTAAGTTGTAGTACTTGTATGTTCAAAAAATTTAGTAAAAAAATCAGGCTCATTACTTTCCGGACAAACCCTGTAGTGTTTCTTTCTAATACTATACTCAATTAAAAGCCAATCGTCTACATGATTTTCAATTGTACAGTTTTCTTCTTCCATAGTTTCTTCTATTAAATCAACTCCATTACTCGAAACTGTCAACATGTCTTATCATACCGATTGATAGTCAACAACATTTTTATTTTGTTAGGTACAATAGTCTATAAAGTTTTTCTTCTGTCTCCTTAAATACATTGTTAATATCTCAGAAATATTAATATTAATATTGTCAGAACTTTCATCCATTAAGCTGAAATGTGAATTAAAATTATACAGAAGATGATAATATTTTTATTTTGTTGAGAATAATCTTATTTTAACTCTTTTAGATTACAATAGTACAATTTTAGTTTGTTGTAATGTGATACAAATTCGGGCTTATCACTACGAATTCCTGTTGTGAAATTATGTTGAACTCCCTTCATCTTTCAATGTATTCTACAAAACACTCTAATATTATTTTGGATACAGTTGATTTTCCAATATTCGGAAGTCATACACGATATTGATAATGCTTTCATCTGTCGCTAGATATTTATTTTTTAAATTCAAATAAGTAAGGTAATAGGTAATATTTTTAAAAGTTGTATTTGTGTCGCACTAACCTAATTGTGACTGCCAAAATTTTTCCTTCTAGTTATTCCTTGGGTTTTTCTTATTAGTTTTTTTAAAATATCTGGGTTTAGAGATATTTATAGTTTTTACAATTGTTTTTAATATTTTTCAAACAATGAAGTAAACATGAGTACTCGAATTTACAATTACAAAACAAACTATAATCGAGTCGAGTACTCGACAATTTTTTCAAAGTCGAGCACTTGCCCAACCTTAATTAATATTATCAGCTGATTGTCATAGCGTTTTTCTTTTTATAGCGCTGGCCTCATTGGTTATTGTTTTTATTGATATACCCTTTTGGTTTGATTGATAAAATTAATAATTATTATATTTTTCATATTTAACTATTAAAATTCTCATCAAATTTTTATTCAGTGGACTATTGAGTTTTTTTCTATAATCTTTTACTGTACATTTGATTGAGTAATTAATGAAGTTAATTAACCATGTCCTATTATATAATTTTTTTTTTTTTTATTAAACAATGTTCTTTATTTAATAATTTTCCTTAGAGCTTTGAATTGCCTTTATTTATATTGTTAGTGTAATAAGTTAGGTTCCTACATATATGTAAACCAAATTATAATCTGGGTAGTGAATATAATATAAATGTTTTAAGGTAATGACAAATAAAATTTCTTCATAATAATCCTATGATTAAATTTAACAACGGGTTATTTTTATAATATCTGTGATAATATTTTTTAACAGGTATATCTAGACTGTAGAACAACTTTTTTATCAAATCTATCTAGGACTTTTAACTAAGTTAATACATAGGTATAACGTATTTAGATATATCATTTATGTTTAACATCTAAGTATTTTATTTACAGGCATGTTGATTAAATTAATAAACAAACTAATTTATCTAAATATTTAATTTTTTTTTTTTAGATAGCAGCTTTTCCAAACGTCACGAGTTTTATAAGATTATTTGATCTTCACAAAGGAGACAAAAGTTCAACAAATATGAGTAATGATTTGTCAATTGTACCAAACTCATCAAATCCTCTACCTGAATCTGCTACTGAGAGTACATCTGAGCCATCAAGTATATCTTTTGAAACACCTACCGGGGATTTGAAAATCTACAAAAATCGTCTGGGAACTTTTAATGCTGGATGGAAACTAGATTTCATTACACCTGACCAAATGGCCAAAGCTGGGTTATATTATTTGGGTAAACAAGATAGTGTGCGATGTTTGTTTTGCTCTAAAGAATTTGACAACTGGCAATGTGGTGATGATCCTGTTATTGAACATAAAAAAAAATCTCCACAATGTCCATTTGTTAGAGAAAGTGAAGGTACATTTTTATATTACAACATTTTATGTTAGTTATACTTTTTAGTATATTATAAAAACCTTTTTATCAAGTTTTTATATTGTATCAATTTTTATAGATTTGTTCTCTAGGTAATTTAATTTTAGTATACACTTTAGATTATTTTAGATTTATTATTGCTTGGGTTGAATAATACAAAATTAATGTTGGTTTGTACTATAAGTGATTTGAGTAGTCAAGATTTTATTTTTACAGGTGATGATGCATTTGAGGATGAGCTTAATGATTCTCCTTCCTCTTTATTTACCAATGAAGGCACATCAATATTACAAAAGATCATTGAATCTTTAGGTATTTTACAAGGAATTGATATACCTCATCATGAAGACTTAATTACTCTTGAAGCTCGCTTGAAAACATTTGATAAATGTAAGGAACAAATGAAACAACAAGATATTCAAACTCTATGTGAAGCTGGATTTTATTATCATATAGGAGGTAAATTTATAAAAATATTTCGAATATTACTCTATTACAAAGTTAGTGGGTTTTAAATTTAATTTGAAGGCTCCTTCTGTGCCCCCTCCCCCCATCCCGATATTACTTTATTATAATATCATGTAATTGTATTGTATTAATGTTATTTTATTATACATTAGGTGATGAAGAACTTGATCAGTTGATATGTTTCTGTTGTAATCAAAGTCTTGATGATTTTAAAGATAATGATGAACCATGGACAGAACATGCTAAAAACTCACCAACTTGTTCTTATGTATTGCTAAGTAAAGGCAAATATTTTGTTGATATGGTGTGTGGATTGATTCCTAACCCTGAGGCAAGAATTTCTGTTTATTCACATTTCATGGTGAAATTTAGAAACTTAAATTATAATTACTTTATAGGAGTTATCCAATAACAGTGCTGATCTTGAACAAGTTACAAATCCAATGAGTAGAGTTTATGATTTTCTCCATTCGAAAAAAAGGTATATTTTTAATTTTATAAATAGACATAATAGTAAGGTAATAACAGAATAATAATTTAATATTAAATTTTTTATGGGCTTTCCTTAATATTTGTTTAAAAATGTAGTAATTAAAATCTTCTTATCCTCATTTGATGTCATATCTAGATATATATATTTTTTAGAGAATTAATTTAAGTTGTTATTGGCTATTTTAGAATGTAAGGAAGTCTTAAAATATTGTATTTTAAAGTTTTCTTTAATTTGTTTTATTTTAGCAAATTAAATTCTACAAAAACTTCAGACAAACAAATTATAATGCCACCGCTATCGTCTTCGAGTCAAATATCTGATAATATAGTTTGCAAGATTTGTTACAAGGAAGAAATTAAAATAGTTTTTTTGCCGTGTAGACATGCAATTACTTGTATTTCATGTGCTTTTGCTATAGATCAGTGTGCTTTATGTAGAGAACCATTCGTCTATGTTATAAGTATAAAAATTTATACAGATCCAGAACAAGAACATGATGACGAGTTACCGTGTAGTTCATCACAGTGTCCTGATGAATTGTCAAATCAAATGATGTGCAAAGTTTGTGGCAAAGAAAAAATGGATTCTGTTTTAATCCCTTGTAGGCATGTATATGCCTGTAAAAAATGTTCGTCTAAAATTATGGAATGCCCAATTTGTGAGACTATAATATTTATGCGGATGCCATTATACTTATGAAGTTATAGGGTTAATTCATGGCATTTTGTTAAATAAAATAAAAAATATTAATAAGTTTATTAATTGATGCAATCAATTCATTTGTTTGTTCTAATTGTAAACATAACCTTAGCATGAAACCATTCAAATTGTACATTGTATTGCTTTTTATTTGTTTAAACCCCAATTTTACAATTTCATGTTTTATAGTTAGAGTTAATATTTGACCAGTGAGAAGGAACTCAAAACTTTCCGCATTAATCAATCCCCTCATTAACTTAATCACTTTTATGGTTTATTTTTTATTTACTACTTACGATATTGGTATATATTTATAATTATTGTATAATAATAAAATTTAAAAAAAAAAAAAACTTTAATTCTAATCTGTGTGCCATGCAATTTTTAATGGATGTAAAAGTGATACATCTAGAAGTTGTGTGAGGTGTGTTGAGTTTGGCAGTAAAAATATAAATGAGATGTTATACTTTGCATAGCCCACAGACTCTTATTCTTGTCATAGTTAAGTGTGAAGACCTATCATACCACAATGACAGGTTTATTTTTAAAATATGGAATCACTATTTTAAGAAGCTAGTCTTTAAAATAGTTAAAAGTCAAATCACCTAGACTTCTGATAGGTCAGGTGTTTTTAGCTATTTAAAAATTATCATTAAAATAATAATCTTAATTGAATTGATAAAAATAATTAACATTGTCTGGAATATTGATTTTATCGATATTTTGTTTATTATATAAGGTCTTATGTTTTCCCACTAGAATTAAATGAATAAATTTAACATGTATTCTAAATAAGCAAAAAGAAAATGTATCCAACACAAATAAATAATTTAATTTAGAGAATTGTTATTATATTTGTTCATTTATCACTGAATAGTTCAATCAGTGCTGCCTGTGATTAATGAAAAAAAAAGATGAAAATGAAAATCCAAGGTCCAATTGCATCAAAAAAAGATTGCAATTTAAAATTAATGAAATAGAAACGAACAATTTATTAAACACAACATAACTTTTAAATAAACAATTGATTTTAGTTTTTTTATAAATTTGAACTTGAAATTAAAATTTAAAAAAAATCATATATACCTAATACAGTTTTAACTACAACAAATTATATAAGGACAAATATAAACAAAATAAGAAATAATAAACAGACTTGTAATTGATTCTTTGAGTTCATAAAAATAAGTATAAATAAGAAATAAAATAAAATTACACTTGAAATTTTTTTGTGACAACTATTTAACATTAAGAGACTTGGTTCAGTTGTATTTTTTTAAATTTCTTTGTCTATTATAATGTGACATCTAAAAACGACGAAAAATCGCCTGTCAGCAAGACGACAGGTACCTAATATTTGTAATGAATATAAAAAAAACAAATTAACACGTTAAACGCCAACGTCAATGCGTCGTTGACATGCGGTAACCTGTCCGTTATTGTGACTTTGTGAAGTCGGCTATAGCTATACACATTCGAAATTTTGGTCAGCCATTCATTAGTGTATTGTTTATTACGCGGAACAGTTGGTTTTGATTTTTCGTCATTTTTATATTTTATTTACAATTTATACTGTTATATGAAATAAAAATGAATAAAAGGTAAGTTTTATTTTATACAAGTTCATACATTATTTTCACATTTGGATAGTTATATTATAATATATCTACTAATACAATTATAATCTTCATACAGTAGATATATATAATTATAATATTATATATAAATTTATATTTAAAAAAAAATAATAATTTTTCGAAATTTTTGGAGTTTATTTACAATATTAAATTATAATTATATACTATCGATAAATACTTATGACCTTCTTTAGTCGTATAATTACGTAAAATGTAAAATATTATCTAACTTGAATATTTTTTTTAAGAAAAATGGGCAACCCAATGACCGACGAAGAATTATTACGTATGTTGGAAAATTCAGATGATGATTTCGGCTTAAGTTCTGGTGATGATGAAGCCGATCCAGAATGGTCACTTCCAATAGTACAACCCGAAGAGGATAATGAGATTATATCAGCTGTACCTATTACTTCTACATCGGGTTATACATGGAGTAATAGACAACCTATCGTGACACGTATCCCTTTTTCAAAATCCAAAGGATTGAAGGTTTTTCCACAAGGAAATAAGCCGATTGATTATTTTAATCTATTATTCGACGACAGACTTTTCGAGTTGATAGTTAATGAAACCAATAAAAATGCAGTTAGAGTTTTTTTATCTGAATCTGGAGGTTCATCATCTCGAATTACAGCGTGGAAAGATACAAATATACAAGAAATGAAACTGTTTCATACAGGATCTATACGACTCAATCGGTTGGAAGATTATTGGAAGACAAGTGAGTTGTTCAATATTATTTTTTTTCGACAATATATGAGCAGAAATCGTTTTATGTTAATTTTAAGAAATTTACATTTTGTTGACAATGAAAATCGTGACAATAATCGCCTGAATAAAATTGAACCAATTGTAACATATTTCAATAATAAAATGACAGATATTTATGAAGCTTCTGAAAATTTGTCACTCGACGAGTCAATGGTTTTATTTCGGGGTAGATTAGTTTTCCGGCAATATATTAAAAATAAACGCCATAAGTATGGTATCAAACTTTACATGCTCACAGAATCTGGTGGGTTGGTTCATAGAATTATGGTATACTCAGGACAAGGGCAAGACACGTCGAATGACTACTCATACAGAATATGTTGTTGTAAAATTAATGGAAGGCCTTTTTGATTGTGGCAGATCATTGTACATGGACAACTATGACAATAGCGTGAAACTAGCTCATACACTTCTAGGTAAAGGAACATATTGTACAGGAACTTTGCGTGCGAATAGAAAAGGGAACCCTAAANGAGAAAGTATTGGAAAGTATACAAAGGAAGGCGTATGTGTAATGAAATGGCGAGACAGACGAGAAGTTTTAGCAATAAGCTCTGAGTACACAAATGATTTAGTTGAAGTAACCAACAGAAGAGGTGAACAAAAATTGAAACCGATGGCAATTTCTATGTACAATAAATATATGTCAGGAATTGATAGACAAGACCAGATGTTATCATACTATCCATGCGAGAGAAAAACAATAAGGTGGTACAAAAAGATTGGAATTCATTTTTTTCAATTATTGTTGCTAAATTCTTACTACATATACGTAGAAAACGTAAAAAAAATGTAGTCTGTATGTTTTTAGACTTTCTGTAATTACAGCATTAGTAAAAAGTCAAATAAACACAAATGTTCCTCTTGCACTTCCTCCAAAAATAACAAACTCGCACTTTCCTACAAAAGTTGCAAAAAACGAAAAAAAAAATTTTTATAGAAAAAGATGCAAGCTGTGCCATTCAAAAGGCATACGAAAAACAACAATATTTTACTGTTCCAGTTGTGAAGGTCAACCTGGTTTATGCATTGAAAACTGTTTTGAAATTTATCACGCATAATCTAGTTAGTTTTGATTTGTTTTATAAAACATTATAAGTTTCATTATTATTTTACGTATTAATTTGTATTATTAGGTATAAAAAGTAAAATATATGTTTTGTTTTATTTTTAAAGTTTTGTTCTTATTTTATATTTGTGTACACAGTGTTATTATTTTACCAAAGTGTATAATTTCAAACTAAAAGATATGTTTTGTTTTATTTTTAAATATTTTTAAAGTTATGTTTTTACTTTATTTTTTTGTATACAGTGTTATAATTATACAAATTGTATAATTTTGAGGTAAAAATATATTTTGATTTGTTTGTTTAAAATATTTTGAAAGTATAATAATAATTTATTTATGATTATGAATATAAGTATTATGAGTAGTTATTTGAAAAAAAAAAATTAGAAATTGCTTACTTTTATAAATTACTGAAAACGGGCGCCCATGGCCGGTGTCAACGCGGTGTTGACACGCGCAAATTATACCAATTATACGCGCGGCTACAGGCACCCGCATGTAGATCGACGTTGGCGTTCAACGTGTTAAGTGGTAGGTATGCTTTTCGATAGATTAAAGAATTAAAGATTACTAAAATATAAACCTGGATTGTGCCATGTTGTCAAACGTCATACTGTATAGTCGATAATTATCCAGCACAATCATTTTATCTGAACTGTAGAAATAAAAATATTCAAAATATATAATGATATAGATACTCGTTATACATAACATATTTAACACATTAAATCTGTATGTTATAAATCTCAACCCAATTATTAATTGAAAACAATTTTAACAACTAGATGACGAACAATTGTAAATCACGAAAATAAAAAAACGTTTTTAACCATACCTGTAACTAGACGTTATTAGACAGCGCTAGGTCTGTAATAGAGGGAAGGAAAACATTTTTTTTCCGGGACCCAACAAGTACTACAGAGTTGTTAACACGGGAGAACACGCTGCTTTCGCGACCAGTTTTCGTTCCGTGGCGTCGCGCGTCCCCACTAGGTAGCACCGGTCACGACGCGCGCGCTCCGCTGACAGCTCGTTGCGAACCCTCATATAGCCGGTACCAATTATCACAACTTTAATACACACGTTGACTCTTGCGCTAATCGTAAAGGTTTCACACGCCACGCTGTGGTAAGACATGTGATGTACTGTTGTGAATACAATTATGTTAAAATATGTCTTATATTATGAATTGTAAATTTTTATTGTAAAAACTATCGTTTAAAAATGTACCTATTGTATTAAGTAGTTATTTTAATAATTGTTATTATTATTACGCTACATTTAAATAATAATAATATCAATTGAAATATACGTGCAGATTACGCGCTGATTCTTTGACAACCGTTCGCACCGTGCACCGCGCCGGTCAGGTATCATTAATTATAAACAATTCATTTGAAATCGGTGTATACTCGTCGGAGAGTTTTAGTGGGCGACCGTCTTGCACGATCGTTGCATTGTTTCGACACAGTGGGAGAAATTTGTCTTGGCGCGGCAGTCAGCCTTCGCAAAAGCGATATGTTCTCTTTTGAAAAAACGTACAGTACAGCAAGTTTTTTTACACGGTAAACAATTGAAATTTGGCGTCCATCTAGTATGTACAGCTCTAAAGTACATACAAAGTGAAATTTCCTTTTAGAAAATTTAACATTGAATTACAATTAATTTTATTAATCTTAATTTATTTATCATATTTTAATAAAAATATGTAATTAAATATAAATCCAAGCCCTGATAATTAATAATATAAATCTAAGTTGAATAAATTCATTTTTGTTTAAAATCATATTGTAATACAGAAAAAAACCTTAAATTATAATATTCAAATTTCAACCTTCTTTTTTTTAGTCTTGCATTGTTAAAATATAACTATTCTCTGATATAGTTGTTGGTAAAGGTCCTACAATATCCAAAAATATTTTTTCAAAAGGTTTAGAATTAAGAATTTTACAGTTTGTAAAATAACATGCAAATTGTCTAACCTCAAAACGATTACAAGGAGTTACTCGAGTAAACAATGAGTTTTCTTGGTGATGAACTAAATAATAAGACGCTTTTCCATGTCCCCGGTGCAATTCACCATGCAAAGTGAATGGTTAAAGCTATTTATTGTCTTAAAGTATACATCTTTCGTAACGAATTTGAATTAAGTATTAATGAAAAAAGTGGACTTCGCGATATTTTTTTATTATTTTTACTAAGCTTATTACTTCTATGAAGTTTATTCTACTTCGTCCAATATCGTCGAAACTCGCAATTTTCCTAATGGATTATTATTAATGTAATAATTTATAAGTTTCCTCAAGAATATAAAATTCATTTTTAGATTCTCAAGTGGAGTGAAGAAGCTTATGGTTTTATAAAGATGTTTATTTTTTTTTATCTGTGCGCAACTTCTCTACCAGAAGACTCGCTCAGATTTTTAAGTGTAGCGCTTTTTCTAAAAGAAAATGGGTGTGTAGAGAGAAGTAATTTTTCGATTTTCTTTGGGGTTTTCTTATCAAATTTGAAAACCCGGGATAAATATGGGAAAATAGGAAAACTGGGAAATTCGATACAGCATAAAAAAATTATTACAAAGAAAATATATGAAGCCTATTTAATGATTTTATTACAAAATGACATATATATATATATATATATTGTTGACTAAGCATCACCATCAACTGAACTCCACTTAGAATCTTTTTTTGTAAACAATGGTTTATCGTCTTTTTTTTTATACAAGTATGACTTTTTTTATTTTTATATTTGTATTTTATCGTTGCTTACAGTTATACATTGAATTATCTATAATAGTGGCTGCATCTGTCTCCATTAATTAATTAAGACGTCATATTGACAGTTTTGTATTTAAGTAGGGACTACTTCAAGAGCACTCTAGCGGAATATGACCGTTGTCACATAATATGGACGTATCAACTAACAACTGATAGATACCGTTGCCTGTATATTACATTCTCTCGTACATTAATATTTTTAGTGTTTTCATTATTTTCTTATGTGTTATTAAAATTTATATCAGAGCTTTAGGTGGCATGCAACTAGTCCTAAAAGTACTAAGACGGTGCTAGTGTTAATTGAAGAAACTCATCAGAATTTAGGTAATAATATTAGTAAAACAATCTTCTGTCACCAATTATTTCTACCACATATGACAGTTGAAGGCACACTAATCAGTATTATGACTGCACTGTACTCTTATATAAATAATTTCTAATAATAATGGCCATTGAACCGTATTGTGTCTATTACATATTATATGTATCTATTCTCAGTACTTTTGGACACTTTTAGCGGCTTCCTATTAACTAAATGCGCATAAACTTGGTGGTTATAAGTTTTTTTATAGGTGGATTAAAGCGATCATTGTTGTTTGGGAGAAGCAAACCACCTAAATGAAGCCAAGAAAATATAGTTTTATGTATGCTTGGTGTGGGTATCAAGGATATGTCTTTTTATAATTTCAACTTTCAATACCTGGCACATTCTTTTATATTGTAAAAAAACTAGTTGAATGGCAACTTAAAAAAAAAATTGTCCTGGTATCCTGGTAAACAAATAATAACTGATCTACCAGAAATCTTGCTCCGATGTAGTAAGTGTAGTATTTTTTCTGAAAAGTAATTTTCTTAGTATGGTACTTCTTCAATTTTTTAAGGAAAATTGAGAAAAATTTTGAAAACCGAGAAAATTTACTAAAATAATGCTTTTATTATTTAATTTTGTTTTTGTACAGCTGAATTTCGCTAAGAATCGTTTTTCGTTTGCAATGGTTACTATTAATACATACTGGTATAAATTTATTCTCTTCTACATCATACCTTCCCAACTTCCCAACTACAATAGTAGGTGCACCCACGTGCGAAGTATGTCCTTTGTTATTAAGTCATTCATTTAAAGTATTCATTGACGGGTATCAAAATCTATGCATTGTAATTAAAATACAATATAGACACTATTTATACAGACAGGGAAAGTTTAAATGGTGTACATTTTATGTTAAATACAGCTATAATCTTTGTGTATATTTTATAAAACAATTATTATTTTTTTTATAAACATGTTTATATAACGGTACGGTCATAACACTGATCTGTGTGCCTTCAACTGTCAAGTATGCTTCATATTTTTAGAAGTAATGGGGGTTGTCAAAAAAAAAAAATGTTTGATTAAATACAAAAATCTTAATTTTATGAAAATGGTGAGCTCAGAAATGAAATGGATTTTTCATTTCGACTTTTTAACTCTTTACAAATTGAGTTTAAAAATCAATAAATTGAAAAGTATTCAAAATGATCGTTATTGGCGGGAATCAAGTGTGTCTTACCCAGTTTCTGGTTTAGAATACATTATTGATTAATAACGTTATTGAGACGTCCTTATCAATATGGTAACCTTAGTATAACTAATATTTGGTAAGACACATTTTAATTCGAGCCAAAACTGATTTTTTTAAACTAGTTAATTTAAAAAAAATCATAAGTCCTAAAATAATGAAAGAAAAAAACCTATTTTTTCAATCAGAAAAAATTATAGAATTAGGGGAAAATATTTACAACCCCCATTGGTGACGGGAGATAGTTTTACTAATATTATGATTACCTAAATCCTGATGGATTTCTTCAATTAACACTACCACTGTAATAGTACTTTTAGAACTAGTTATATGTCATCTAAAGCACTGAAATAAATTTCAATAACACATAAAAAAATAATGAAGACACAGTAAAAAAATGAATTTTTTATTGTTGAGGAAATTTGTAAATTATTATATTAATAACAATCCATCAGAAAAACAACTGGATTCGACGACCGGTGAGCCAACTTCAAAACTTTGATAGTTATTGGTTTTACGAAGATGTTTATCTTTTTTTTTTTTTAGTCTGTAGACATGTTTTTTCCTAGTAACTTGCTCCGATTTTTTCGTTAGAGAGGTCATTTTTTGATTTTTGACGCCATTTTTTAAATAAAAGCACTCAAGTGGGAAAAAACGTAGGAAAACGTACAATTTCACGATTTCATTATTTTATAAAAACACGGATGATGTTTTTTACCAGAAAAAATAATTTAATCGGAAAATCACAAGACACCTTTTTTGTTGCCTTTTTGATTTAATTTCTTATGGTATCATCGATAAAACTTTTGAGCTTTTTGCTGTAATTCGATTATAAATACACGTAGAGACTTGAAACTTGGTTATAATACTTATACTGTATTTACCTAGAGTGATAAAAATGTTAAACACATTGAAGTCAAATTGAGTTTTGAAGTCAAATTTAAACGAAAATCGCAAAAAAAATGACGGCACTTCAAATTATGTATTACCGAACTGTGATCGGAATCGTCTTTCGTCAAGCCATGGTTTTTCGTTGCTTACAGATATAAACGAAATAACCTTATGTATTCTACCTTCTCAACTTATCACCTACAACAGTGGCCACACCTGTCCCCAGTTCTTTTTTTATTTAAATATTTATTTACGAGTATTAACCATTTTAATAATTTTGTTTTTACTTTATTATTATATTATTATTATTAAAACTTGACTGTGGTTATATTATTATTATTTTTTGGTTCTAGATTCGTTGTTGTATTAAATACAAAACTAAAGATTTTTACATAGATCTGCTGAGTAAACCTTGACTGTTGGAATATACGGACACGGCCAACCTATCGAAAGATTACCTGTGCTACGTTGCAGAAAGGAAGAAAATACCCGGCTTGTTTTCCGAAAAATCCGATGGGAAAACGATAACGTAGTTTTGTGCGCTGTGTGCAAAATCTTATGCTTATAAGATTGACGATAAAAAAAAAAATCAAAGCAAAAGGCATCCAGGGCCATGTAGTTAAAAACCATGACGTTCGAAGACCACAGGAGGTGTATGTTTGGTGACAGTGATTTCACGGTTTATAAGGACAATGTTTTCATATGGTCTTTCCAACACCAAATCAAAACTATCACTATTAACAAGCTTACCTACAACAACTATGATGATAAAAAATTATTTCTCTTATCGTGTCCAGGCTTTATATAAATGCTTTTTTTTTGTTCGAACAACTCTTACTTTTAATCTGTTTAGTGTTTTCCATTTGTTCCATTCGTTGTAGTATCCACGTAGGAGTTTTCCCATTAGTCTTATTTCGAAGTTATTAGTTCCGTTTGATTATATCCATCTTTGAAGTCGCTCATAATCAAGAGTTTTTGTGAGCTCTGAAGTTGATTTTAAACAATTTTTTCTAGAATTAAATCTGTTTGATGTTACTTGGTATCCCTAGAGTAGGTGTTTTATGTCGTTTATCTAGACTGTTTTTGGGCATCGCTGGCCACGCTTCTCCTTGTATCGGAGGGGTGGGTGCTATACCAGCTAGAACTTATACCAGAGACATAGGTGTGGGTCTTAGACATCCCGTAACTAGGCGGTGTGCCTCGTTTAAGGCCATGTCCACTTTTTTTGCATGGCACAATTTACTTCATACAAATTATTTAATAAACGATCAATTTGTATAATTTTTTTTTTCTATGTATTACTTTATTTAATTTAATATATTCAGTCCCGTTTAACATTTTTACTGTGATATACCTGATGATGAATTTTTAATTCAAAACCGGTCGTATAATACACTTATCATAATAATCCAAGTGACACATTTATTAATTTCTTTATTTTTTATCTTTATACATAAATTTTAGATTCTGAGTGTAGCGAAGAATGCATTGGTTTTACTAAGATGTTTATTTCATTTTTTTTTTTTATTTTTCTATACTGTGTACGAAAATTCCACCAAAATCTTGCTCAGCTATTTACGCGTGGCAACATATCTGAAAGAAAATGTTCTCCAGATAGTACTTTTGGGACGTAATTTTTCGATGTGCAGTTTTCATAATATCTGAGAAAAACTACGATAGAACGTAAGAAAAATGGGAAATTCACAAAAATAATGCTTTTATTATTTTTCAAGTTTGTTAATTGTTGTAATTCAGTTAAAAATATTCGTAGAGATTTGAAATTTAATCCGTTTTTCAAAAAAAATGTTTGCATTTTTTCCCTCTTTTTACCTAAATAAGGAAAAAACAAATGCATTTTTGGTGTACCTAGAGACCCAAACCATGGCTCGCTAGGACTATTTTAATCGAAAAATACCTCTCGATTTGTTGTGCAAACTTTTCTACTAGAAATCTTGCTCCGATGTATCAAGTGTAACTTATTTTCTGAAAGGAAATTTCATCTCCATGGTGACTTGAGGAGGTAATAATTTGATTTTCTCAGGAGTTTTCCCAATAAATCGTGAAAACCGGAGAAAAAAAAGGAAAATGTACAAAATGCATCAGTAAAATATTACGATTTTTTTTCTGTAGACAAAATTTTTACCAGTAATTTTATTTCGATTTACAATATCACTTTTTCTAAAAAGAATTCTGACTGGGGAGGTATTTTAGAGATGTAATTTTTTGATTTTCCCAAGAGTTTTGATAACAAAAGTGAAAAACCGGGAAAAATGCAGGAAAAACGAGTACAATATTAAACAAAAAATTATTAAAGAAAATATATAATACCTATTTAATTATTTTACCATAGTATGACACATTATATATTGTTGACAAAGCATCACTGTCAACTGAACTGCTCCCAGATTCGTTATTTTTGTTAGCAATGGTTTATCGTTACAGATATACATTAAATTAACTATAACAGTGACTGCTAGGACGTCTTTTTTATTTATTTATAAATTTACTATGATTACATAATGTTGGTAAATTATCAGGTAGAACCAGCATTGAAAACGTTTTTTATTTGTCCAAAAAATTACAATATTATCTTAATAAATTTTATCAAAAAACTTGTAATACATAAAATACAAAAAAAAGTAAAAATAAACAAAAGAAAAAGAATAGAGTACTTTTTATTTTTATTTTTCATTAGCCCAAAGATCGAAAAGTTTTTGTTTTATTATATATTTATTCACTTGCGGTATTTCCTTACGGTGCATTTCTGTAATCTGGAGTAAATATTGTTTTTGTTATTATTTAGTCAGAACAGGGTGGAAATCTTAAATCAGTTTCAAGCACCGTTCTGCCACAAAATTCACTGTTTTTCAACTTTCAGCTTTTCCACGAGTACTAATCAAAGTGTTTCAAAGTAGTTATCAAAGTGCACTACATAATTAAAAAATGTCTAATTTTCTTATGGTAGTACGCATCGATATCATCGCATTTATTAAATGTCTGTTGAATATTTACCATGCACACTATTATTACAAAGAACCGTTGAATTTATCATTAGTAATTTTGAGGAAAACAACTGAAAAAACAATAAAAATACGCACACTTTGAGCCTACCATTGCGTTGGATGGCGAAAATTATATATTTTTTAAAAATATACATTTTCGAATATCAATCTATCAATCGTAAAGTTTCTGAGAAGAGCTACAAGAAATTGTGAGGCCACTTATAGTACTTGTGTTAAATGCTGTCAGGTTTAGCCTTATTTGATTCATGTGTATTAGTCGAAGAAAATAGAATAGTTGTGATCGTTCTAGAAAATAATGGTAGCGATAACCCTCCTAGTCGCATTAACGTCGGTAAAAAACACATTCTAAATAAAAATTTATCAGATTTTATCACTAAAAATAGTCACAGTTTTTTTTATCGTATGGTACAAAAATTAATTTTATACAAAAAGTTCCTAGTTTGTGGGAAAAAGATAAAGTTTTTATTAGTGCTCGTGAAAAAGTTGAAAGTTATATGGTAGTGAATGATTTGGCAAACCGGGGCATCAAACTGATTCAAGATTTCAACTCTGTTCTAACTAAACAATAATAACAAAAACAATATTTACTACAAATTACAGAAATGCACCGCATGCGAATAAATGTATAATAAAACAAAGACTCTTCGATCTTTGGTTAATGAAAAATAAAAATAAAAAAGGACGGACATACTTCGCATATGGGCGCAGCTACTGTTGTAAGTGGAAAGTTGGGAAGGTAGGATACAGATGGAAATTTAATATATATCTTACGCAACGATAAACCATCGCTAACGAAAAACGATTCTGAGCAGAATTCATTTGATAATGTTGCTTAGTACTATACAATATATGGTATTATAATAATATGTGTTACCATGACAACGACTGTTTAAAAAAGATTAAAATAATACAAATTTGTTAATAAAAAAAAATTAATAAAAACGGTTAGCAATGACAACTTTATTTTTAATCTTTTAATCGTTTTAACTTAAAGACGAGGTTTCCTCATTATCTCGAATATTAATGAGAATATAAAAAAATAACCTCTCTAAAGTATCACCCAGATAGCATTTACTTTCAGAAAATGTGCCTTACTTAATAATCTTAGTAACACTGTTGTTTATAGACATATACTTTTATAACTAATAACTTATAAGTATGATTTAAGTTCGAATTTGGACCCCCCCTCTTGGTGGATGAAATAAATACGCCCCTGAAGGTATTACCAATTTCGACATTTCGATGGCGTTGGCCAAGAGTAAAAAATACGAATTCGCAGTAGTGGAATAAATATTTAAAAAAACAGCAGGCCAAGAACATAGAGGTAATAAAAGTAGGTGACAATAATGAAAACGGTGCGGCGATGGTGACGAAGACGAGGGCCGACTTCCTTTGAGTTTATGCCGTTTTCTCGTCGACGAAGAAAATGACTGGACAATTATTTTGAATAAGGATTAAGAGAAAATGTTTCAGGTATGCAAGATTGAGTTCAAGATCGCGCACAACTTATTACAGTACTTTCGAAAATGGCATCCTAACTACAAAATGTTTGAATGCGACTTTTGCCGGATCATCTTGTTCATTAGAGAGTTTAATGACCGTCTGAAAGAGAGACAATCTTCAGAGGATCAGTCGCAATGCCTGTGTGAAGTGTGCGGTAACATTTACAAAAGCAATTGATCACTCGTTGACACACACTGTTAAGAAGACGGTGCACTGTACGCAATATGACTTCATGTATTTCACAAAACAAAAGCTAGTCTTGCACCAGAATAAGCACGACAAGGTTCATGTGTGATATATGCTACAAATGGTTCGTGCAAAATTCTCAGCTCGATGTGCATGTCAGCGCGGTGCACTACAATGCCCGTCCGTACTCGTGCATGCTATGCAACAATTCGTTAAGACAAAAGGAGCGCAAGACGCGCACATGGTCACATGTCAATGACACTCGTAAATATCAGTGTCCGTACTGCGATAAAACGTGCCGGAAGTGGTATGACCTAATCCTACACATACGCGCACACACTGGTGAACAGCCGTTTAAATGTTGTATGTGCGGCCGTGGGTTCGTGCAGATGTGTGACACCCACAAGCACGAGATGTTTCATTTCAAGCCCGTTAACCGATAATGTGACATCCAAGCAGTAGTAGTTTTGTTATTCCCATGGACCAAGAGGAATTCTCAAGAAAAATGCAAAAGCATAAAAAGTAAATTAATTTCGTTTCCATGTTTTAAATTCTTGATATTAACTTATTTTTAACTTCTAATATTTACTTAATTTTAACTATTAAATCATTTTTTTCTTTATTTTTTTTTAATATAAACCCCTGTGGATAACTATGTATCCTACATTTCTAACTTCCCACCAATAACAGTGGCATACCTGTTAGCAGTATCAATCCTATTTTAGTTTGGTAATGAATTTCACCGGACACTAAGTATCCCAAGGAAAAGTTGTATCTATTTGGTACATATTATTATTTTCATAATTATTGGTTGTACTGAACTTAGTACCTAGTGTTAATCATTGTTAGTTGAATATTTTTCAAATCTTAGACTATTGCAGTCTATAATGTTAATTGATGTATACACATATATAATTACATACACAGTAAAACTTCGATAGGTAAAAATGCATTATATTCGACTTATTGAAGTGTTCAATTTACTAAGATTTCCGAGTAATCAAGGTTTTAAGGGAAAAAAATCGACGTAAAAAGTTTTTAAAATATATTTACGTATTATAGTCGAATTTATATTATTATTAATATTATTTATTATTGAATGAAAAATGCGACTATAACACAATAAACGCGATTAGAATAAATGATGGGACGCAAAAGCCAATTAGACAAATGATAAAATTATCCGTCATTATCCGTCTATTGAACACAGAATATTCGGGATACCTACAGTTTTTCTCTCAAGTAATCGAAGTTTTCGAAGGGGCAATTATTTCGACTAATCGGTTCCGTTGTATATCTAGATTCTGAGCGGATCGAGGAACGTATTGGTTAGTTTTATGCCTCTGCTATGTGTGTAAAAATGTTCGTGATTTAATGCCACGAGACAATAATTGTACGTTGTGTTTAAATATGTCTGAGTTGATCAATTTCCTTTCTTTTTTCAATAGTCTCGTCAAAATTGCCTACACGCCACCTTCTAAAGGCGGGTCGGCGGTCGGCGGACGGAGCGTGATGCGACTGCGACCGCGGAGAGGGCAGTAACACTGTAGCTACGTCCTAGTTATGTATGAAATACATTATCGCAGAGCGGATGGTGGTCGGGCGCAATCACGGTGGTGCGGCGCAGCAGTGCAAAGAGGTTGGAAACTCGGAAACAAGAGCCCGGCACGGGCGGCGCTCCGGTCGGGCCTATTGATCGAAGGGACGACGTCGTGTATGTGCGCCGGCGGCGGCGGGCGTATCCTCACTCCGACCGGGCACCGTGATACACAGTCTGGTGTGTGTATGTGTGTGCTCCCGCGTGCGTGTCCGCGGTTGTGTGTGTATGTGTACGAGTGTGTGTCGGTCCGTGTCGTCGTCCGGTAGTCGCCCGCCGCCGCTTGTGCTCGCGATTTGCCACGCCGGGTTTTCACGTTTCACCCCGCTCGTTTCCTATATAGATTTTGTTGTTTTTTTTTTTTTAATTTTTTTTTTTTTTTTTTAATTTTTTTTTTTTAGTTTTCATATTATTGTCGAATGATATTTTTTGTTTTTTAAAAGTTATTTTCTTCTCCTTTTTCGTTTTCTTTTAACGCCGTCACGTTCCCTCGTCGATTTCGAGCTTCACCGCAGTACCGATGTATATGTACACATTACACTATATATATATCATATATGCACACATTCGTCTATAGACGTATAATATAAATATTATTATGCTGTTCACGGCTGTTCGGTACGTATACGACTGCTGATCTCCGTATTCACGTGGTCATCGCAAACGCAAGCCGGCAAGACAACTACGGAAGACCCTCTTTTCGTTCGTGTGATAAGGTAGGTACGTCGACGGCTTTCCGTCACTAGCTCTCGTCAGTCCAACAGGTTTCTGGGTAAGCTTTTTGCCATTGGCAATCATTACAATATTATCCAATTATTCGAATACGCGGAAGGTGTACACGGCGTCTTATTTTTTGTTAAACCAACACGATCACAAAAATTCATTACAATATTTCGGAATCCCTATACTTTTATAGTACGTATACACACTGTATATTAACATATTTATTATTGAACATAACGGTTTCAGTTCTTAAATTATTAATTGAAGTACTACTACACCCGTGTATGTATTATCAGACAGGTATATAATAAGTGTAACACGTTTAAGTGTTTAACCAATACATCTTAGGATTTTTTTTTTTTTTGGTAAACCGTAGAAATATAATATGAGTATTTATACTAAAATTTAATAACAATAGTATTTACGTTCGAAGAACTTGGAATTATAATATTGTATATTTTAAATGGTGACAAATTTAATACCATATTACTTATTAGTATTGCCCCGTATCATTCGAGTAATAAGTTTATTTATTATATAGATACGCGCGGTAATAAAAAAAAAAAAACCAACATATCATATCGTCGATGAATGGGGCGTAGTTTAAAATGGGCAAGGGAATTTGTTGCTAACTTACTATTCAAATAAATTTCGTGTTCACATTGGTAATAGGGCGTTTCGAGTGGGCAATCTCGCTACCTTCTTGTATTGTACAGCACACACTGACTAATAGTATCTGTGCGTTTTTTTTTTTTTTTATAAAAATGTTAAGCTACATTCAGGTACCTATATTTTTTTTATTAAAACGTTCATGGAAAATTGTAAGTATGTTATTTGTATGTATATTATTACAAATTGTCGTAAATTCTAATAACATAATATTTGCAAAAAATTATTAAAATTTCCGTAGGTATCATAGAAAAATTTAGTAACGTGCCTTGATTTATAAATAATAATAATTATATAATTATTATACTTGTAATTTCATAATAATTGAATGGCAAGTTTTTTAGTTCCAAATTATCCATTCTTTAAACTTACAAAGATTTTACTACAAATTACAAAACAATTATTTTAACGAATATAATAATATCGCGATCTCGATTTATTTAATGAAATGTAAAACGTAGGTAGTTAGGTACCTGTACAGTATATTTAAGTTTCTTATATTTTATTATAACTTTCTTACAAAAACGTTTACATATTTGGATATTAACAAGGGTCAATAGACATGTAAGATTTGTGCAATTTGTTATAAAATTGATCTCTGAGGACATACCTATTAGAAATGTGTAAAACGGATTATTTGAATGACTCGATTCGTGTGGATCGGGTCGGGTCATTCAGAAGACCCGTTCATACGGTTCGTTCATATCGTTCACGCGAACGATGAACGAATTTAACCGAATGAACGGACGTCCATTTATTTCTTTCACGTGAACGATGAATGATATTACTACCTACTGACTTAAAATATCTTATCAGTTGTCATATTAATATTATTTACAATATTCTCGTTCATTCCGTAAAAATATGTATAATTGAATTATTACTTGTATTGATTTTTTTTTCGATATGGAATGTATTTCGTAATGAAGTCATAAATTACGACCCACGAGTGTTCATGTATTTATAATATAATAATAAAGTAAACACCAAGGTACCTACTAGTTACAATAATATTTGATTATTGATTATCGTTTATGAAAGTTATTGTGCATGTGTAATGTATACCACGATTAAAACTATCTTTATCTTTAATCGTGGTGTATACATGGCGATCTTAGGAATCGTGGTATTTTTATTCTAATCATTACGAATTTAATAAAATTAAATTTGCTGTTGAACATGCAATCTCGGTTACGGATAAACTATAACCGTGGTTGCTTAGATCTTTTATAATATAATATTCATCCGATGAACTAAATGAACCGATTCGTTTAAAACATATTAAACAATGCAGCCTGAATGAGAATGAAATTGAACGAATAAACCACTTTCTACCTATATTTGATTCACGATCTGGATCGATTCATTCACAAGCGTGACCCATTCAATAAGACCCTTTACGACACATCTCCAAATTATCTATCTTGAAGTTCAAAAACATATTTATTAACTATTTTTAAAATAGTTTTAGATATAACATATTTATTTTATTTATTTTTTTGATAATTAGAGCCGCATTGTCTTTTAATTTAAGAATTCATTCATAAGTGTATTGAATAAGGTGAAATGGTTTAATTTTTATTGAGTAAATAATTAAAGATATTTATAGTATTCATTTTCAAACTCTATTGAGTAGAGAGAATTGTATTAATTATAATATCTTAATAGTTTTTATTAAGATATTATATTTTTATGTTTATTTTTATTTTATATTAATATTTTTTTTAAATTTTTCATTGGTTTAATAAATTGTAAAAATGACTTGTATTTTTTTGTTTTATCAATTAGGTACGGTTTTAATATAATATCGGTGTACGAAAAATTAAAAAAAAAAAAGTTAAAACAAAGAATAAAAATATAAAATAGATAGGTGGGTGGTAGGTGTATATACTATTATAATAATTATAGGTTATACTTTTGGTCTTATGAGAAATATTTTTTTTAAGTTTTTTATGTTTGCTAAAAAGTTTTATAGAACACGCATATAGGTATTACGCTTTTAAAATTTGTTTTTCTTGTATACGATGTCATAAATTCACACGCAGTCTAAAAAAACACTAGGAATAATTTTTTATCAATAATGTTTTATGCACAATTAAAAACAAATATTGTTCTTATATTTATTTTCTTTTTTTCTTTCATAAGTATTGTACTGCACGCTACTATAAGTTCATAGTGGCCCATTAAACATTCTTATGTTGTTGAATACTCACAAAATAATAGTTACGGAACATTTTGCAATACTTACCTTTATGTTATGATTATTATGTGAACTGGAGTCACAATGGGTTTTTTCTTTTTTTTTTAGACTGAATTTGAATCGCGTGACTTATAATAACGTGTGTTTCGTATAGTTAAGTACTCTCTATCGCAGGCTATTAAATCTGTTTCGATAAATTGGTGTTTTTTTAATATCACTTATTGTAACATACGTTTAATAAAAAATAGCATTTATAATCGTTAAACGATTCGAATTGATTTCTAGTAAGATAGGTATATATTATAATAACGACGGATGGGCACGCAACTATTAGTTATGAGGCCGCACAAATATCAATGTGTACATACCTCGTACCATCGTTATTACCAGTCTATTAACCATGGTTGAAGAAATTGTTCTTTTTTTTTTTAATTACTGGCAGTTAATAATAATATAATATAGAAATGCCGAAATTTATTGTTAAGTACCTATATTTCGATAAATGTTGTTTTCATCGATAAAAGAATATATACTTGCAAGTAAAAATCAAAATTGGATTATTAGTTTAATATAATTCATGTTTTTTTTTTTTAGATATCTATAGAAAAATAATATATATTTTTTCAAAATCAAGAAAATTATTGAAAATAATATTTATTTATTTTAATTTTTATTATAATATTTAAATTTGTTTGTAGTTAAAAGTTAAACTCATGTCGTATTTTTCTGCATATTTTAATTATTACAAATTATAATATATTACTATTTAATACTAATAAATTCACGAAAGTTTGGTAAAATCAAAAGATAAATATGGAATACCGCAATACCCACAGGAAACTTTTATAGTTCTTTTGCTACCTTGTGTTCTATACAAATTAAATAGATATACACATCACAATTTAAAAACACTTTGGTTAGAAAAAAAAAGTTTTTAAAATATTGTATTAAATTTGTAAATTTCCAGTAAAAATGATAATGTAAAGTCAAAAACGAATATGAAAAATAAAAATAATTTTTACTTTTAACTATTAGTTTATAGAATATTATTTATTGATATGTCTATAGTTTAGATACGTTTTAAAACATTTAATTTGTATATTTTTCTCACGAAATAATAATCATTAAATTAGAATAATCGATGATACAAATGCCTTTACGGAAAATCCACCTTTAATTTATAAAAGTTTACTTATCATTACATGGGTATCTACCCACCTAATGTATAGTAATTTCAATTTGTAATACCATCATTAACTCAAATAAATATAAATATTTTTTTTTTTTTGTATTTTATAAAATAAAAACGTAACTACAATCATCTCGCGCAATGGGTTTGTTCGTATTATATTCTTTCCTCTAACGGCATAAATAATAATTTACGGGGCAGCTAATATGCCGAACAAAACGTTTCGTTTCCGTTATCATTGTACACGTTATTTATTTATTTTTAAATCCGTACGATTTCGGTTTCGATAAAAGTTTTACAAAGGGAATCGGTGCCACAGAAATATGTCTAACGAGCCACAGAATTGTGATTTTTACAATACTTGTACAACCTCAAATCTGCGTATAATCCCCTCCGGGAGAATTCTGCTCGGAATAGTGAAATCGCTAGTATATTACAGTGGGGAGGGAACAGGGTAGTGTCTTGACGGAGCCGGAAATCAAATAAAAATGTACGATGATGTTACAACCACCACCATCACGTTACACCATCCATAATATACATTGTACAATCTTCTTGGTCCCTACGGTCACCGGTTACCCCGTTTGGCTATGGTCTTTGTCGGCACAGCGTATATAAACGTGTCGCGGGGTGTGCACACCACGCGCCCCGGAAGGCCGGGATACGACGATAGCGGCGGTTTCGGGTCAAACGCGCGTCCGCCCGACAAGCGAAACTGGGCCACGCCGAGACGGCAATGACGTCATTCACGATGGTCTCCATGGTTACGGGCAACGGAATGACGTCATTGTTAACCCAGCTTCCTGGTCCGGAGCCGCGCGAGGCATTCATTAAACTAGGCCCATACATACCTTTTGACGTCTTTCCTCCACCCCGCGCTCCCACCATTTCAAACACGCGCGCAAAGCCGTGGCCTTCGTTTATATTATATATATGTCGCCAACCCCTCTTAATATATTTTTAGGGATTCCTCTAAATATATATATATATGCCTCTAAAGCGGTAAAAGTAGTTTTTTTTTTCTCTCTTTGCCGAATAAAACCGTTTATTTTTCGTTAGTCTACACACTTATACAATGGTTGTTCATTGTCCAAACACGATTTAGATGTATGCATACATACATACATACATACATACATACATACATACGGGGTCTTTCAAATTATACAACTTATGAAACATTTTGTATAAAATGTATATATATTATACATATAGCATATTTCCATTTTTTGATTCATAAAAAATATAGATAAATCTCAAATTCCGTACAGTTTTCACAGAGGTCAATAATAATAATATAAAGATTTATATATATATTTATATATGAACTTCAAGGTCCTGTATTGATACACACGTATAAAAAATACATTTTTGTTGGTTTTCGTTTAAATTATTTGTACGAATACAATATGCGTATACAATTATTATACTTATTGCATAGTAAGTATATACAGACAGTATTATTGGGTGGGGGGGTGGCTTCATTGTGAAATTATCAAAACGATAATAATATTATATCATGCCAGTCGATTGAATGACAGAGCGTTAAAGGGTTGAAATTCGTTCACGAATGTAGGCGTACTTGTTGAATGGACTTCGTCTCACTCTCCAAGTTATTCGTTCACTTCCGGTGTGCAGCACACCCCCTTCTCATGTATCCATCCATCCGAACGCCGGCAGACCTCCCTCCTCCCGCACCCCTCCATCGCACATTTACTCGTTTCGCACCTTACGAAGTTCATCCAGGCTAATAACCCGCGTCGGTCACGAGCACATTAAACTCGATAATTATTATTATTTATATTATACACAGTAAAGTGACAATATTACAGCGACGATAGTATAAATAACGTTGTGTAAATAGTTTATTGATAAAATTTTTTTTCCATTTTAATCAGTGAAAACTAATTTCAATACTAATGAATAAACTTATGAAATTGACTTAAGTCTTTCTCGTTTGGGATAAAAAAACATGTTAATCATATTATTTTATCATATTTTACCAATACTCTTATTTTCTTTTTAATTTAATTATAAATAAAAATTAAATTGTTGAGGCTTTACACTTTTGTAATTATTTATATTATATTTATATTTATATGTTATCAACCAGAGATAAATTTATCCAATTTGTGAAATGACCAAGTGAACTATCCAAATCATAGAATGGGAAAATGGGTAATAATTTGTTCATTTCACGAATTAAGCAAATGAGATACACAAATATTCTCAATATTTATCATTTTTAATAAATTATGAATTATTATGATTATAAATTATTTATATATTTTTTAAAGTGAATTTTAAAAAAAAATAGATTTAATAATTATAATACTATATTTTAAACAAAATATGTATAATACCTAATAATAAATTTGAAGAATCTATAGAGTATATTTATGTTTACTGTTAGGTCTCACATGTTCGGCAGTATATTTAGTATTGAGTATTTCTAAGAATATCAGTTACCAATTCATGGCAACGTTTTGCCTATTCTATGAACTAGGCAACTCACTTGGCCATTTAATAGAATGAACGAAAAATCGCTCATTTCATAAATTGGACAAATTTACCTATGTGGTGTAACATAATATATAAGTATACTCAAGAAAATCCTAAAAAAAACCCATTTTAGATGATAACAATTCGAACGTACATTGCTCAATAAATAATTTATACTTATTCATTTATGTAATTTAAATTCATTAGCTTACGGATATAAATATGCTGTTATTTTAACAAACAACGAATGGATAGTAATATTATTTTTCCGAGGCTACATACCGATTAAGTTTTTTTAAGTTAGATTTTATAATCTTCTAACTTTTATTCAGTGTTCAATTTCATTATATATTATACTTAGAAAGTTAATACGAGTGCCTATAAAATCGGAGAATACTACATTTTTTTTTTAAGGAAATAATAAGCTTACACCCTTAAGGTCCTGCTTGAAATTACACATTGGTCGCTATCCAGGCAGAGCAATAAGGTTCTCTTTTAGATGACCGAACAAGTTATGTAATACACCATCATCACTGCTGTGTTCTTTTTATTCTTGGCTGTATTTATGTGTATGTGTGTATGTATGTATGTATGTATGTATGTATGTATGTATACATGTAATGCAGTATTGGATATGCTATGTAAGGTGGATTCTCTTATTGAATTAAAACGACCCGAATTTCTCTAACGCTTTCGATTTTTTTTTTTTTTTATTTCATTACTTCCGGCCAACTAACATCCGTTTTATACTCGTAGGTTGCTCCTAATCTCGGTTAATAAAAACCAAATACATCATTAGATTCGACTTTTCCATTATTTTATTTATTAGTTTTTAAGACCAATCTAAGTAATACCTATAATGTATTTTTAGAATAAATGAATTAATTATTAATCAATTCACGTTTAAATAATTTATGTGAACAAAACACATTGAAATTATTGAAATTATTGATATTATTATTATAAAATCATTTCTTATAATGTACCTACTACTTAAATAAGCTTTTAAGGCATTCGAGATGTTTTGGTTTTGTACCTACAGTTCATTTTTAGTTCATAGTAATTTGTTTATATTTTCCACCACAAAGAATATGAATTTAAAAAAATACAATGGCTGGATAAAATCTGCTGAGGCCAATTTCAAGAGACGTTGCATTGTTTAACTTTTAATTAGTTTTTGTAAACTGAATCCAACTGTGTGCAAATTATAATCACAGTTGTTGCTCAACTCGTTTCATGGTTTGATTGTCACGCCATAATCAGACATTAATTATCTTCTTTAATAGTGTGTTTTGGTTACAATATTATTTATAGGAAATATATTTACATAATAGTAGAATATAATGATAATTTTAAACTCAAATCATCATATTATGTTTATTATTTAATGCACATATCCAAAGTTTTTTGGGGGTGGGGAGCTGTCGTTTTTTCTTTACCACAAATACTTTTCCAAGAATTCAGAACCAGAGTGGGTTTCATTTAAAATTTATACCAGAAATTTCGGTGAAGAGAATGCTGTTCAGTCTCCCATAAATACATCTTTGTTTTATAGGTATATAAAATAAATAATACGTATATTTATAATGATAATCATCTGAAATGTGTTAATACGATTTTGTATCGAGTACTTATTCCATAACAATTTTTTTTGAGTACCTACCAATAAATTTCGTTTTTTAGATCTTGTAGTTTAGTTTTTTATGATTATGCTGTAAATTGGCACTATAATTTTCGTGTATAATTGGTACGATAAAAATATTTTTTATAGATTTCCGAACTTCGTATTTAATTGATACCAATTAATGTCTAACGCTTAACTCATTTTTCAGCGTTTAAAAATTTAATCTGTAGTAAAATGTTATTTACGGTGTATAAAAACGTATGGGTTTATATTATTTCTAATCTCCTATGTATTTTAATTTTAGATGGTTTTACCCTAACTTTAAATTAATTAAATTATTCATAATATTTAAACTTATAATTAATCAAATTCAAATTAACATTATAAATGTGAACGTAAGTCAGTCTGTTACGTTTTCACGGCTAAAACACTGAACCAATTTTGATGAATTTTGGTATAGAGATAGCTGGAACACCAGAGAAAAACATAGGCTAGTTTATTTCGCAAAAATAAAACTTGAAGGGGGGTGAAAATGTATATATCATAATTGCTAATATATATATTTAATCATAATAACCTCGGGAACCATTCATGCGGTTTTTTTAAAATAATAGCGTATATTGTGGAGAAAATTTTAAGTCAATTTCCGATCCCATAAGTTAATTATAAATTGAGTTATTAATTTTTAAAATAATCAGCAAATTTTTCTCCTTATATAATAAAACGTGAGTACTAAAATGTCAGGGTGGGCCACCTACTCAGCGCATAATTTTATCAATTTCCTCTTGGACCGCTAAATTCGCTGCAACCGCCACCTTCTTACACCTAGCCGTTTACTATCACTGTTGTTGTTATAACATACGATGATTTTTTTTTTCACTTTTTCGTTTTCCGACCGATTTACGAGACTTATTATTATTATATTTTTTACTTTATTTGTATATAATGCGCAACAACAGAACTGTTATAGAGTGTAAACGGGAGTTACAGGGAGACAAGTTTAAAAAAAAATACAAAAATAAATACTTTCGTTCAATACTGACAAGAGCCATTCCGTGCGAGACATACTTCCCAATGATGAATGGGACAAAAAGGGTACAAGAAAAGTTAGAAATGTTTCCTAACGATGAGAGGAATAAAAAGAGTGATAGGGATCAGGACCAAAATGGAATAGTCCCGGAAAGGTCAATGGGAAGCAATATAGCAGGTACCCTTTAATTGAACTCAAACAGTTAGTTCTCGGGAAGGTCGAAAAGCTTTGCTACGGGAGGTTCCCGGTAAGCACTGCTTCGAAAGAAAATAGGAGTATACACAAACACTCAAATATACTGACATGTTAACTTCCCACGGGTGAAGTCGTGGACTAGTCATTGATAATATAGCTATATTTGTATACTACACATTTTGTAAACTAAACAATTTGATCCAACAAAAGAAAATGTCCCCCTACAAGGCAGGTCGGGATAGCTAATAATATTATGTTTATGTTTATGTTGTATACTACACTTGACTTAAACATAATTCTAAAATAAAGTTAAGGTTATTGTTATAAATTAACAATTATTACAGTCTTATTGTATATAACTTAAGTTTTAAGAGTACAAGATATTTTTTGTTGTACCTACTTTTCATATTAATAAAGATTAAGTATAATATTATAATTTAAAAAAAATATCATAACATTATAGGTATTATAAAATAGAAATAATATATATATTATTATATAAGTATGATTATGTACCTTTATAAGATACGAATTAATTATATTTTTGCATGTCTTTAATTAACAATAGTTTATTATATACTTATATAAGAAAGTAAAATTTTAAAATAATTACTTAAATGTGTATTTTTTTTTTTATTCATTATATTCTGCATAATAAAGATGAAAGACGTACTTTTTGGAATTAAAAAGTGTTGTCGGTCTGCCAAGTCTAGTTGGATTGAGAATGTGCCAGATTTTTTTTTTTTTTGAAAAACTTCATTTGCATGTGATTTTTGAATAAAATGTCCCATTTCTCTAGATTTTCCGACCGACACATTCTTAATAGAATTACCCTGGGACAAAAAAGCACGAAAGTTCTATCTATTGTAGACCTTTTTTTTTCTTACGAAAAACCTCGGTAATAATAAGGAACAAAATACAAATATCTATTGTTGGATAGTGTGAATTGAAGGAATAGAAAAACATACAATAAGTTCACCCCCTGTTGTGTTTTCCCATCAACTCCGTTGTTTATTATCTGAAAAAAAAGGACATCTTTGTACGAATTTGCCATCAAATTCTATAGAAAATCTACTCATGTTTATTTGTATTTAATTTATTAAACATTTTATTTAGGTTAGTTTTTATTTTACCTGACAAGAAAATTGATAAAACAAATTTTTATTTAGTATAAATGTTTTACATACACACGGAAAGACTTGGTGTGTACCTTAAAAAATAAGTTTTATTTTTATTTTTAACAATCGAGTTAAGGTGGATAAAAACTAAAAATGTATCATGTTGGTCGTTTATTATATGGTAGGTACTCGGGTAGTAAATGTAAACCCTTTTAGTATATATAAAATGTATGGTGTCGTATATATCGCTGTTAATTCACTTTGGAGCCAAGTTAACTTGGTCAATATGTCAGGCAACTCTTGGACTGGTTCCAAAAATACCACACTCCCAGGCAACGTAGCACTGAAAGTTCCAATTTTTATTATTATTTTTTTTCATAATAAAACTAAATATATATATATAATAATGATAATGATGATGATGATGATGATGATAATAATAATGATAATAATAATAATAATAATAATAAAGGCACGGCCGTTGTCTTGAAGCCAAGAAACATAAGAGCAGGACAAAGAGGAAACGATATTTTACAACAAACTACAGCGGAGGGATAAGGGGATTATACGGTACAAAGCTCCGTAAATGCACCTGGCGCAGTCCAAACATTATTTACAACGTTTAATTTATGCAGAACGATAAGGGTTTATATCTACTTATGGTCGACCGGGAAAGGTAACTGGGAAAACCAAGAAAAGTAATAGGAACGGAACACTTTTGGATCACAGTCAAAAATAACTTTATGACATTTTATTTTTCACTTTATTATAGACACTAAAACTAGTGACGAATGTAAAGATAATTTATTGCAAAATCGTGGTAACATTTTTTGTTTTTTGAAGAGCATTGGCTATGTGTATAATAATAAATTATTTTCTTTATGCAAAATAGAAAACGATAAAAGAAGATAATAAAAGTAATTTTTATATGGCATTTTGTAAATCATTCTATTAAAATAATTATAACTGTAACTTAACGTAGCATACCATTAGTTTAAAAGTTATCATGGTGGCTTTAAAATTGTTTAAAAATATCTACTATTGTGTAATTCTGCAATTTATTTAATATTTTTATGAATAATATTTTGTTCTATAACAAAATATAACACATATAATATACACTATACAATATATTTTAGTTGTTTTTTTTTTTTTTTTGCTCCAAATGTATACAAAAAAGTATCGAAGGAAAATATTACAAAAACTTAAACTCACTCTCTCTCTCTCTCTCGTTTTAACAACACGGTCCAATAAGCTCAAATAAAATACGTTCCGTTACGTCCCAAGAATTTATATCTGCGTGTATGAATTTACAACTATACGCACATTGAATGCGGGCAAAAGCGCACAAAAAGGTTTCACGGGTGCCCCGTCCCCGTGATTTATACACAACTTACTATGAACTCGTGGCCGAAAGGATATAATACACAAGCGAACGGGGGTGAAAGGAAGAGAAACAAACATACCGTGAAATTTTCGGTCTAGGTGACGTTTCGACAAAGTCGTTTGCCAAATAAATAAAGCTGTACAACATTCTGAAATAATATATAAAAAAAAATGTATATATATATATATATATATAGCATATAATAGTGATTTCTCTGTAAACACGCCCGTGGAATAGCGTAGTATACACCTATAACGATAATAACCCGCTGGACTTCATGGACTGGAAATATGCGTCGTCATTATTGCTTTCCGCTATGTATACAATTTACTGCTTGTTACATTTTGATTATTTGGAAAATCATTATAAGCATTGTGGCCCCTAAAAACTCTACACTGATTATGTGCATAGGTATCTGTAACTTCTTAAGTTGTCTAACGTGTGCAGTATTAAAATGAAACATACAAGTATATAAGTACCTATCCCAAATGTAAACATTTGAATACGAGGTAATTTCAAAAAAAAGACCAAATTTTTGAAATTTCATGCAAATAGATTGCCACTTGTCACATCGGATTAGCTCTTGCAAGTTGTTAGTGCCGATTGACTAAATAAGTACAATGACAGCCTTACAACTGTGAAGATAAAGTACGTCTTTTTGGAGCAATGCAAAATTTTAATTTTTACTTGGGAACTCTTGTCATTTGTTTCGGCTTCTTTGCCGAATTTTGGCTGACAACATCACAGCCACTCTCCTTCATCATCTTTACTCATCACATCCAGGTTTTTTGCTGATAATCTCGGAAGATTTTTTCTAGTTTCCCAAAATTAAAATCACCTTGAAAATAAACCTTCAAACTTGAATGTTGTTCCAATAAATCCTTCGTCTTAATTTAAGTAGGAACATACTAATTTTATATTTTATTTGGTATATAGGTGATATTTAAAATTTAAAAGCTAATTTCTCTAATTACATATTTTATCAATGAATATATTATTATAGTTATAATAATTTTTATGGCGAATGGTGGGGCATGCAGTTCAGAATAAAATCATGAGTGAATTGAGTAGGTTAGGTAATACGTTACAACGCAGTATAGTTATTTCAACAATAAATGCACTTACAATAAAATATATCCGTCCGATAAACTGGAATTTAACTTATTGAGTAGGATTAAATTTTGTAATCATTGTTTTTATAAATAACAAGCCTATATTTAACTTTTGAGATCTTCAAAATTAAATCGGTTTGTACTGCGAGTTAAATCTTGATTATTTTTAAATAGATTATTAACTACACGTTTTAACATAAAATTCCGTTTATTTTTTTTTCTAATATTTTTTTGAATTTTAATTTTATTCCTGTAAACAATTAAAATTGAAACCAGAAATCTTGCTCCAGAAAACCGAAAAAGAGCGCATTGAAAAAGTGTACAGCAATAAAAGTTTCATTATTTTCGATATTTTCAATAAATTTTGTTTTCTACCAGAAATCTTGCTCCAAATTTTAAAAGAAGAATCATTTCTGAAAGACATATTGGTCTAATTAGTGCGGAAGATATTTTTTATTTTATTTTCTGTGTAATTTTCTTATTAATTGGGGAAACCTGGAATGTTTAAGACATTAACGGTTTCATCGATTTCCATTTTTCTGTTTTTAATTGCAATACGGTTAAAAATAAATGTGGACTTTGTTGTGTTGTGAAACCAGCAATTATTTATTACAGTAATATAAACTTTATGTACTTATCTTACTTTCCCAATTCCCCACCTTTAACAGTATCACAACCATCAATAATATCACATATTTTATAACTCTGAAATGCGTAGTAAATTTTAATATAGAATAAACATGGTTCCCAATATTTGTATGAAATGTATTTATACAATAAGTTAGTAAAATTATTAATACAATTTCTATTTATTTGTATTAATTATTATTAGTAAAATCGAGTGTTTCGTTACTATTATAAATATTATAAAGTAATAATAAATCATTATTGTGTTCAGAAAATTGTTCTAAGTGGGATCGAAGTTTGATTAAGTGATCAGGATAACGATGTAATATTTATACGGTATTTTTCAAAAACCACCTGAGTGCTCGTAAAAAAAAAACGAGGAAAAAATTTTAAATTTATCAAAAATGTAGCATGAATATTTTAATTAAATAATTGTTTTAAAAAAAAATATACATATACATATATATAATTAGAAAATTAATTTCGATTTTCTGTATTCCCGTGTATATGACTATTATAAATATATTATGTAAAAAAAACGGAGACGTCCTTAAAATAAATCATTATCATGGCAATTGAGAATTTTTTCAATCGAAAAACAATTCCGATAAAAATTTTTTTTCGGTTTTGCTGTTTTTATGCCTCGATGATATTAAATTCAGGTCCTGGGAGGTTTGGAGAATTTGCTTTATAAAGTACTATCTAGTTGTGTTTAATGACCCGTCTGAAAATGTTGCTGCGTGGAACATTTAAGTACAACTTAAATAGTGTTTTCAAAGACAAAACAAAAAAATACATTAATTTTGTAAAACGAATAGTTCTTTTATTCCATTTAGAACTTAATAACTATAGGTACCTATTAGCCAGTAGCTAATTATTTTTGCGATAGTTATACAGTATTAAACAAATATTATTAAATAAATTATAATATAATGCCTATATTATTATTTGTTTGTTGACAAAGCAAACTGCACAATTAGCTAAACTCCGCACAGAATCATTTTTTTCGTTAGCAATGGTTTATCGTAGCTTACAAATATACATTAAATTTATCCTCTACTGCCTTCCTAACTTCTCATTTACAATAGAGGTTGCACCCATATGCGAAATTGCCCGGTGTTTTTATGTCTTTAAAGCAAAAATTATAAATTATATCAAATAACACATACAACAATAATAATTCAAAGCTAGTTAGATAAATTTGTACTGAAAATATATTATATAATGCATATTAATTGAATTAAATGCAATTAGTTATAAACGAAAAACCGTACAAGCTCTAAAAAAACTCGGATACTATTGATAAATAAAAATAAAACACGTATCGTTGTAAAATAAATAAATTCCTCGCTTTGCTTAGAATCTAAAATACCCGTTAAAACACAGCTAAATCAAATAGTTTTAAATAATTGATTTAATAATTTAAAATTTAAGTTAGCATAAGTGATCAAATTTACTTCCGTTCTCGATACTATCCTTGAGTCAATTTGTAAACTTCAAGTTCATTCACGTTGCATAAATGGTCTGAGATGATGATGAAAACTTCTTTTGTCATTACAATAGAGGGACGGATGGCCTACGCGTTGATTGATGGTGGAGACATTTCTACCACTCGGAAATTGTTAAGCATTCTACTTCCATTTCACCCACTTCATTTCTCTGCCGCCACTATACGCTTTTAGTTAGATAAGTGAAGAAATAGCTGACGAAAAATACATTTAAAAAGATCTACCAAAAAGTATTTAAAATCCTAAAAGAGTTAATTATAGTGTATTTAATACGGTATAGTGTATAGTATATTTTTTACGTCATATTTATATAGTCTCTACGAAGTCCAATAAGAAAAACGTTTTAGAATAATATATTATGTTCGTTTATCGATTGGAACAAAAATATTGGTCACACTTAAATTATTGTATTCAATCTTAAATATACTAATACTTAAATGGCTATTTATTTGTTTTTGTTGGATTAATGAACGAATAATATTGGTCTCTCCTCCCCCCCTCATTCGAATAGTTACTATAGTAGTAGTATTATTTCGGAACATACAAACAATAATAAGGATATGAAATCGATAATAAACGATTAAACATAGACTACCTATGATCTATTATTATCGATTGGTGTCGATAGTATTTTAAAAAAAGGACACAGAATTTAAATATTATATTTAATATCAATATAGTTTAGAATTGAATCTAGTGAAAATACAAATAAAGTTAAGTATATTAACAACATTGAATGATAATATGATATTATTAAAAATATAATAAAATTATTTTCCTTTAGTTTTGAAGTAAGTAACGATTTTATTATTATTATTATCATGTCCCACACACTAGTACAGTATACATATTACATATTTAAACACTCACGGTTGTTTTTGAATTACAGATTATTTAATTTATTCATTCATATTAACATTATAATTCATAAATTAAAAACTAATAAACATATGCTATATGAATATATTATGCTGTACAACTCGTTGTTTTTTACGGATACTTTTAATTTAAATTTCAAGAGGTACTGAAAATAGACGAGGAAAACTATTTATGATATTAAGCTTACAGCATACGATTATTAATTTATACAATTATTTCGAACTTGGAAATACTTAATTATCAATAACAATAACTATTTCTATTAAAAAAAAAACCGCATAAACTCCTATGTCGTATTTTTTATGCCACAATAACATTACATTAGATTTAAAAATTTAACAAAGAACCTATTATAGTTTTACTTAGACGTGTTTTTTCTCGGAAACACTTTTTTGTATGGTAAAAAATAATTCCTTTTTAAAAGACGCGAAATTTCCGGTCGATGGTGCCTACATAAAATTTGTCAACATTTTCAACCATTTATTTAGGCTATAGGCCTTGGTTTTGTTTTTATTTTTGTTGATTTCTGGATTTCCTTGATAAAAATGGTGAAAGAAAACAATATAAAAACTAAAGTAGGTATACATTATAAAATATCTTACTTTCTCAACTAGCCACCCCATTTACATTCTACAACAGTACCCGTGATGCGGAGTTTGTCCAGATTTTTCAACGTAATTGTGTTTTTTTTGTTTTATATGTATACGATATTTATTGTTGTCAAGATTAAAGGTTCCATAATTATTTGAATACATTTTATAATTCGTTTATAAGTTTAAAAAAAAATGATTAGTACTTTTCATAATGAAAATCAAAAACCGAATGGTTAAGTGTATTACTTACACAAATTGTTATTTATGAATTATTAATAATATGTATAGTTTGTAAGAGCATTTAATTATAATATCGTATATATATATTTATTTTTTTGATCGAATAAAAAATCTTGTTCGTCTCCAAAATGTCTATTCCTCGTTGTCACGAGGATTAGGTCAACGATACATTACATAAGAGCAAAAACGATGACACTGTTTGCAGTAACTTTTTCGCCTTTTTGCACTATAAATTAAATTCTTTGTACAATAAATGAAACTTAGTTAAGTGATATTTTATTAAAAAATTTAAAAAATAATTAATTATTACTTATGCATTTATATAAATAGTATCTAGTGCACCTCTAATAATACTTTAAACATATTCAGGGTCGTTGTTACAATATGCCGCTAAATTTTAACTGTCAGCTAAGCTAGCGTACAGTTTCAAGTAACGCGAACTTTAGCGGCAAGTATAAACCAAATAATCACTACAATGTACCACTAACATTCAGTTAACTAAGAAAAAAAAACCAGTACTACTTTATTGGCTAATAACGAAATCGACTGTATTAAATTAAGCAATAATGAAACAAATTTACCATATGCGCAGAATACTCCATGACATTTATTTTTCAGGGTCTGTGTTGCTATTGGTGAGTAAGCTGGAGAGAAAAAAAATCGCCAATCTGTTATATTGGGACATTGTAGGAATGGAATTTCAAAATTTCACCACTAAATGTGTTTGGCTATGTTTTGGTTAAATTTTATTATCACCCATCATCCAGTCTAAACGGTTTTTTTTACGTAATCGCGTACACATATTTGAAATACCAATAGTTATAATTTTAATTTTATACTATTTCGAAAGTATCTCTGCATTGTTACGTACAGTCCGTCCTGTAAACGCCGAATTTAATTATTTACGCGTATATTGTGTATTCGTCGGTTGGTCAGCCGGTTGGTTGTTTTCATAACGTTTACTATTACGCGTACGCATTAATCTACGTAAACTTTCTGTAATTACAATATGTATTATTATTTTGGTTATAGACTCGTGTAAGCCGTCAAATTTTTTTTTTCTTATTAATATTTTTATTATATAATCTATAAACAATCATTACAATAAGCTTAAGTGAAGAATTCGTAATATGGTCGTTAAAGAAGTTTCGAGTGAAGACGCCACCCATCGGCGGTACTTCGTCATGTCTAGATGATTTTAATCATCTATAGTAGGTCACGACACCAATTATGCTTTAGTCGTCTACCGGGGTCACCAGGAATGGTGGTGGGATTTGGCAGATTAGTGATGAGAGGGTTTGGATGGTTGAGTAGACGGGAGTGAAATATTTTATAAGAAGCTATAGCGACTTTATGAGTAAGAAGGATCGAAAGATCTTGATGTAGTGAGTAGTTTGATATATAAAATGGGGCTTTGGTGAATTGTCAAAGGCATTAAGATTGAAATGTTTGTATGCGATTTAAGTTGGAAGGGTTGATTGAGCCCCATAGTTGAATCCCATTGGTCCGAATGGGTTTGAGTAGTGATAAATAAATTTAAAATTACTAAATATACATATATAACCACAGTGCCGCCAACAGCTAAAATTTTTTTTGGGGCTAAGATCTAAGTCCCCCACAACCGATAATATCGATTAAAAATACTGCGCGTGTACTATATACATATATACATATATATGTATGAGGATTTGATACGAGGTTGAAGCAATGTCGCCCGCGAGGAGGAGGGGCAATGGGACCGTGCCCTCCCTTTAGATGACATACGTTTTAAACACTCAATTTTTTTATCACGGAACACAGATTTACGACTTAATTTTTAAATACACGATTTTTTTTTTTTTATTTTTTTTTTTACGTTTATTTTCTTTGATTATATCATGTGTATCTATTACAAATCCTAATTTGAAATTTAAATTATTATTACACGGGTTCACAAAACAGAATCTACGGTAAAGATAAAACGTTTTTTGTCAGTTCCCCACCACCCTCCCCGAGAAATATTTCTGCGAACGGGCTTGGGTCGGGGTCATGGCTAAGTTTTAGAGAGGAGGGACGTTTGCTGAACCACCAAACCGCCCTATATGCGCTGATAGTTTACCAACGGAATACCGTGACGGTATATATAACACCACAAAGTATGTCCGTGTAGCTCGTTGTGTACGAACACATTGTTGTGACGGATTTTTTTGACCAATTTAAATTGAATTTTTTTCAATCGGACGTGTATATCGTGGGGGGGAGGGGTGAGGGGGCAGGTACGCGGATCACGTCGAAAAATACGACGGTCCGGTAGTCCGGTAAAGTATCGCATAAACCCGATTATAAATTATCTGAAGCGCCTGTACCATTATTGTATATATTATAGATATCGCGGTTTTCGTATATTATTTCGTAATTGCGAATCGTAGTTACATTTCGTGACGTGTGCAATTTACATTTATATACAATAATTATACAAAACACATGCCCAAAGGTAACTAACTCGCGGGTATGCGTATGCGTTTGTGCGAATGCGCTCGTGTGTGCGGGGCGTGCGCATCTCTATGCGTGTGCGTGTGTATATTATATGTATTTATATATATATATATATGTATATATATATGTATACGTATATATATATATATATATGTATACGTATATATATATATGTATACAGATATTTAAGCGATAGCGGAGCGCATTACGCTGGCTCTCGCTACTATACTACGGCGTACGGTGTTCCCCCCGGATCAATACGCCGGCCGGCCAGCGAAGGGTAACTCAGGGCGTGGCGCTCTCATATGGACCGCCGGCCGTCACATCTTTGCCGCCGCCCGTCCCTCGCGTCCCGCGTCCGCGTCGAGCGCGCTGCCGTTCTGTACCCCGTCGCCGCCGCCGCCGCCGCCGTCGCCGCGTCATCCGCCCAACACGGCGCGCGTATATAGTTTTATCATTCACCGCCGACGCCGCCGCGGTGGACGCGAGAAAGGAATCCGTATCCCAATTACACGCGAATCATATTATTATGCAAAATTAATTTATGCATTGTACTCTCGAGAAACGAATACATTTGCATAACACGATTGCCTATTGAATATCAAGACCGCCTAATATTAGCGCGAGCGCCGCGATCCGCGAGCCATATGATTTAGATTTCTCGCGTAGGTATCTGGTACATGGTACAATATGGGTGCCTGCATGGTATCCGCGCTGAAATCCGCTATCTCGTACAGGGCGATTCTTTTATTGTGATCCGGTGATATTCCCGACACGAGTTTCATCCCCGCTCCCCGTACACCTTAAAAGACGTATTTCAATTTTGTTTTCAAACGGCGACCCCCGCCCCGACCCGCCCTCTACCCGCCTCGGTCATTCGAAAAAAAAATATTTTTCTAAACATTTCGCTTTGCATCATAACAATGATTTCGGAATTACCGTTTACGATCAATAACCGTTTTGCAATTGAGACACCTGCGTGGAGTGTGGTAGGGTATAATACATTTCGTTACCTAGTCGATAATAATGGCCAAATAAAAAAATGGCCTAAACGACTTGAGCAGAATATTGCCAGAAGAGGAAACGGCCAAAGGAAAATATGGCCAGAGAAAAAAATAGCCGGAGGAAAATACGGCCAATTATACAAATATGAAAAAATAATTATAAATTAAATTTCAAATAATTAAACAGACAGTATTGCGGCCCATATTTTTATTACAATATTTAGATAGTAAATTATGTTTAAAGTACAATTTTGTACTTCAAGCACACATATATATATATATACAGGGTATATCCATGAAAAAAATGCCCATTGTTATGTCTCCGGAAATAATAAAACGATAATCTAATTATGTTTTTTTTTATTAACCACAGAGATAAGGCCTATATATATTTATACTTTAATTCAATTAATTTTTTATGTTTTGGTGAAAAACTTAATGAAATAACTTTTTATTTTATTATTTTTGAAAAAATTGAAGAGAGCCATTTTATAGAGTTTATTCTCCTGGAAATATTGACGCATCAACTTTTTATTTTTATTACACTTGTGATTTTTAATAATTTTTTATTTAAAGTTCAAAATAAAAAAATGTACAGTCAATTAACCATAATAATAACCAATATTAACGAATGTGATTGCAGCCATCTGCATAATTGTAGATATATTTCATTAAAATTTAAAAAAAAACGATTAAAAATCACGAATGTAATAAAAATAAATAGTTGAAACGTCAACATTTTGGAGGAATAAACTCAAGAAACTGATCAAATGTCTCGTATCCCTCAGTGCTAATTATAATAGCTAAGGCGTAATAATAAATAGTCTTTATTTATTTGGAAAAAATCGATTTACGCATTTAAAAGCTTCTTTTTTTTTTTAAACATTTTTCGTTATTATCGGTGCACATTGTAAATAACTGGGTATACCTGATACACTGGTTAATATATTATTACGTATACCTCTATCAATACACGTTTCGGACACCTAACACACTCACATCATATTATAAATTACGTTCCGTTCATTATTACCGATGTCGATGCGTCTCCCGTGAAAATCGTTCACCGAAATATTCATTTAACGTGTCAAAAATGTGACGTTTTATCTATGTGTCGACGACGAACTGGATCAACTGGACGGTTTTTATACGACGTAAAAGAGGCTTAAGTAGTTTTTGGCCACTCGCGGTGGGTATACACACAAAGTTTTGTGTGAAATTTAAAGTCCTGCCCAATTAAATATTAGATGCACTTAAACTGTAGTAAATTGTCTCGCGCGGGGTTTTCTAACTGAGATATCAAATTAATTTACGTTAAAAGATTCGAGTCGTAACATTATTTTACCAACAAATAGTAGTTATAATTAATAACAAAAGACTACGTGAAAACGATCGAGTCATGTTTGATGACGTACGAAAGTAATACCCGCCTTAAGTTATAGCGAAATAAAAAATATTCTAAATTGTAATTGGGTATATTATATGATTATAATCGGACTAAAATTTAATAAACTTTTTTTTAAAATTATCAAAAAAAAAATTATATTACTATCGAACAAACATAATTGATTTAGCGTTTACGTCTACTATAAATATAATTGTTTAGATGTTGTTCAATTTAACCTTTTCTTCTTTTAAAAAAATAAATAAAACCGTTCGATTGAACTGCACGATTAGCCTCTTAGCAAATTGCAAATACAATTCTATTGTGTTTGACTTATACTATACAGAATTTGGATTCAATCCAATAATATAGTCGCGTAAATTTATTTTTATTTAAAAAAAAAAAACCAATTAATACAGATGATATTACGAAAAAAAAAAAAACTTTTGTTTGGAATCCTGAATTCGTTGTACGTATGTATGACGATATGGTTGGTATAAAACTGTATTTATTTAACTGCAATAGAGGCCCGTTATAATATAATATACCTAGTCGAGTTTGCGTAGAGTTCATCATTAAAACGCTTAAACGTCGATCATGACATATGTAAAAAATATTAAGTACGAATATGTTTTGAATCTATTATAATATAAATGAAAATAATAATATACTGTCGAACAACCGAATGCTTTACTATATGACTGTACCTATACAGTTAAGTATAGGTATAGGTATCACCAGAGTAACATACACTGCAGTCACGTAATAATTGTAGTCATAACAACCTCCGTACACAATATTACGTCCATAAAAATTGTACTTTAATATTATTCTACGTTTAGGTCATAGAGGATCCTTTTAAGGCGCAGGCACACGCGATAACAATGATAATAATAATATTATGTACGTCGAACCTGATGTGTATTAAATAGGTACCCGGTTGACGAAAAAGGTAGTCGTGAGAAGGGTGATGAATTTTCAGGATGAACGCTGCTGAGGTTAAAAATCTTCTCTGGACACGTTCTGCAAAAGAAGAACCCACAGCCGTACAGTGCTGAGGTATAGTCTAGAAGAGATCTAACAAGGAATCAATAGATAGACTTGAGAGATGCAAACAACTTAAACTAGATTTACAATACATTGCGTCTAGAAATGTCTAGTTTATAGAAATGTCTTGCTTGTAACGATTTACATGAAAATGTTTGGTCCGTGAAAAACCTCGTCGGGTATAAATACAGGAAGAGTGTGGGAAATGGAAAATACCATATCGGGTAGATTTGATACATATTTTCTACCTCGTCAGAATTAAAAAATTAGGTATTACAAGTGATACCGCCATGGTTATCATTAATAGTTATGGTAATTGTTATTATGAAATGTTATTTCCAAAAATGAGAGATATCATTTTACTCCGCTTTTATTTTCCTCTAATGCCAAACTAAGAAATTGTCACCTTCCTAATAATTTGTTTAGTTATAGGTTTAGGATCTCAAATGTTATATTCAAATTAAGACTATCAATATTACAATATTAGAAGTTAGAAATTAATTTGAGGGTAAATAATTAAATATTATCTAATGTTTTACAATTAATTTACCAATGATACGGCAATTTGCTAATTTTGAAATCCAATTTGCTATTTTTCGGCATAAGTTTGACGTCGATCAGGTAAAAGTGGATGGAATACGTCAGAATATGGCCCGATTTAATTTAAATTAGTTTGATATGTACGATTATTTAGTAATAATAATAATAATAATATTTATTTTTGCATACAAAACAATAAACACAAATATATATGATTAATTAAATTACAATAGAAAAAGTTGCCTGTGTAATTTGAGTTCATTACGTTTTAAATAGATATAAATAAAATTAATATATGTATTTAAATCCATTTAGAGAATACAAAAAAAATGTAATTTCTTTAAATATAAAATGGATTATCGTATTTAGAATAGATAAATCTTTGAAAAATCTAATTTGATGGCAAGTTTAAAATGAAAAATGATGAATATTAATTTGGAGTAGTCTAAAAATTTGAATAGCAACAGGTATACAACATTGAATTCCAATTAGTTTTTTTTTTTTTTTTTTAAACACATTTTTAACACATTTATAATATTTTCCTTATAACGCGTATTATATTTACTTTGGCTATATTATGTCTAAATGTGTACAACTTATTAGAGATTATTTCATTGCCTATAACAAACAGTTTTAATCATTAATAATGACAACCACTGGTCAATAATTATGCTAATTATTGATTATTATTAAATTTTTTGTACCATAATAATATATTGTCTGTCTTAGTTCTCTAATATAACTGGCAATAACAAAGCCTACGGAAACCAGTTAGATATTTTAAATAATGCCTAATTATCATTGTCGATTTATATTGCATTACAATGACTCTATTTTAATTCTATATATTATACACGTACATGTAACACCAGTAATAATGTGTATAATTATAATTTCACCAATGATTATGCCTTAAACGTATTAATCTTTAAATCTAATTAATCCGTTGATCTGGTTCGGACAATTGATTTGACGGATTCGACAATTTTAATTGTATAATATAGTGAAAAGCTTAATCAATCATAGTATACGTATAATTAAATAAACTTTACAAATAATATATGTCGTACGTCAAACGTTCAGCTATTATAATACCATCCTATATGGGTAGGTCGGTACTCAAATCTATCCTTTTGAAAACAAAAATAAATAAATGCATATCAGTGGTATTACGCACAATGTACATTAAAAAAGTAATATAACCACATTTTTTGCTCGTAAAATATTAACGAAGTCAAAATGTCCTCGTTCTAATGTATACATTCATTTGTTATTTTAGATTTTCGAAAATCAACTAAACAAAATATTTTGTCCCGTGAAGACTACAGTGCGAGTTGATTGCTGAACACACGAGTTATATATATTCCAATTGAAACAATTGAATACAGCCACATTCATGTTTACTGGTAAGTAAATTATTATCTATTTATTAATAACCATAATGATAAAATATAATCCTATTAGTATCTATACTTCACGGTAAAACGGATTATGCATTTAAACAGATTTGAATATTTATAACTTAAATTAATCGAAGTAAATTATTGGTTTTAGACAGATTAGTAACAAATTGTAAAATCTAGGCATTATAGTATGTTTTTATTAAGATATTGATACAATCAATTAGGTAATTTTGCGCGATTGGTTTTACTGAAATTTATTATGTTTTTTGTGACTGTAAATAGCTTTTCTACCAGAAATCTTGCACAAATCAATAACTTTATAGAAACTTTTTCATAGCATTTTTAATCTGATTGATGTGCTGAGTGAGTTATTTCTTGATATTTCTTGCGGTTTTCCTAATAAATGTAAACAATTGGCAATTTATGGTCAAAATTTGTTTTATTCCTGGGTTACCTTTTCAATAAGGGAGAAGATACGACTAATAAAACTCTACTCAAAATCGATTTTCGTTAGTAATGGTTTATCGTTGGTATACAGATATAAATTAAATGACTCTATACATTGTTCCTTCCAACTTCATTCCTAAAACAGTGCTATTCTCATCAGCAATATCAGCCTTTTTTATATTTTAGTTTTAATATTCTTTAAATTCAGCGACTTTAAATTTAAACATTAAAATATAATATAAATGAAGATTAAATATTTAACATTAATTCTTATCAACGTTTTATCATTAGTTTGTTTTTGACGACTGCGGTCTGGGTTTGTAGCAGTCCTTTATTATACCATAAATTAAAAATGCTAATTGCGTAGGCCCTTTGCATTATTATTATTTTACATAATATAACAGTAGAAGAAACGGACTTGGGATACTATGCATAAACTCTATATAATTATTAATTACTATACAGATTTTAATAATAATAATTATCTGTTTTGCGTACTTTAAATAATAACACAAATATTCATTCGAACCACTTTTCGTAAGTCAATTTTGTATAAAAATTCGAGCCTTTGATGGGCAAAAGGAGTATATATGAACGTGAGTTTCGCTAGACTGTCCCCCTCTCTATTTGAACATTTTTTTTTTTTTCATTCCAATATTAATCATGTACATATTTGTACGACCGATCCCGGAGTGTGTATGGCATTTTGTTTGCATTAAATTAATTTTTAAATGGAAAGGGTTAGAGAGACGTCTTGCTGAGAGACGTACGTTGTAGATTATGTGACATTTTTCGCCAAAATAAAAATCCTCTATAAAACAAATACAGAAAAATCAACTTTATTAACGATTAAAAGACGTAAGTGACTATAGGTATAATTCATCAGGAATTAAAGATTTATCAATAAATGCAATTTCAGTTGAGTGACGTAAGCAGTAACTTCTGTCTCTTTCGACAATAGTAAGCGATTTAGATGAGTGGTGTAAGCGACTATTGCAGTGATAAAAGTTAAAATTAGTTGTATCTAGAATTTATACCTATTTATCATATGCTATCCATATGTTAGACCAAATAGAATAATGTTACGTGTAATATTGTGTGGTTTATGATTATCAAATATCCAAATAATAACATTTTTAATATGTATTACATTTATAAGTGACGATACCTGAAAAACATCTAATATATATATAATTCATATAGTCTATGAACTATATTATAGCTATTTTTTTATATCGCAGCAAATTGTGTGCTGTAGATTTGTTGTAAATTATATATGGATATAGTTATCAAATGTTGGTGATATCCACAGAACGATGAAAATAAAGACGAATGTCTGAATATCGTCATTTTTTTTTTTCTTTTATTAGACTACTTTTATTAATTAAACATTTTATTTTTATTTTGAGATTACAATAACTAATAGTTACCTAATTTAAAATATAAGTAATGCTAATTTTTCATTCTCTAGCTCTATTACAAAGCCAAAATTGTGACTTCGTAAATCAATAGTTTATCTCACTGTGGGCCTAAAAATTGGTACCAATTGGTAAAATTGGTAAATTGGAAATTATTCTCAGAAAATATTTGAGTATTGAGATGAAAAATAATTAGAATTTTCGATGAAACAGATTTATCCCTACATGTTTCACCTCTGTCACACGATTTATTGCCATTCTCTATTCTGGTATTATAATGCTCGCCAACACCCCAAAAAGAGAAATTCTGTACTTAAAACTGATAATGTATCTAAGCAAGAAAGAAACATGTGGGCAACTTTGATTTTCTCTTATAGACATTTCAGGCACTTCCAGTATGTAAAATTTAGTGGAACGTGCTGGAGTATTTTCATTGGCTGGTCACTCTCTTCACACAGTTCATCAAAATTTTACATCAAAGATTTTTTTTTTTTGCACATTACTTAGTTTCGGGTTTTTTTTTTATTTATTTTAACTACTTGTGCCTGATGTACACATGAAATATGGCTAATTTTTCACTTCTAAGCCATCTGTATTATTATGTGATAAATATTATGTTATTAATTGTGTGACTGTTTTACGAAGTTGTCAAAGAGCATTTTATAAAAGCTATAACAGTAAAAGATTCTTGCTATTAACCTTGGTTTTCAAAAAAGTTTAATGATCAAATAGCATCGAAATTTCTGATCGGATGTTTTACAAATACTACACATAAAATACGACTACGGAATCAATTTTAAACTTTGGTAAAAAAAAAAAATAAATAAATAAATACATTAAAAACTGTATTTGGTATCTGAGACCTCTCTGAGATATGGAGTCAAGTACCATATACGTATGTATAGACGGCGGACAATCGAAGACGGTTCGACGTGCTTGTGGTGAGTGTCAGACAGTGTACGTATATATTGGTTTCTTATAATGTAAAACGTGTTTCTAAACGAGAAAACAAGTAAACGCGTACTCATCGGGGTTTTCGGACCTTTTCTATTTCCAAAATCTAAATTGTATTATTTTGTTTTCAAGATTATCATTTCGAACGAAAGAATAAATACCCAAATGATAGTTGTTGCAAAATTATCATACGAATCGATATGACATGATAAAATCGTGTTTTTTTTGCACATTTACGCGCGTTTTTGACGCTCATCGAGTCGCCCAAATATACAAATGTCGGTTTATCGATTTGTATGAGGACTTTAGAAGAAAAACGGCGGGGCAATTTATTTTTCGTGACCTAACGTGGGTCACCTATCAGACTAATTAACATCATTTTTATATTGAAAATAATCAAAAAAAAAAAAACAAATACGTTTTAATTAAGTATCCATTACACTTCACAAAACTCGTTTAATACGACCACCATATCGATTCCAATAATATGCACTTATTCGTGCGACGTTGTAACCAATACCGAAAATAAAACGATAAAACCCAGGTTTTGGGTACGGAGAAAATTTTTTCCCCCCCGAAAATATCGTCATTCGGACAGCCCGTCGGCCGTCGCCGATAGAATCTACGCCGTTTTCTCGTTCGTTTCAGAAACACCCTGTATAGTATACGCCGTAATACCATAAATAACGCGAGACGAACGTCATCGGTTTCGCGCGTGGTGGTTTTACAGCTGCAGCAGTGGCGTTGACGGCCGCAAAGTGATCGGAAAATCGCTTTCTCCGCGGTATGACCAAACGCGCGTAAATATTACCCGTGCCGACAACAATAATATAATAATAAATTAAAACAACATAAATCCCGTATCCCCGCACATGCACTTTAATGATTTCGGCAGTGATTGGATTTTCCGCCATACAGGCATATAGTATACATGGCGTAATATTAAAACAATTTTAATTCACTAGAATGTAAAAATGAGTTGGCGATGCAGTTTGTACAGGATTTTCAACGACGGGTCAAGATTCTGTAATGGGTTTAAAGATGCACAAGAACCTGTCCGAGTTCAGCCCGAAAAGTAACCGGTTGCCGGTTTGTGCCGTAACTGATGAGTTCCGAAAATGGCGTTTGTCCGCGGCCCGGCATCGACATTGCAGAGCTGCATGCAGTATTTGAAAACATTGTCGAAATAAGAAAAATAAAAAAAAAAAACCCCTAAAACAGTTAATACTACTTCCCGAGATATCGCGACGGTTACAATATCTTCGCGGGACACCCTGTATTACGGACCCCTGTACAATAATACAGAGGCGGCGTAGCGATACGCCACCCCATTACGCTTTTTCGACAAGGAGCTTTTTTTTTTATTATTGTTATTATTATTATTATTATTGTGCACACTGTATATTGTATAATATTATGAATGTTCCGTGAAAGTTCGATCGGGGCTTTCCGCGGGACCCGCGACACCCCTTTACGAATACGCGATATTATATTAAACGCGTCAGGACCAAGTGAGGTCGCCGCTTTCGGTGTGTATAGCGTGTATTATTATTATCGTACTTATATTTATTATACATATATATATTATATTATATTATAAACGAAGCGGGCGCAATTTCTAAACGTTTAACGGCAACGTCGGCGGCGTCGGCGGCGGCGGCGGCGAGTTTAAAATCGATGCGTGTGACTCCGAACAAGATTGATGACGTCATAAAACGGGCGCGTTGTGACGTATGACGCTGGAGACCATTTCTCACTGCAGCACGCCGACGCCGTCACTCGCCCCTGCGCCATTTCTATTCAAGTTTTCGCACACGTTTCGCCGCCGCCGCCACCGCTATAATAATACGACTACAACAGTATGCGACACACACCGCGTACAATAATATCCGCGCCACCGCAGTCGTCGCATGCCGCGCGTATGCGTACGCACAAATCGGTTGTGTATTTACTGATGAGGGGGCGGAGTCGATCCGGATAATATATTACCCCTGTCTCCGGGGAGATTTAGCAATAAAAAAAAAAAAAAAGTTTTAATAATTGAATACCGTTATGCAGAGAGCAAACGTCCAACAATATTGTAAAAAATTGGACTCGTATAGTACCATGGGCGTCCGCAGACTTTTTCCCAGGGGAAGGGGGGGCAGACATAATTTAAAAAATAAATATCGATTTTGTTTTATAAAATAATTTCTTAACTTTAATACATCGTAATCACTACAGATACTTTTACTTAAATTTATTATTTTTCGTCAAATACAAATTGTAATCTACGCGGACATTATCTACCAAATTTTGTTAGTGATTTTTCAATTAATTAGTCATTCTCTGAATTTACTTATTCGCGATGAAACTCTTAACATGCATAGCCCATTCAGTTTATGTTCACCCATCGTTGATCAAGGCCATGTTTTAACATTCCTTAAAGTACTAGAAGAATTTACAACTTGTGGCTGGTAGGGACATAAATATTTCCAAAGCAATTTCTATTCTTATGAAAAATGTACAGTTGCCATTTAACAAATCAATAGAGTTAATGTCTTGGCAGTCCCAATTTTACCAAAAATTGTACCAATTTTCTGCTTCAGCTTGTAGATTATCAATTTTATAGACAACTTTTTCAACGCTCTCGAAGAATATTTTTTTTTTCGAATTGTTTAAAATTTACGGGGTGAAGATATTTTAATAAAAAAGCATTATTTTTCTCTTTTTCAAAACGTTCTATTATGGATTGTGTAATTGAATCGAGATATTGTATAAAAACTGATACTCGATAATAATCTTCACAACTTTCGGTTTCATAATTTGCTTTCAGTGACTGTTTTTTACCGTTATTGGACATGCCATACAAATATCTATAGCAGTGGTGATTAATTCAGCTTCGTTAAATAACGTTTGACTAATTTAATTAGCGTCCTTTCGATGATTATCGAACATTTTTAGTAATGAATCAATATGTTTGCTGACTTGATAGAGATCTACCGATACACCTTGTAACATATTTGTCACGGGTTCTAAAACGGCACTGTATTTCGCCATAGTACCATAGAAATCAAGAAAGATGAACTTGTGGCTGCAGAATATAAGTATTGAAAACTCGGGGGGAGGTAAATGCCCCTTCTAGCCCCCCCCCCCTCTAGAGACGCCCATGTATAGTTCCTACAACTGTCCTACTGATATTATAAATGCGAAAATTTGTTTGGATGGATGTTTGTTATCCCTTCAAGCCAACACTACCCAACATATTTGGCTGAAACTTTACAATGTCTTGAACCCCGCATCACCACACTGGTATACATATAATTCAGCATACATTGTTATAGCTATTTAAACGTTATGTGTGAAATCTTAAAGTAATCGTTTTATTTAATACATTTCGTGGGAAGTAATTTGACACGGCTCCCAAGTGCCACGGCCGTTTTTACAATATATTCCAAACGAGGATCATGAAAAAATTGTAAAATCTTCTTGTCAAATTCGAGGGTCCGCGGCGGAAGACGATGCGGGTTTAACGTACGTTTTCTTTACAGCGTCCAAATGGATAATTTGTGTGCGTCTAGTTCGCCCGTTTTCTCCGCATACGTCTGCTTTTCTTTTCTTTTCGATCAAACAGAGTTCACTGAAATTCTAGCGCTTGCGCAACTGTGTTCTAATACACGCGTGGTTTTTTTTTTTTTGTTTTTTATTGATTTCACAAATATCTTCGTCGCGATGCAGCGGCAATTAATTTCAAATAATAATAATATTATTCGTGGAATGCCCACACATGGTTATCGGGGGTTTGACGAAATATTTGTATAATTGCGTGACTACTGATTTGAAAAACGGTCACATGTAAAATGCACAATCTATTGTTAATGCGTCTAGACGCTGCGGGGAAAACGTATGTACCCTTTACCCGTCGCGGACACCGCCGCCGTTTTCACATTTACAGACTCGTGCGCTCGGATTCCCAATCGGGGCCGGCGATTCCCGTATTCCCGGTGAGCCGAGGCCGCCGCCGCACGGTGGAATTCTTAAGAGCGCTCCCGCACCGCGATGACCGCCGCCGTCCTCGTGGCCCGTGCCCGCCGGGATAGAAAACGTCCCGCAGGGTATACCCGAAGAACCCGTCCGGCGGAAGGAAGTCGGGCGATAATAAACAAAACTCCCGATCGGACATTGCCGTCGAGTTTTATGCTCTCTCCGTTCCGCCGCGTCGCCGTACGAACCGTCTGTACCGTGTGGAACACCCCGTATAATAATGTATACACAGGGCGTCCCACTGATATCTGACAAACGCAACAACTATATTGTTCTTTTCGATATTTTTAAGTTTATTTTATTAACTATTAAGGGGGGGGAGGAGGATCTTTTCGACATCCCAACGGGAACCTGTTACATTCGAAATTCCTCATAAACCAGACCGAGTTATAACTCAGTTCAGGTAAATTTCCGTGTCGACATTTTTGATTTCCGTCAACCCGTCGTCGACGAGATATTTCACTTTTCGGTTTAGGCGGGGTGAGTGTGGCGGAACACTTTATGCGCTAGTGCGACGGCACGCCGTTTGAATAGTGTAGTTCCGCTCTGCCCACGCCCGAACTGAAAAGTGGAATATCTCGTCAACGTTTTCTCTCTATTCCGAACGTATTTGCACGGTAAAACGGCCGTAACACGAATGCCGAATCGCTTCCGAGTATATTACACCGGCGCACAGTGTGACGAAATCAATTCTAGCACGCCGGAATTCAAAAATAAAAATTGTACACAATACGAGATACTGTGATGGTAATTTGATATTCTATTGATAACGAATACACATTATTACGGTCCCAACATTTTTATCTTATCGCACTAATGAAATTTTAATTGGCACATGACGCGCTACCGATGTCGAGTAGTATTATGAATTGTAAGATGCCCGCGCCTTAGTGTTATCGTCTCGGCATTCGCGCCGTGTAGGTAACGGCTGTCGATTAGAAACGTTTTACTGTTTTAGCTTGTTATGTCGTTCAACAATAATTTGTTATTACGTCAACATGGACGATAATAATATATCGGGTAAGATTTTAAACCAAACTACATTTATCGTTGAAAAAGCCGGAGAAAAAATACTTAACTTAACTTGAAAATATGAAAAAAAAATATTATAGTACAGGATGTTGGGATGCGATTTTTGAATTTTTCGTGATCCGACACCGACCGGAATAATATTCAAATTAATTGTTTTCTGTGATAGATTCAAACTACTGCAAGTTTAAAATAGTCAACGGAATTATTTGAAAATAAAAAAACTGAAACTAGTTCATTAAAAAGTAGGGGGATATATCATCTTCGATCGGTTTTAATTTTTTCCTCACTACTTGTGCGCGTAAATGGAAAGCGAGTAAGTAAAAGAGTACACACCGTGTGTTTAAAAAAAAAAAAATATATATATAATAATTATTTATGGTTTCGAAAGTTCGAAAATTATTTTTATTTTATTTTTTTTTTTTTCGTAAATAAAAATCAATTTACTAAAAACGACTGTTTCGGCGTGCCGTAATCGATTTCGTCCCACCGTGCGGCGAGGCGCCTCTCACTCACTCTCACTCACTCACTCCCTCTCTCACTCACTCACTCCCTCTCACTCTCTCTCTCTCTCACTCTCTCTCTCTCTCCGGTCCCCACATAACGTGTGCGTCTAGCCGTGCGCCCGCGTACGGTAAACGTGTATTATGCGTGTAGGTATTAACCGCACCGCGATACACCCGTAATATTATAATAAATATAGGTGTATAAACCCTTTTCCGCACTACTCGTTAAACCGTTCATTTATCACGGATTTAATTGCCGATTCATTAATAATATTATATACCGTTAACGTTATTATTATTATTATTATTATTATTATTACTATTATAATTATTATCGCTATTGCTATTACTATTATTACGAGTATTATTACGCGCGCCGCGAAACTTTGCCGCGCCGACTCCGGGCGGCCGGTCTTCCGTCAAACGTTAAATCGACACGGTAACGGCGTTACGGGACACGGCCGGCGTGATTAATAATAATAATAATATTATATTCGGTGCCCGCGTAGACGGTAATAACAATAACGCGCGTACAGAAATCGTTATCATTATTGTTATTGTTTCGCGGATCGTTGTGGCGGCGCCGCGGGGCAAACAACAAAAAAAAATCCGTACGACCTTTACGCGAAAACCTCTAGGCGTTTATGCCGATAACAGTGGTGATAATAACGGCGTTATTAATGGTCGCGGCGGTCGTGCGCACCGGCGAGACGTATACGGGAAGTTATCATTGGCCGAGGCTTTGAAATCGCATAATACGCGACGGACAAACTTCCGACGAGGATAACGGACGGGCGGCCCCGTGTGCGCGGGTACAATACGCTCGGCAGCGCCGCCCCGGGACGACTCGGAATACGTTTCGTAGCGCCGAAAGACGCGTACCGAAATCCGCGCTGTTAATCGCGTATAGTTGCGAACGGCCGACGAAACTTTACATTATTTTATTAGCGCGCGGGCCGTTACTGTCGGGGCTCAAAGATAACGGCGGTGTCGCAGTGAGTTATTACAACACTATGCGCACATGCGTTTCTCGCGCGGTTACCGCAGTCGACCCATTTGGGCGGGTGCACTCATTATCCCGGAGCGTGTTGATTTTTTCCGGAGTTTGTTTTCTAAAACGTTTTAGAAACAGGCTGCTCCGTGATTTCGCGTTTTTTTTTTTTATCATTTTCCGTCGCCCTCATTTTCGGCGGTAAAGTGCCAGTGTACGTTGTAGTGGAGTAGCACGCGTGTGGCGGTACGGCGCGCGACGTGCTAATATTGCACCGCTACTCGCCTCTGATCCACCAAGTGGAATATCTCGTCAACGGCTCGACAGAAATAAAAAAATGTCAACGCTAAAATGTATTTTAAGTAATAATCCATCTGTTTATTGACATTTTAATACAGGTTGCCGTTTTGAAAACTAAAAGCAGGCTTCACCCCCGAAAATAAGGGTGACGAAAAATAACGTAAACATAAAATTATAGAGCAGCTGCTTGTTCCTTAAATGTTCTATCAAACAAATTCCGGGAAAAGTTAGTACTTCCCGAGATAATGAGTGTACCCGCTTAAATGGATCACGTGGTATAATGGAATAACGAATAAATATAAAACGATAGCAATACAACAGCGATAACTCGACAACTCGTAAGAAAAGTATAGTAAACTGTAGGTACGAAGTACAAAGAAAATGTCATCGTTCGGTCATTTCGCTGCTGTAGGACTGCCGTCGTCGACGCTCCTTCAAGTTTCATGTTAGGGCATGCGTGGACTGTGCATGCGTCGATGGATTGTATTTCACCGCATTCGCATTGAGAAGAATTGACCGTTACCCACTTACGGAGCAGATAATTGCATCTGCGTGTAAGAAGATCCCGCCCGGGTAATTGTATAATTGGGTCTTTAACGGGATATTTGTTACGGGTTTCTGCCAAATCCCATCGTTTTTCCCCTGAGCCCTTCTATATAGGGCGATCAACAACGTAAGACGCTTGTTATCTCGGAAAGTGTTAACGTTTTCCGAGATTTGTTTTCCAGAACATTTGAGTAATCATAAGTAACTCTAAAATGTTACATTAGGGTTATTTTTTGTCTGCCTTATTTTCGGGAGTGAAACTACTAGCTACCTATCTACTTTTTATTTTCAAATTGCATCCTATACCGAATATTCCATAAATTACTTTGAATACATTTTGATGTAAACGTTATTGATTTCCGTTAATTCGCTGACGAGATATTAAGCTTTTAAATTTAAGTATAGGAAAGTGACGAAACACGCTATTTCACAACGCCACGTGCCGTGTAACCACACAAATAATGCACTACTCTCCCTCGTTGAATCTTAAAAGTGGAATACCTCGTCAACGGGTTGACGAAAATTAAAAACTCCAACACCGGAATTGATTTTTAGACTAATACACCATCTATTGATGACATTTTTATTATAGGTTGTCATTTAAAATCAAAAGTAAACCCTTTAAAATACCCTCTAAAATAAGGGGGACAAAATAGTAACGTAATATTTTAGAGCCACTTATTTCTTATAAATGTTCTTCTTCTTCTTCTTCTTCTTCTTTCTGACTTTATGACTCTCCAAGAGTCTTCGCCGCCATTGTTAGAGCCTTCCATCTTTTCCTATTCTGAATAATGTCCTTCCAGTCTTCTGCGTCCAGTGAGTCCAGTAAGTCCTGGCTTATGCCATCAAACCATTGCTTCCTTGATCTACCCCTCGATCTTCTCCCGCTAGGTTGGTAGTCTGTGATAGCCCTCACAGCCTTTGATTCCTCTTTTCGCATAACGTGACTAAACTATAGCAATCGTTGTGCTTTTATGTAGTTGGTTACCTTTGGACTTTGTGTAATTTCTCGGATTTCGGCGTTCGTCCTTCTTCGTCGCACCTAAACTCGTTATTGTACATTGCACCGCAGATCTTTCTCAAAATCTTGTTATCGAAAGAGAGTAATCTTTTCTCCATTTGCGATGTTATCATCCACACCTCACAACCATACGTCAGTACTGGTCTAATTACAGCCATATACAGTCTTAAGTTCGTCTTTCTCGAGAATTATTTGGATTTGAAAAAATTTAGTAATGCATAATAAGCCTTTTCCGATTTATGTATGTGGTTTAATATTTTTACGTTCCAGTTATTATTGCTTTTGATTGCTCTAAGGTATTTAAACTGGTCTATTTTTTTAAAAACCAACCCTTTCACGAAAAATAATTCATGATCGTTTCCCAATAATTATTCTATTACTTTGTTTTTTTCTTCATGTACTGTTAAGTCAACAGTTTTCGCTTTGTCAAATTATGTGACTGTATTATTTACTACAGCTTCTTTGCTGTTCCCAATTAGATTTAAGCAGGGTTGGTAATATAAGTGTATAAAACATTTTATACGTTGCACATATAATATCTCACGTATAAAACTTATAAAACTTTATAACGACTAAGACATTTTTTTTCTTTAAATTTTTTATAATAGTTATAATACTGTACATTTTAAATTTATTAAATTTTTTAATAAGTATTTAATAAACTTATAAATGAATTTAACAAATTTCATCAATTTGGTGAATATATGTATAATACGTGTTTTATACTTTACTGTATTATACGTTCCAACCATAGATTTAAGTCATAAGCAAATTCTAACAAATCCTATCTATCTTCAATGCACTATAAATGTTCTAAAAGATAAATTCTAAAAAACGTTAATACTTTCCGAAATATTGAGTGTTTTACGTTTAATGATCACCTTGTAGATTCTTACGGTGTTTTTTGCCGACAAATTCGTAACTTTTAAGTTATAACGTCGTGGAAAATCTTGAGCATTTTAAAAAATAGAAGAATTGAGAAAAAAAACATATCGTAGTAAAACTAATAGCTCCTTCTTTACACACCTTACACACAGAATCTAAAATATGAAAATAAATTATCGCTGGGAAAAAATTTCGCCTCGTCTTTTAAGATTTTATAATTATTAATTGCTTTAATATATTAATGTGTTTAGTACTCTAAGAGAAATAGCTATGTGTAGTTACTGATTTATTATACTCTGAGTGCAGCGCGAAGAAACTATTAGTTTTACCAAAAGACGGGATTTTTTTTCTCTGAAAGCACTTTCGATTACTAAAAATACTCCAAATTATTCACATCGTGTAATGCCATAAAAACAAATACAGATTTTCCGGATTTAGGGAAATAATTTAAGCAATTTTTTTATTAACCTAACCGCCGTAATTTAAGTTCTAAGTCGACAAAGACGTTTTGCTATTATATTACAGAGATAATGGCCAAGTTTATTGTGACGTTTCGAAACAGTGATATGATAATGAATTTGACAACTATGATATTTTTAATAGAATTACCGATGCTACGTTAACACGGTAAAAATCGATATTAAAATGAACTTGAACTGTGTAAGAAAAAAAGAAAATTAACTAGTTCACGAACTTGGTTCGATTTTATATGTATGTGAAATAGTTCATGAACGAGTTTATACTTTAAATGAACGATTCAAGGTCTGGTATTTCGTGTGTGTCTGAATTACGTGTAATCGCGCTCGTTTTTTTTAAATAAAATAGATTGTTGTTTTTTTTCTTCTTTTTTTTTTTGGTGATCGATAAGTTTACATTATTCGCTTTTGTATCGGTATATTATTAATTTTTATAAAAAAGAAAACCATTTCTTCTCAAGGCATTGCGCTATTATAGTTTTTTTTTTTTTTTTTTGACCCTATTATAATATGTCAAACGTCTTTTCCCCCGTATAACGGCCACGTAAGGTACCTTACGTTATAAAATATCCGTTTGTTTTCGTACAGTAATTAGAAATCCATAAAATCGAATGGCAATAATCACCTATAGTGTAACAACCGATAATGTAAATTATCGACATTGAACACACGCATATTATAATGCGATACGTACCTATATTTTATTTATTTTTTAATGTAACGAGTTTTAACCAGGGTTTGCAATGAACGGGCTATTTCAAATATAGCGACGTGGGAACGGGATAAAGTTTCTCGATTTTACAGGGAACGTGAACGCAAATCGCTGTTCCTTCAGCTATTATGGAAAAAAATGAAAAAAAAATAATAATAACAATAATAAAAATGGAACGCGCGTTATTCTAATGATAATAATATTGTCTACGGAAATCGCTTTATGATGTTGGTATCACTTGGTCGGTTACATAATATAAATGACTGCGATACGTATTATTGCAACGGTACGATCTCGACTACTGTTCGATTTTTATTAACATACAAGGTACCCGCATAATACTAATTCAAACCGCGGTTGTATTATTATAAAACCGCGATACCGTGATAAAACCGTGTACCGCGGCGATAATTGTTTAAAACGATAACAAACAATTTTATTTATAGCTTTGCACTACCGACGTATTCTATTCCGGTATACGTGATATTTGATAACGTTAAATCGGTAAATTATACGCAGAACAGCGTCGTCAAACGTGAAATATGTTCGGTTAAACTTTCGGCCACCGACCAGACGGTTAAAATAATATTTAATGACTTGAATTTTAAAATCGTATTTGCGTGTTTTTTTTTGGTTTTTTTCCGATCGTTTTTATAATAATGCTTTAAAAAGTATACATCAAATTTTTGTATAGATAAAAAAAATATACACACATATATAAGCCATCGTCGAATGGTATTGCGGAAAAAAAAAAAATGAATGCACGTCGTTGAAACGTCGATCCGGTTTATATTTTTTATTTTTCGCTTTAATAGCCGGTGATACGCTCTGTCGGTAAATAAAAATGACGTATACGAGTACCCACCTATACCTACAACAGCGTGATAAGCGAAATCGACGAAAATTCCAATTGAATTATTGCGATTTTTTTCGCCGCCACCACGAATATAATTTATTGTACAGAGATTTAATATTGCCGTATAATATAATATATTATTGTGCGTATTCGGGTCGTGGTGTTCAGCGGTTTTTTCTAGAAAAATCTCCGCTATTATAAAATTCCGATCGGGGGTTTACCGCGGAAAAACGAAAAAAATTCGCCAACAATGATAATAATAATAAATTTTAAATTTACTGCGAATCGCGTACGTTCGAAATTTGCGCCCGTGCCAAAAAGTGCAGTGACGTCGCCACGCGTACGGCCGCGGCGAAGGAGGCGATCCGGGACGGCTTTCTCGCGAACGTCGTTAATCGAGTGTACCCATTATTTTGGAACGAACGGTCCGTCGACGCAATGACGTGTCGCGGGACAACCGTCGCTCGTCCGATTTAATAATTATTAGAAAAAAAAAAAAAGCAAACCTGTTTTCTCGCATTCCCGGTCGTTGTAACACACAACGTCGACTATCGGTGTTTACTTACCGTGCACAGTCAGCTGGGCCCGACGAGGCCGCTGTTCGCCCGCGGTTGTCGTAGTTGTCCGACGGATCGTGCGCCGGTTAATTTGTCCGTGCGTCGGTGCGGCTCTCTTCGTGTTCGCGTCCGTCGTCATTTTACGCAATACGCGATATAGTTTTTGCGCTTTTTTCGTCTTTTTTTCTTTTTTTTTATGCTCTCACGGACTTCCGACAATCGATAACAACGATATTTCCCATCGACGGTTGTAATAATATTGCTGTAGTCGTTGTTGTTGTCGTGATTTGTTTTCTCGACATCCTGCTGTAAAGCTATTTACTCGTTTTTATACATTTCGCGCGGGTCGCCAAAGTTTTCAGTCGGTACACAAACACTACACCTATAGGTAAATATTCTTTAATTTTTTTTTTTTTTTGTTTAAACTTTATCCGTAGGTACGTTAAAATACAACAAACGGTGGCTACAGCCGGGATTTCGCATTATGCGCAGGGGAGAGACGAGGCGATGTCGGTCTGGCTCGTGGTTGGGCCCCCGGGAAAATATGTCCAACGGGCCAATAAACAACGTAATGTAGAAGTCAAATTCAATACCAACTGAAAAAAAAATTTCCGGCTTCGCTCGAACTCTAATCGAAATTTTAATAGTATGAATTAAATTTATTACGTGAATTACATTGTTTTACATTTATATTTTCATCCCGTAGTGAACCCACATGTATGTATTACGCACATGTGTCAATTTACTAAAAATTCGGTTAAAATACTGAACGAGATACAGTTCACATTAATGCTCATACACGCCGTACAGATCAATCGTGTATTTTTCCGAGTCAAATCGCAACACTATATTAATTATTAAGTAAAATCTATTTATTTTTTTTTTCAACTTTATTGCCCGAATAAAATAAACAAAATAAGATAATATTTATCGGAATAAAAATAATTCGGAACAGTGAAATTCGTGTAATCAACAAGATAGAATAATGACCTTTGTACATCTCTACTAAATGAGGCTAATTAATCAATTATCTCATATTTTTGAATAGGAACATCTAATTAAATCATCTATATCAGGGGTGTCCAACCTTTTGTGAAGACTGGGTCACACCGTGTAAACAGAAGTTGCTGTGGGTCATGTACATTTCAATAATAATACATTTTATTTATAATTTTTACCATAGTGAATAACGAGTAGAAATATTTTGACGAGCCATTACATTTTATTTACAATTACAAGAAAAAATATATTTGTTTGTGATTAAAAGTGAACAATTTTAAAATAATTGTATTTTTATTTTAGTTACGTTAGTTTCTTTATCGCCGTCGGATACCAATAAAGATAAAACTTTCGTTAATTTTTAATATTTTTTAGTTTTATATTCTTAAAGTAAATTTGTTTTCTCGTAATATTGTATAAAATCAATTGATGATTTGAAATTGAAGTTAGGGCCGTATTAAGATCTACCGTAGGCCGCGGGTCGAATACCCTTGTTCTATATTATATAACGACATTAGTGGTTCAAGATATTTTTGATTAAATGATGACTAATAGAGTGTAGCACTTTTTCTGAAAGGAAATTTTACTGGGATGCTACTTTAAGAAGATCATTTTCTGATTTTTCAGTCTATTTTCATAACAAATGGGGAAAACCGGGAAAAACATGGGAACAATGGGGAAATTTACGAAGTGTAATATATATGTTTTGAATTGTTTGTTTTGTTTTGATTCAGTTAAAAATATTTGTAGGGACTTGAAATTTGAACAGAAAACTTATATTTGTCTTTTCTAGATATCGTAAAATATTCAAAACATTGTAACCATTTTTGAACTATTCATAGGTATTTTAATTCTATAGGATTTTTTACGTATAATTTGTGTGGATAAAATTGTTGCACCAAACAGAAATTCAAGAAAATTTAACAGGAGGTTCATTATAAGTTGTACTCCGTGGTCAAAAAAAAAAAAGGGAAAGTTACGAAATTAAATATTTTCAAATCGTAAATATTACGGCCTTTCAAAACTTGTGTAACCGAACTCCGCTCAAAATCATTTTTCGTTAGCAAAGATAAGCAAAGTTTCGTTAGCAAAGTATACATTAAATTCCCTACTATATCCTACCCTTCCCGACTTCTCAGCTACAACAGTGGCTCACCCATAGTGCAAGTATGTTCGTGTCTTTTTTGTTTTGAAAACGTACGTTCACAGGAAACTTGTGTACACGGAAGAATTAATACTTATTTCATATCTAAAGAAAGCGTATTAAATAAATACAATTTTGAAGTTATTTCATAAAATGTCTGAAAGACCTTAGGTAAGTAGTCATCACATTCTGGTTTTTCTATAACAGATACATCATCTTCTGTAGCTACTATTTCTTCTATATTATATTCACGATATACAGATCTTGAGACAGAAAAGCTAGAGTACATATTGCTCGAGATTATTGTTATTGTATCACGTCAACCGTGTTTCAAAACTAAGATTATAATAACATTATTTTCATTTATATTAGGAAATTTTTTATTTTACAAAAATAACTAACATAATTTCTGCTATTGACGTGATCCCGTGAGGCCCTATTTCAAGAATGAATCTTAGGGCCCCCGGCGATTGCCGAGTATCTGGGTGGGCCAGACCGACACTGGGACGAGGGGAAGTTAAATTTAAAATTGAATAATCCAGATATGAGTTGGATGTTGTTGGTGTCTCCCTTTATTTTCCTTTTTTGATCTATTGGTCCAATACGAAACTACGTTGACTATAGATTTGTTTTCACACTGTGTATTTTAGGCGAATGAAATACACGGAATTTCATTTTGTTTTTTTAAGTCAATTTTATTTTTCAATTGTTTTTTCTTAGTTATAAATAATACTAATTTAATATATAAAAGTGGTTTTTTTTTTTTAATGTTTTATTCAGCTACAGTTTTATCCAAATTCTAGTTAGTTTTTTTTTTTTTTTGCATTTCTTGATAATTTCATTTTAATATTTTTAGTGTAGTGAAATTAGGTTATATATATATATATATAAGATCATAAAAATTATATACAATCACTGCAATTTATTTGGTCTTACATATTATATTACTTATACAATAAAGTTTAAAGTCTAAACACTCGCTATCAAATAAAATTATTCAAATAGGTAACTAAAATGTTTTCTGTTGAATTACGACTTACGTAATTTTTGTATTTGAATACTGTCGGTTGATTTAAAATATCAACCGGCTGTATTGTTATTCGTTCTCTCCATGCAATTGTTTAAAACTGCCAAAAATGTCAAAACATTTAGTCGACTTCCTTTTGTAGTGTTACGCAAGTATGTACATTTTCAACTTTTTCAATTTTGAAAATGACCTTTTACCTTGCAGTACTGACAGTTGTAACTGAATAGGTAACTAATATCTACAGTAGTTTAGAAATTGCTGGGAAAATTTACTCATTACTTTGAAAAGCGTCTAAGAAATTTTGTTGGAAAACAAGAGTGTGAACTAATTTTTGTTGCCAAGTTTTTATTTTTGACACTGTAGATATATTGGCTACAGTCTAAATTATCTTGATACATTTCATTTAGTTATTTTATTTCTTTACAGTCACAGTTACAGTTTTTAAGCGTAGATTTATGTGTTAAAAATCGCTTATTTATTTGATTTATAAAACTATCAATAAACGGAATAAATAGAGAAATCCTAAAATAATCCTCAGCTGAATTTTCTTGTTCATCGCAACGATTATTTTGAATATTTGAAGCAAAGAAATCTCAATATTTCGAGTATTACATTAAAGTTTGATTTCATCAAATATAATTTTAAATTCATTGACTGCATTTTTCTTATAATTTCAATAATATTCTTTACACTCTCCGCATTTTCAGAAGAGGGTTGAACTCCCAAAACCTCCCTGGCTACACCACTGATAACAAACTATATAATTATAATAAGAATTTTCTTATTCTTTATTATTATTAACATTAATAATGTTATGGTATCTGTTTGGCAATAAACGTTTGACATAAGTACAAAATTAATGTAAATGTATTTATCTAGATTTAAATATAATATTACACTTTCTAATTTAGTGATATAGTTTTCAATAATTATCGACTAAATTACCCACCACAAATGAAGACTGGAATTTTAATTAATCACGGTGTTTGGTCTCCGATACAGAGTGATCAATCTTCGACAAGACGCTCATTATCTCGGAAAGTATAAACTTTTTAAGGAATTTTTTCTTTTTTTGGAAATTTTAAGAAACAAGCAGCTCGAAAATGTTACATTTCCGGGTTTTTTTGATACCCTTATTTTTGGGGGTGAAAATCAAAAGTGGGTTGGTTTCACCTCCAAAAGTCAGAGTGATAAAAAAAAAAAACGATAATGTTATATTTTTGAGTTCTTTGTTTCTAATTGTTAAAAAAAAATCGCCAAAAAGTTAATACTTTCCGAAGTAATGAATGTATTATCGAAGATTGATTAGCTTATATTGGTACATGGATATTGAATAAATTTACTACAAATATACAAATAAAATATAATTTGTATTAATATACGTGTATATCTGTGTATATATAAAATGCATATGTATGCATACATATGCATTTTTCTTAAAAAACTGATTAAAGATTTCTCTAAAATATTCATTTAGATCCGATAATGTAAATTTGCACGACTTGTACTTATAATAAATTATCATCTTGGTGGTACATTATAATTAACTGTCTTATCCCGATTAGCGATAAGGTTCACGATAAATAATTTACAGTCTTGACCTCGGTTATCTTATAAATAACTTCAGCGGTTCGTGTACAAAGAACAGTCGGCCCTTATATTTTATGGTATCATGATGATACGATTAAGATAAAAAGCTGATCACGCGATCAACTATTAACCATAATGTTATAGTCCCATAAAGCGTAAACAAAACATTTTTATGAAAAATGTAAAACTAATAATTGAAATGTTATATAGATAGAGTAGTGCCAGGTAGGTTGCATGCAATTTTACGGAACCTAGCTATCGGTTCTGTTAAATTAATAAATGTTATCAAAATTAAACCCAGAGTTATCAAATCGAATTATTATTATTTCGTTATTACATAAAAATTAAAATTATATAGTTTACAATCAACATTATTTTGTGCACTGACATAGTAACTATATAAAATTTAAATCCAGTTTAAGTTTCATCACTAAATCTTCATCGGATGGTTTGTTTAAATGTTGATTAATCACCAAGGCCAAAGTGGCTTAAAAACAGATCAAATCATCTTCAGAATGATTTAGATTTTAAAATTTAAAACAGACTTTATTATTATTTATTGAAACTTCAAACACAATTTATGATTTGGAATTTCATTTTCAGTTCAGGCATCATATTGGTATCACACTATTAAATTATTATATTACTATTCTTTGAATTGGATCAAATTATTAATCTATAAACATTGATAGATCATTCTTATTCATATAATGAAATGTATGAAACGCAATTTATTCAATATCTGTAATCATACAAAACTAATAGATTATCGAACCAACAATTTACAGAATTTGTTTTCATGCAACTAGACGTAGATATATTTAAATCATCAAATATAATCTAGGTTCTAGACTATTTATATTAAGAAATAGAGATCTTTGAACTGTTTTTAATTCTCTATATGTAGTACACTTAACTTTTCCACTTAAATCAATTTGAACTAGGTACTGTAATCGAAGACCATTTTCTCAGTTGGTGTCACAACGTTTTGTTATCACCATTTTATAATTAATGCACTCGATTGTCAAATTTATTTATTTATTTTTAATATAATGCATAAAATAATATAAACTATGCATTTAAATGTTTTAATACAATCCGAAATTCCAAAGTAATAATATAAATTCCTCGAAAAAGATGTATAACGCATTTTATACACACCACAGTTAACTTTAATATTTTGACAATAAATATTAATTATTGATGACACGCGTAGTAATTATTATAATAATTATTATGACGAGCGTTTAATGAATAATGCAAAGCTTTTATTATAATATACGGTAACAATGTTTTGTTACAATTAATCATAAAACGTTTCTACTGTGATGTAGCAGTATATATGCCGCATGAAGAATCTCCTATATATCATCTCTTTTTATTATAATTTAATGATATATATTCCAAAATATCATTTGAAATATAAACGCATGTATACAATACCTTTATGGTTGCGAGTGTGTATATACGGTAGATTAATGGTCGTACAAACGAATTTATGTAAGAAAACATCAATTTCCAATGAAATGTAATACCTGTATAATGTAAAATAATTTGCGCACCATCATTTGTAATTGTGGTTTTCGTCTCAAATTCAGAATAGTTTTATGGAGTCATAAAAATTGTAAACACATAAATCCGAAAATAGTACGCGAAACGCAGTGATTTTTACGGTTTTCATCAAATAATGAACCTTAAACACTTGCAAAACGATATTTGCATAATGTCATAAAAACAAATTATGATATTCGGTGAAAAGCTCAGATCTCTATGATTAGTTTTCACTTAATCACAATAAAATAAAATCGAAACTAACAGAAACCGTACATTGAATAAATACTATCGTTTTTATGTCGTTTTTTCCAAATTGTTAAGCAAACTAAATTACCTCCCCGACACACCAACTAGACAAAGTTTACTACCATAAATTACCTCTGAATTTGATGACCGGAGCAGCATTTCTAATAAAATAAATAAGTAAATTAAAATTATATTGTATATTATTATAATATACATCCATAGTTTTCCTTCATTTATATAATATAAGTATAGATAATCTATAGTTTAATTATTAAATCTATTATTAATATTATAATGGTCTGTTAACGATAGTGTTATCGGTTATACTTAAAATACGTTTAATTTCACAAAACGCGTACCTATTACCATTCAATTGCATGGTTTATTCTCTGCTATATTATTTTGTATCTATACGGGTGTATTTTAAGTTTTTAAAATTATTTTTCAATTGACTTAAACGTCTAAAGTGTTTAATATTATAAATAAGCGAATAGTAAGCGTACGATCGTGACACATATACGTGTAATATGTTCAAATTTGTTTACCTGTACAAACGTAAACGGGCAAGGTAAAAATAGATTCCGATTGATTGCAATTAATGTTAACATGTTATACTGTTGCTGTGGTTGCTGGCTGATAACATAATCACCGCTAAATAATTTTAAACAAAGTTTCTAAATAATTGCACGGTGTCGTTTACCATGAAGGAATATAATATGAAATATTTATATTACTAGCAAATATATAATTTACAAGTAGATATATATAGGTATATTTTTCATTTAAATAATGTTTCGCAGTCTCCGAGGAGAATATTATAATAATAATTATATATGTGTATGTATCGTTTTTTTGGGGTGTTGCATACATCTCACTTTTTGTGACGGGATAATGAAATTTCCCTCCTATACTTCGGCGCAAAAAGTTAAACATGCTTTAATGAATATAAGTACAATATGTGTCCCACGAGGATTTACTATTTTAAAGCGGCGACGGGGTAATGGGGTTTAAATTACTCTCGCCACTTTAAAATAGTAAATCTTCGCGAGACACCTATAGTAAGTGTATATTAATTTAAACGTACGCTTTTTAATTGAATATATGTTTTCATCGGGAATAAAATGCTATCGATTCTGTAGGTCTATTGTTTAAAAATCATAATAACCGTATCGTATCATATTACTTTCTCAATATTGATGATATCATTTTTCTACTGGAAATCGTACGCCGATGTTTAGGTGTAAAGAACAGAATGAAACAATATTGTGTCTAATTGGTGGATTGGGAGGCCGTTTATTGAGTTTCCTTGTAATTTTTTTAATAATTGGTAAAAACGGCAAAGTTTCCAGCGATAATGACTGTTTTAGATTCTGAGTGAAACAAATAAGCTTATGGTTTTACAAAGATGAATATTTATATTTTTTTTTTCTGTGGACAACTGTTCTACAAGAAAACTTGCTCCGATTTGTAAGTGTTGCACCTTTTCTGAAAGAAAATCGGACTGGAAAAGTACTTTGAGGAGGTAATTTTTGGATTTTTCCAAGAGTTTTCCTAGTAAATGTTAAAAACCGGGAAAATAGTTACAATATTAAACAAATATTATTAAAGTAAAATACATTATAATGCCTATATAATTATTTTACTATAATATGACATATATTATATTGTTGACAAAGCAACTACACTATTAACTGAACTCCACTCAGAATCGTTTTTTTGAATGGTTTATCGTTTACATTGAATTTCCACTCTACTACCTTCCCAACATCTCACCTACAACAGTGACTGTACTTACATGCGAAGTTATCCAGTTTTTTATTATTTTCAATTTGTTATTTGAAATTCGGTTGAAAATAATCGTAAAGACCTACAATTTTCACAAAATACCAATTTTAGTTTTATTAGACGCAGTAAAATTATCAAAATGTTTTGACTATTTTTGAGTTATTTATAAGCATTTAATCTTTTCAATTTTAGTTTAATTTTTTTATAAAATTATTTTAGCTGAGCAGAAGTATTTATTATTATTATTATTATTATATTTTTTTTCATGAACTTCGCTATTTTGTATTATAATATTACATAATGCTGCGCACTTGAACTCCACAAAAATATTTTGTATTCGTTTTTTTGTATTATACTACATACAGATCATAATATTATTATATTATAGGACACACTATAAAGTTAAATTTGAATTCAGACATTACATATTGCTATAATATTACGGGTAGCATATTATATAATACTCTGCGTGATGCAGGGTAAACACGAGATTGCGATGAGATGAGCAATATATGATAACGACTTTTATATAGAGCACGGGGTGATGTTTAGCATATACGTGCGCCAATATATACGCCTGATGTTATATCCTTTATGATAGGATCTTTAAATTGTAATATTATATTATAAATCATGGTACTATAATATATTATATATTAAATTTATTTTGAATTAACGTATACTTACTTAAAAATTAGTAAGTAATAAAAGTCATGTGAGGTTATAAAATGTGCCCCTAAAAATACGGTGACAATTAAGATTCGATAGTCGAAATACAATATTGTGTAAATAATTTTAATATTAAATCAATAGATTAAATTCGACGTTATTGTTGAGAGAATGTATAGAAACGGACTTATTGTCCGTGAACTATAGTGGACAATTATCAACCAGAATAAGAACTTTATACGTATAGTGTAAACAGAAGTTCAAGTTATACATCTAGTGCTCTTTAAAAACGGTTTTTGTGAAAATATAATATATTATTATGTAATTTTATCAGATTAAACATGCGAGAATATGCACAATTTATAATACCCATACTTCTTTTACTATACAACAGAAAATATAATTATATTTGATAATAATATAGAACTTGTAATAATTCATTTTTTTTTTTTTTTTCAAGATATCTCAACATTACTTAACCTAAATTACGTATTTAGATGTAATGTCACAATATACAAAAATATAAAATAAAATTGATATTTTCGTATACTTTACACTTTTTCAATGCTTTTCTTTTTTATTGTATATATACACGCCATCGTCATGACGTGTACTAGAAAAACATACCTAGGTACCGATTTATTAATCTAAAAACATATTAAAGTTTAGATTTATTCAGTTTTGTAAGGAATACTTTTTAAAAGATACATATTTTATTATTAATATTTATTAAATTGACTTACTTCGACTATGTATATTTATACACAGGGAGAGTGGAGATTGTTGTTAAAATGTTGATATTTTGAATTTTTAACACTGAAAGTAAAACGTTTTACTACTTCTTGACACTCTGTCAAAATGTAACAACGTGCATCCGTAGATGTAGTAAATTGTTACAGCAAGTATATATATTTTAAATTATTTTAAGTAAAAACATAAATAAATGAAAAATCTAAAGTAACAGTAAAATATTTAATAATAATAAACACCTATAACACCAAGGTATCTGGAAAACTGTAACGATTTGCCTCGAATGTTTTTCTTCGTACAGAACACATTTATTGGAAAAATAATAAATTACTGCTGAATTCTATTACTAGAATATGGTATAGTACTACATAGTAAATAAATATCGAATATCAAAATAATCTTACCTTTCATTGGTTCGTTGTAATTAAAAAAAAAAAAAAATTAAAAAAAAAATTCAGAAAAACGACCATTGTTCTTTACACTGAAAAATAATATACTGGATATATTATCACATGGACGACGTGGCGACTTTGACAATGGAATTCGTTTCTTCGGTCCTCACAATGTTAACGTAATTGGAAGTTCCCAATATTTCTATACTGTAACAATACTAACCCGCGTAACCAACTTCGACCCCGCTCTCCCCTATATATATTTATTTTGTATTTTGTATTTTTTTTTTTTGTGGAAAAATATTAAACTTTGCTAAGCTATATGGTCATATAATAAGACGTTTAGTAACTAGTAAACACTAAACACATATTATCATGATGAATAGACCACACCAGTCGTACATATAAATAATTACTCTGCGTTTACCTAATTATTGTATAAGAAATTATTCGGCAACTGTATTATAATATTATGTTTTACGTGTGTTTCAGAAAGTGACATTCATAATCAATACTCGAGACCTGAACAGCAGTGGGACAAGAACAAAATATGAATAATAACTATTTGTTCGGGCTCGAGGTAAGTTATCGAATATTGTTAAAGGGAAAAAAAAATGTAAACAATTATTTTTTCTCTTGACGCGCCTAATATCATTATCGGAAAATCGGAAGGTGGGTGCATGTTGTTATGCGACGGACGATTTTATTCGTACATAATAATATTACAGCTAATGTTATTATCAATATAGATAGGTACAATATAATTTATATTAGATATACCTAGGTATATTATTATTGTCGTATACACGTGGACGCGTATTGTGTATGGGCGTAAATTATAATTGTTCGCGGTTAGGTGTCCTCCAGAGAGCGGTTACACAATAATAATATGTATATTACCTATGTATTATAGTATTATACAATAGCAATAATATTATGATGATGTACCCGTGCTGCACCGCTCCACATCACCACTAGGGAACCGCGCTGTGCGCGCGTATCGATTACAATATCTCTACTCTCTATAGGCATGTAGAGGATTCGACGGTGTCGTGTTACCGCGTAGTCCACATAGGTATATACCGAGCCACGATACAGGGTATAATATGTCGAAAACAGAGGAGGTCAGTATTATAATAATAATACTGTTATCATTATTATTATTATTATTATTATTATTACTATAATGATATCGCCGAGAGACGTGTCGTGTTCGCGTAGTAAATGTTTATAAAGGTCCCGAATTGCAGACGTTATAACATTATGGTATACGGCGATATTTTCTCTAACGTACGTCTACTATATACCTACGTATACGTAAAAAAAATACAAATAATAAAAGAAAAGAAAATGTGATTAATTTGAAAAAGTTTTTATTATTTCAAAACGGGCATGGTTAGTGTACTGATAAAAAAAACCGTCCGCTAGAAGCGTTAACTGCACTTGCGGGTAACGCGCCGTTATAATAATATTATTACAAAATGCGGTCCTATCTCATGAACCGTGACAATGCGTTTAATGCGCACTATCTCTAGTTTTTATGCCACGTTCCGAAACATTATTCATTATGATACATACATAGCGTATTTGTATGCATTCGTACAGAAACATTTCGAATTGCTTTCAATATTGCAGTAGTTTTACTAAACAAAAAAAAAATTCACTATCAAAACCAGTGTGTACGTTTTAATAATAAAATATAGATTCCTGTGGTTGGAACGAGAATGCGTTTGTCTTTTGAGAGTAGACGTAAGCACTTACCTATATACTCGAAACACGAGTGTGTAGTGGTATATACTATGTACACTCGTATAGTAATATTGTAAAACATTTATCAAACAGAGCATATTTTCTCGATTTTTTTCACGTGTATATGTACGGGTAATATTTTTAGAGGAAAATTGCTGTAACATGTAATTCGGGATACCCGGTATATTATATTATACACATATATAGTGTGTGTACGCAACCCTTGTTTCGTTCGTGGTGCGTGATACGAGTGGTGAAGGGGGGGAGGGCCATAGTTGTAAGGGACATCTATATAGGTGCACCGTGTTTTCTCAGCACCGCAGCCATATTGCATTAATCATATGGGTAACCGGGTTTAAGTCTCCTTGTCTGACAGGTTTGAGTTTATTTTTCGCGTGCTCTTTGCGAATCCAGCCCGTTGGTTTTTTTTTTTTTTATATTGTTATTACGTTCCTTCCCACCTGTTTCGATTTTATTCTTCCGCACGCTCCACAAACATCGCCGTTAGAATATTCACAACGGCTCCGTGTGTACAGCTACGGTTGTATTTCGTTATAATATTATGTGCTCGTATCGTGACTGTCACGAACGTTTCATGTCGATCGTGTATGGGTAAAACGACCTTTGTTTTATAGATTTCGTTTTTGCTTGAAAAAAAAAAACCCCCCAAGAAAACAACAACAATTATTTAATTACTAATTAAATTCGGAACCTCGATTCTTACATTTTTATTGGACAACGCCAAAATTCCGTACTCGCATAACATTTATACGTAGATTATAATTCACCGCAAAAGTACACCATTTACAAGTTGAGAAAAAAAACATATTTATATGGTTAGGTATAATAATTTTATATTATTAATTGTATTTTATACTTTATAAATTTCAAAAACTCGATACTGTAGTGTAAAAAGTTCATTAAATCGAAGTTATAACATTTTCTGGTGATAAACTTGATTATGTATTAATTATGCGTGGAATTTATTTGGATTTCTCGAATTTTATCGAAAATCTACAATATGCAATTGTATATAGTTATTAATCGCAGTTTTTCTATAACATAATATTATTATAATATTTTGTACTGCAATCATCGTGTTATACAAAAATCCTACTCTCTATATAGACAAACACCCTCTTCCGGAATAATTTCATAAGGATAAACAATATTATCTCAACAATGATTTCATGAGTAGTATATTTAATAATTGAACGATTCGACAATGTGTGCGTATTCATTTTGAAAGTTGTAATTTATGAAGTAACACTGTTAATTAATTATTGTATCTATTATTTAATATTATAATTAATGACATTTTACCGGTTTTTGTATCTATTAAAAGGCGATCGAAAACGACTCATTTTTGCATACGTTTAGGTCGATAAGTTGGAGTTAAATAAACATACCTCCAGTTGTCTAATTTCTTTTTTGAATAATGATTCGACTTCATAAACTTCTTTACTATGTTTTGTAGAAAAAATAAATTTCCATTTTTTTTTTTTTTTTGACACTTAAGTAAGAATTTATTTTAAGAAAAAAGTAAACTTATCATACCTATACTAAAACTACATTAACTACCTAAATAATAGAAAAAAATTTCTGATTCCTGTTGTAGAAACATAGGCGAGAAATCGAAGAATTCAAATATGTTTTTAAAATTGAAATTGAAAGGACGGTAATGAGTCTGCTCCGACTTATTGCTCATAAACATTGTAAAAAAACTCTCTCCTTAAATGGGTATTGAGCAGTAGATTGATGGAAAAGTCTTGTCATTAAGGTGGCCATGAAAAGAAAATAACAATTTTTGAAATTTTATAAAATTTGGAAAACTGACTTTAACCTCTTGAAAAAAAAAAACAAATATATATTATAAAACATATACTGTATTTAAAAACATTTTATATCCAAAAATATTTGAAAAATATTACTTGATATTAATTATATTTCTTGAAAATAATGTAATTTATACAATGACGCAATTAATATGACATATAATAATACAGTAGATATATTAATTTTACGAAACGACGTTCAAGTTCAAAGTATCAAAAGTTAACAATATTCAAATACTATATAATAACTATTATCTCCCAGGACATTTTTTTTAATAAGATTATGTCTTGGTAAAAATAATAAGTCGAACCAACTGTATCCCTTACTATATTTAAAGGAACGACTGACGAGTTAATTATTATAATTTTCCATTTAAATTGTCAGGGGGATAAATGAGCGAGGGAACTTAAATTACGCGCCAGCGAATCATTCCCTTCTATCGTGCTCCGTCGATCATGTTGAAAACCAACTCTGTTTCATTATAGTAATTATTCGGTAGGTTTGGCGGTGGCCTATTTGGAAACTTGGTGACCTTTTCCACATCACGTCAGTAGGTATGTATAGTGACTTATGAAAAATAACTTTCCTTCGGTTTATTTTAATATAATACTCAAATTTAATTTCCTCTTGCGATTTTAATGGAACGTATAATTAAAATCGCAATCGCGTCATATAAGAAAAAAAATCGAAAAATTGAGTTAGTTTTATGTTTTGAATTTAAAATCTCCATTTTTATCATTTTTTTTTTTTTACTCTGGCGTTACACAAGGGTGTGCATTTCCTTTCTATATGATTTTCGGTATGATTACATATTTTACGGTTTCCGCACAATCATCATGGTCGGGTATTGAAAAAAATACATTGTCATTATAGGATTTTGATATTTCAATTTATTTTGCGTTCTTAGAGGAAAAAAATAAATGTGAAATTGTACTCTGAGGCCCGGTAAGAGATTGAAATATTGACGTATCAATATCCGATGTTGAATGAAAATGAGTGTTTATGCACTATGCGTATTGGTACGTTATATTAATTAAATATTACCAAATTATATAATAATTGAAAACGTCGATCGTATTCAATAATAATTCTTGTAAGAATTTCTCACGGAATCGCAAAATAATTATGTTTATTAACTGTGTAAATTATTTATTTACTCTATAACGGCTGTGTATTAACGCTTTCAAGAACACGCATCACATTATGTACCGATCGTTAAATATTGCGTAAAACACATAGTAATTTTATTTTCATTAAATCGATTTCCTGGCTAATTTGGTTTGCACGCGAGGAAGCAAACAAATAAAATGTGTTCTCGTATGAAAATACAACGTTTTCCGCAGTTTTCCGATTGTTATTCGGTTCTATAGGTCGGTGTAATACAGTTTTATAAAATAAAAATGTTTCTGTGTCAATGATAACAATTGTGTGTAAGCATGATACTATTATACATATATTTATTGTTGACAGCTACAGAACATCGCATTAATAGTGTAAAATTGTAGCAAATTAAACTCCTACGGTGTCCCTAATAGAATCATCAATAATTATTACCTACACCGCGCTCATGAATATTATAGTGGATGTTCCGAAAATCCAAAGTCTGTTTTTACCGTCAAATAAAAGCCGTAACAAATTAATGCATAACGCACGAATGGAATCTATCATTTAGGCTGGTTAATAATTCACAACTATATTGAAACCGAAAAACAATATTGACACTGATACGTCGAGTGTGAAGTCGGTTAATATAGTAATTTATTCCGCTAAACGGTAGGTATCCCATAAAATATGTGCGGTGAAGACGTGAATAATTTTCGTTTATACTTTTGGAGTTTTATAATAGATACATGGTTTTTCATTTTAATAATTTTTTTTTTTTTTTTTTTATATAAAAGTAACTCCCGTTACAAACTATACTACGAGAATTTAATCATCAAAAATGAACTTATCCAATATTGAAGTTTGTTTATATTTAGTTGTTTATACCTAGCTAACGTGATGATTTTAAGTTTAGAAGAGCGGAGTCGATTTTAGTCGATATTCCTATGTCGGGTTGCATGCAACTATACAGAACCGGTAATTGGCTATCGGTTCCGTAAAATTAAAAACCGTTCTGTAAATGTAGTAATCGTTATCAAAAACATCGTTATTGAATCGATAAGTTTGGCGAGTTATTTTAGTTTTGTGAATGCGCAGAACTGTTTAATCTTATCATTTACGTTATGTTAACATTTTGTTATTACGAAAAATAATACCTAATAGTTTCTTGTTACTGAGACATTACTTTGTGCTGACGCCGAGACTACTTTATACCAATACCGTAATATTGTTCTTCAATAGTTTGCAAAAATGTCAGTATCATCAGTCTCATCTTCATCAGACGAGCTTGATGATGATATGATATTTGAAATTATTACGAATCTACCGAGGCCGAGGCGATTTAGGGATCTATCAAATCCTTTTAAAGATTATGATAGTTTAAATTTTAAATACTATATTGTATGGTAAAACTAAGTCTATCAATTGGCACTTTTCTGTCTCGTTGATATTTTTTCCCAATTCGGTTTCATTATCCATTTTCAAAAAACTTTAATTAAATGTTCAGCTAGGAAGTAACAACTGACAACTATTTTATTGCTTATAGAAAAATGAAATTGAATTATCAAATTATAATTTGATACGAATAAAATATTTACATACTGATAACCGAACAATTAGCTATAAACATAAATAACAAATACATACATTTATTAGCCAATGAAATATTAATTGTATGCAACGCAATCTGTTCAGTAACTGTAATTTTACAGAACCGATAAATTATGGAACCAATACAGTTTACAGAACGGTTTTTATGTAACCCGGCACTAGATTTGTATAATATATTTAGCGGTCACTGTTTCACGGTTTTTGAAATCGAAATTGCCATGAAAACGAACACCTCATTAATCTAATCGTATATTTAGCGAACTCCTGTCATAATCATCCTATACGCATAGTACTTACTGTACTGCAATAGGCGCAAATAGGTGGTTGGGGGGGGGGGCTACGGCCCCCAAAACCAACCGTAGCCTCCGTAAATTTGACAAATTATAATTCGTTCGTTTGCTGTAATTTTCTTGATTTTTTTTTTTTCTTCTGCTTTTACTCAAATGACGAGTAGTAAAAACAATTTTCTCGACCAATGCGGTAATTAACGGCCCCGCCTCGAAAAAAAGCTGAAACCGCTATTTGCGCCTATACTACCACTACTATTACCACTTAAACTTGTCATTTGCATGCCGACTGTCGTGTGCGTATGATGTAAATGCAAAGCTTTGCGGTGTATGTGTATATGAAATATGGGCTATTCAGGTGTTGGTGTCGACGGTTGGTGTGAGGAGTAATAGCAGCCGGCACGTGGTATCGCCGCTGCACGCCGCGGGCCGGTCTGGTGGAGCGACGTGCGACGGCACCGCCCGCCGTGGATTCGTTGTATGAAAGTGTCGAGCAGCAGCGGCAGAGTTTGTGGAGGAGGAGGCGGAGGCATTGCCTGCAGAATCGGCGACGGGGAAGACAACGACGCTGGAAGCCGCGGTGACAGCGACGGCGGCGGCGGCGGCGGCGGCGGTTGTGCGCCCAACAACAGCGGCAGCCCCCCGTGCAGCGACTGCGGCGACGATAGCGGCGGTGGCCTGGTAGCCGGCGTACTGGTCAGCGACCTAGGCGAAGTGATCAGTGACCGGTATGTCGGCGTGGCCAGACGACAGTTCGCTTCGCGGCAAGCGTCCGAGCGCGGCTCGAGCAAAGCCGACCAAAGCGACAGCAGTAGTGACGACGAGACGACGCTAAGACAGATGCTTGTGAGGTAAGCTAGGCACAGCCATAGTTGCATGTTTGCCGACTACTTGAGACTACTTTGACTACGCTTCTATTGTATACATTCTAGCGTGCATATATATATATATATATATACGTATATGTATGTATACATATATATATTATATGCGCACAATATACACATCGTATCCGATTTTAAACTTCCTGCGTTGTTATCTCTCATCGGGCGAACATAACAATAGAAATTACACGCCAACCGGTTTAATTCGGTGGTGGTGGTGGGTATACGGTTTGTTGTGCACAATGCGCATAAAAACACGGAACCGAACAACATTTTCAGAGAACGTTCCCGTAAATATTGTCTGGTCCCGCTATAATCGTAACGTATAAAATACGTGTCGTGTGTGCGTGTGCTTGTGTGTGTGTGTGTGTGTGTGTGTGTGTGCTTGTGTACCGGACGCGTAGTCAGCAGCAATTCCTGCGAATAAATCCCCGAAACAACTACACTGTCAATAATTTTTTTTTTTTTTTTTTTAAATGCCCTGGGGCTTTATTATTTGAAGTGGCTCCTGTACTTAATTTAAACACTTAAACTAAGTCGTATGGTTTCAGACGTTTAAGGCGTCTAATGTCTTTGGAGTTGTCTAACAGTTCGATGGCCATTGGGTCGATATGATCCTCTAATCTCCTCTCGTGTTTACGAGCAAACTTTTGGGTTTCTTCTGCTATTGTAGGCAGCATCATATCGCGGTGAATGGCATCGTTTCTTTCAAACCCGTTGGCGTTCCATGCTATGATCCGCAGTGTGTGGTTAATTTCTTTATTTTCTGCGAGGTATTTTTGGACTTTGTCTGGTTTATTTCCAGTTTGTCCATTCTTGCTGTGATTTTTGTTAGTGTCAGCGTTNTCGTATATATTCTGTAATTCCTTATCTTTAGATAGGTCCACGTTGTGAAGTGAATTTCCGAAATAAGGGCTATGTCAATGTTTTCACTGTATAAAATGTCTTCTAGTTCTTGTCTGCACTGTACTAACCCGTTGGCGTTCCATGCTATGATCCGCAGTGAGTGGTTCATTTCTTTATTTTCTGCGAGGTATTTTTGGACTTTGTCTGGTGTATTTCCAATTTGTCCATTCTTGCTGTGATTTTTGTTAGTGTCAGCGTTACGTTGGTTAACGCGACTAGAATATCATTAAGAGTAGTGGATTCTTCGTTTTCCTTTGGTTGAGGTGTTTTTGGATGGACTTTTGAAGTACTAGCCATCTGCGCGTATGAAACGTTTTTTGTGACAGGTTTCTGCTGTATTCTTTGCATAGCAAAAACTTGTTGTGGGTGTGCTCTTTCTATTACTTTCTTGTAAGCAGAGCGACCCTTCCAATTGGCTGTGTGATCTTCACCACAGTTTGCACACTTTGCTTTTGTCTTTTTAGATTTTGGACAATCTTCAGTTCTGTGTCCTTCACTACATTTTACGCATGAAGACGATCTGTGACAGTAATTTTGTGTGTGTCCGAAAGCTTGGCAGTTCTTACACTGCGGTACTTATTATTTTTTACGTGGTGGTTCTATTTTTATTATCTGATGACATAGTAATTTTATGTTGTATATGTCTTTATTATTTTCCCGCGGTTTTAAATCTACAAAGAATAATGGTAGCCTTATGTATGTCCACTCGCTGTTTTTGTTTTTAGGATCGGATTTTNTTTGTGTGTGCCCGAGAGCTTGGCAGTTCTTACACTACGGTACTTCTTGAAAGAAATGGTTCTATTTTTATTATCTGATGACATAGTAGTTTTATGTTGTATATGTCTTTATTATTTTTCCGCGGTTTTAAATCTACAAAGAATAATGGTAGCCTTATGTATGTCCACTCGCTGTTATTGTTTTTAGGATCGGATTTTTTTTTTGATCTGTATATTGGTTATTTTGCTTACTTCGTGGCCTTGGTCATACAGTTCATTGGTAATTATTCCCATATCTGAGTCATGATTTATACCTCGTAATACTACTCGAAATGATTTTTAACTTTTTAATTGGTACCGATGGTATTCAACTTTATTTTCTTCTAATATTTTTATTGTACTTCTAAATTGACTTTCGTTTTTTGTTAAGATTCTCGTCTCGTCATTCGATAGGACTTTGAATTGTTGTTCGTTTCCTACCGATTCTTCACACGTTAATAATTGTTTTAATTTATCAAACTGTTTAACACCTTTGATAGTTATTGGCATGGCTGTGCGCGTCACGCGACGGTGGGAACCACCGACACGCCGTTGCACAAGCGTATGGCCTACTTAATATTATTATGTAGACACTTACCAATTTTCGATGAGCGTGGTAAGCATTTATATGTTATTAAATTACTGAAAGAAAAAAACAACGCGAATGATGGCACTCGAAAGTGAGAACATACGTGTTGCTCGTTCAGCAAACAAATCGCGACTACTGTCAATAATGACAATATTTAAAAAATGTTTACGGGCGCGCGCCAACTTCTGTTTCGTCCACGCGTGTGCGTAAAAATTATCGTCCGATCCATTGTCGTCCGTTTTTTTATTTTTTTATTTTGCAGTCTATAGCCTACGAACGGTACGGCGAATATTCCGAAAATATAATCTGTCGAATAGAACTGCGCCGTCCGCCCTCCCGGGGCGTGTGCCCCCCGCATAGCTAATTTCAGCTGCCAAAAAATATCTAAAGTCGATTGGTTTATAGAGCGATAAATTTTCGGGATTAAGAAAATACGTTGGATACAAACTGTTTAGACACACACATTTGGTACGTACACGTTATTACGGCCAGCACTTCTTTTCGGTTCGTGTTGAGTGATTTCGAACTGTGCGGCCGTGCGCGTGATTAAATCCACACAATGAAAAAAATAAAATATGTTTCAACGGTTAAACCTACACGCGGTGTTTTTTTTTTTTTTTTTTTTATACATTCGATTTTGACAGTATAGTTGCTTTGGGGATTTTTTTCCCGAGATTCGTAGCCAGCCCAACCTAACTTGACCAGAGTCTTCCTCGCGGAGACGGGGGCCGCGGGTATTGAAATTACGTTATTAAAGGCTGATTCTTACTGGGCCACAGACACAATAACGTGTAATAAACTATAGGATTGCTAACACTGCCGTAATTATATCACGCTAACGCTGTTGGCCGAAGCCGTTCAAATTCGAAGTCTGCGGCCTTATCATGTAATTCTACGTTGTGATAAAAGTTGCATCCGTCTTCTTGCCGATGTTACCGCGGTGACCGATACCACGGTTATCGATAGTTTAACACAGACGTATGCCGGCTGTCATCACAATATAAAAGTGCACGGTAAGGCTCATGCGCATCGAATTAAATGGCGGATGGGAAATGCTCGGCTTATCGCCCGTCGGCAATCTAGTTTACTATATATGTATCAGTATATACGGGGCGGATAAATAAGCAAGTCGAGTTTCCGAGCTAAGTAAATACTTGCGGTTAGTATACTATTGAAGCAACACAGACGAGTAAAAAGATACGGTTTGCAGGCTTGAGCGATCGCGATTTTAACCCTTCAACGTAATCAAATATGTCTGCATGTTTGGCCTGTATAACGACTGCGACCGGGCGATTTTCAACAGATCTCTGCGGTCCGGATCTCGGTCACTACACGAGCGTGAAAAATTCCGCCAAAAGAGCTTCCGGTTTTAAATTTTAAATAGATAAATATGTTTGGCGATTAAGACAATACATGCCACGGTAAAGATTATTTTCGTTTGTCATTTTTTAGTAAAAAAATAATTTGTAATTTATAGCAAAATATTTATAATATCAATTTGTACAATGATATATAATATTATACACACATTACAGCGTTCCTTATTTAAGTTTTTTGTATAGTTCAAAGTTCCTAAGTGAAAAAATTTGTTCAAAATAATATTTAAAATCCTGCAATTAGTTTAGATATATATTTTCACGCTGGATAGTGCCCCACGAACATTTGAAAAACACGTGAAAAATAAAATAAAAAACAACTAATTTTGACGGAGTAGTAAAAAACATAAATTTAAAAATATCCCACGCATTTTCCAATGATAATCATTTGGAAAATATTTAAATTAAATATTTATCTAAAATTATTTAAATTTTCTTTCATAAATTATTATAGTTTATTTTATATTGTTGAGAAAAGAAATATTGTATTCTACAGAATAACGGAAATATTTTTTAAATATTTAATAAATGTTTGTGTACAAATTTACAATCTTATTCAAATTAATTGAGCTCTTTGTTGTAACGTTTTTAACGTCCGTTCCGTTTGCGATAATTTCCTTCGGGTTTTTCGACTAAGCCTACTCCGTGATTTTTCGTCCTCCCATTTTTCCGTTTTTCCCACATCGGGGACGTTATTTTCGCAACATTTTGAACATTTGTTAAATATATGTTTCGGGTTCAACGTATATTTTGGCAATATTTGACAAGTATTTAAAACTGTGTATAAAGAAAATATCAAATGTTTCATAAATATTGGACGTTATTTTTTTTTTTTTATTATTATTATCATTTATGTTAAATTAATAAAATTGTTAACAATATAACACTTGACTACCTATAAAATAGCATACTGAAATTACCAACGAAATTAATCTTCGCCAGTAGCACGTATTTTAACTTTATCGCCGAATCAACAGTGCCGAAAACATCTATCGCCCAAAAAGTCCTAGATCCTAAATGAGTATATCGCTGGTTTCGAAAATAAAAAAAAAAACATAATGTTATTTTACGTTGCGTTAGTGATTATGATCAGTAGCGTACCAAGGGGGGGATGGTGTTTTGGTGTTCAAACACCCCCCTTTGACTATATTTATGCCAAAAATTATAGTTTTTATAATATGCAGTTATAGATTGTTAAGTATGTGTTATGTGTGTTATATGCTATATTCATATATAAAGTTACAAAGTTACAATTTCAGATAAAAACAATACCCCCCCCCCCCAAAAAAAAAAATCCTTCTACGCCACTGATTATGACACTTGTGTCGTTATTATTCGCTCGTATTATTCTTACACAGACATAATGTGATAGACGCCGCCGTAGTATGTAAAACACTTCTGCGGCTTGCGACTGCGACAAATTTTCAGTCGCAGTCGCGATCGCTCTAGCCAAACCGTACGTACTTAACTCGTCTGGGAAATTTTTCGCCGTCGACCGGTAGAGCAACGCTTGAAAAACAAAATAGTAGCGATTGCTCCTCGACTCCCGCTCCCGGTGACGAACGAAGTGAGACGGGAGTGTTCAAACCCCCTCGGGAATATAAATCACCCTTTAAAATTTTTATTTAAATGTTAAATAATGAATTTATTTGCAGCGGCACAAAGATACATATTTTTCCCAAGCCCCCTGTCCCACGAAGTGTCACCCCGCATTCGCCCTTGCGGATGCACTCGATATAACGGCACCAAGTTCGGAACTCGACTCGTTTGTCTACTTGCTGATCCGTACGAACCATGTCGGCTTTAAATTAACGTATCGTGCGTATTTCCGTAAATCAATCGTCGCAAAAAAAAAAAAACCAGAAACAAACGCATTACCTTTATGGCGTTTTAAAATGTGTCCATTCTCGACAGACGCGTGTCTACAACACTAATTTACATATACTATTCCATGCCGTTTTTTAATAAGTGTTAAAAATCCATGTAGTGGGAGGGGGGCTATGAGTCGCGTATAATCATCCTTTGGCTACGAATATGGTGTGCATGTGTGTGTGTGTGTGTGTGTGTGTGCGCGCGCGCGTGCGCGTACGTGCGTATTTGTATTGTAATGCACAACAATAATAATATCTGTCATCATTTCGGCCAACGTTAAAAATCGTTGTAACGCGAATAACGCGCGACGCATTATTGTTGTTATATTGTAGTTCGGTACCAATTCCGTTAGACGATCGCCGGACCGATTAACGTACGCGAAAACGGATCGCGCCGCGCATCATCCGAGTTACCTACTCGTCCGTATAACGGTAAAAAGCTGGGCAATCGAAAACAGCGACTGGAACGATACACGAGGTCTTACTGTAATAATTGTGCAGCTGCGAAAATTTTCGGCTGGTCCGCGTAAAAATAACGTATAATCGTATTGCGCTCACAACGCAGTACATAATAATATACAATTATAGACAACAATATTATTATATTACCGTTTCTGTGCAGTATTATTATTCAAATCGGTTCTGTGAAAATTAAGTCGTGTGTCGTACCTGTAATAAAAGATTTGGACGAATCTTCAAGTACTTGTGAGTTCATTCTTGGAATTTGAAAGTTCGACTAATATCTTTGGAGAGTGAAAATAAATTATATATATATATATATATATATATATATATATATGTATATATATATGTATATATTTTATAAAATACGCTATTCAAACGTTTTATTTTGCCGGTGTTTTATCATATTGTTTATTTGTTTATGTACGTATATTTTCTGTGTTCGCTTTGAGATGTTTTAAAACGATGAATTGTTTGAATTTTTTTCATTACGAACTCTGCGCATATTATTTAATATATTTGTATAGATTACACTGCAATACGCTTTTAATATATTATAAATATTAATCATTATTGCGTGACAATTTTCAGAATTTTCTAAACTTTCCGTACAGAGAAGCACAGCGATGACCCACAAAAATTGTGCCCACCAACTGAAAGTAGTATAAAAACATAAATATTAGTCCCGGTAAAATTGATACCTACCGAGTTAATAGTTTTCGTAAATTGAAAATAAATAGCCGTAAATCATAATATAATAGATAAAAACAAAAGAATTGACAACATTTATTAAGAAATAAAATAAGCAACCGTAACCTAGAAAACCATTAAATTTTCGTACATTTTAGCATTTATTTAGTACATAGACAATATATTAGAATGACGTTTTAAAATAATATGTACAACCAAAATATTGTGTAGCTATGTACAATCAGTGGCGTAACTAAAACTTCCAATGCCGTGGCAATATATTGTAAATATAACAAAGGCCGATGATAATAAAAAAAAGGATCATTCGAAAAAGGCCTTCACTTCTCCGATAATGCTTAGTACCCTGATTTGGAGCCCCTAAATGCCATGGGCCCGTGGCTCATTGCCCGTCAAGCCACCATATCGCTACGCCACTGTGTACAATGTACATATATATAAGTAGATATAACTCACTACGCATAACTTATATGTCATATAACTGTATAAATGCATCGATTATTTTGCCATGTCTACATAAGCAATTCGTTATTGAAATTCGTATTTAAAAATATATCACGTATACATAATAATATTATCATTAAACGTAATTGCTAATAATTATTTCGTTGAATTATTGCTGAAACTGTCGAGTTTTTAGACATTATTCAATTGTCCGTGGCGTGAGACCATTTTCCATAAAAAAAAAAATTTACGTTTTGAGCGTACGTTTGTACCTACACGGTAGTATCCATATTTTACAGAAAACGGTGACAACCGTCGGGAAAAAAAAATATAATACTATAATTATCATATGCGAATAAAAAAAACCCGGGGTTACCCGAGTGCGTCCCAGTTCATTTAGAGTTACCCAGGGTGCACCACGAGGAGGCGAACTGACTTAAACCACAAAAATATTAAATTATTTTATTATCTATTGTTATTGGCTACACCCATTAAGATAGGTTGAGTGTTCTAAAACTGAAACAGATACAGAATACACGGTATTTAGTGTACTTATAGTATTTACATTTTTTCGCGCATGAAAACATTACAATTTTTACATATTTTTGAAAAATTTGAAAACTACGACACTAATTCAGTACCAGGTTACGGACAAATTACTGCACTACACTCGTTCACTAGCTTAGTTACTACACGACTACTATGCGTACTCCATAGTCTTACTAAGTTTTATCAGGCGCGTTTTGTAGTTAAAATAATCGACAGTCGGTCGCGCGTCGCTAGACGCGTCCTAAGGAATCACACCTTCACGTTAAACGAAAAACGTAAAATACATTTTATTTTCAAACATTTTACTTCTCTACCGTATGTGACATGCATTATCATAAAATTCACCTTTTGGTTTTTAAATAACAACTTCTTAATTCTTCGGTATTATTATTATTTTTGAAAACTTGAACGCATGCATAATATTGCAGAACATATCGAAAAATTAAATAATTGAAACGAATACCTAATCATTATAGTTTAATATTAGATTCGGACATATATCATCAATTTCGTTATTAAAATCCAGGGTGTATACACGAGGGGGATTTTTAAGTATGATCATCCATCATAAACTAATAAATCATTACAAATAAACATAATTAAATTATGTAAATTTTAAAAAAAAACCTTCCTCACAAGAATATTTAGGGAGGATCTGTACCCCTTACCACCCACAAAAGTTACGTGCACGCCACTGCTATAATCATTATTGTATGTTCATATTTAAAATAAAAACTTAAGTCGAATTGCTATTAAAAATAATTATTATTATAATTATTATTCAACGTTTTAAAGAATATAATATGTAGGTGAAATTTAAAAATAAAATTTTAACACCAACTTTTATATAGAATTATATTATAACGTATGATTATAATATATATATATAGATTTACTAAATAAATGCATAAATAATCACACTGTTTTATGATAAAAAAAAAAAAAATCACTATGTAAATAATATGATGATTAAACTCATATTGTTTATTACACTTTATTTTAAAAACTATTATTTAATAATATTTAGGATTTAATCACTAGCTACGGTCAATATCCCTGTTCATTTTTATTTTATTCGTAAACAGTGTAATTCTATTATTTGATATTCCTTTTGGTTATAATTGAATTCATCTACATTAATTTATTTATTGAGTGGTATCAATTATTAATTATTATTCTTCCCAGTTTTCCCATATTTTTTCCCGGTTTTTCACATTTTCTGGGAAAACTCTTGGGAAAATTAAAAAATGACCTCCTTAAAGTACCTTCCCAGTCAGATTTCCTTTCAGAAAAAGTGCTATCAATTGTAAATCGGAGCAAAATTGCTGGTAGAATAGTTATTCATAGGAAAAAAGAAGGCCGTAATATTTCTTTAACTACTACGTACATTTCGTAATTTTTCCCGTTTTATCCCATTAATTGAGAAATCTTCTAATAAAATCAAAAAATGACTTCCCTTAAGTATCACCCCAAGAAAAATTCCTTTTAGAAAAGGATCTACATATCGTATACATCGTAGTAAGCTTTCTGGTAGAATTTTTGTGTACAATATAAAACAGAAAAAAAAGAAATAAACATCTTTGTAAAACCAATACATTCTTCACTCCACTCAGAATCTAAAATATTCATTGATACTCATTTTTCATTCCATAAACTAAAGCTTAAATTAAAGCTATATAATGGCCAACTTATAATACATTTATGGTTTAGTTTTGAATTTTTTTCAAAGTAGTTATCGGTGGCGACTCCACCCTTCTTAGATTTTACATATATACATATAAAATATATGTATACATACATACACACACATTTTTGAAACATTATTCGATAGTTTCTGTATAGAAGTTGGACAACAACGGAATTTAAAACAGTAAAATATATTAAAAATATTTAAAAATTACCCTCCATTAATTATTTAATACATCGGTAAGTTTAAATAATTAATTGTTGTAACTTATCGTGTGCTCTAAAATTAAAACTTGAAACTTTGTTTTGATTATTAAATATATAAATATATATATATTAGAGTGGTCGTGATTTTTAAAGTTCAGAAATTTGATACAGAGTCCCTCCAGATTTATTCTTCCCCTAATAAACATAATGTATATAATATATATTATATATATCGTAGTACAATTCTTGAAGCTTAACTAATTGACTAACAAACAGATTACGAAATAATATAATTGTATTTTAGTTGAAATAATAATACATAATATCGTAGTTTAATCGTTTAACTTCGTGATTCCGGAAAAAATTTTAACTCGGAAGAGTTATACATTTTAACCCGACAGTTAAAACAACGTGTGGGAATTTTTTCGATTCTAAACAAATTAACTATTTAAATTGTAGATACTAGGTACATTAAATTAATTATATATATATATATTTTTTTTTTCCTAACCTAACCTATAATATTATGCAATTTTCGAATACATCGTTTTCCTGTTCAAGTAAATTACGATTTTTTTTTTTCTGTTTTATGACAATAAAAAAAAATGATGCAATTATTGTTGTTGTTGTTGAATTGTATATTTTAATTAGAAAGATTTAGAATGTACAAAATATATATATATATATTATACACCGCACAAATAATATACGTCCGGGATGATTATATTTACCCCGTAGTATCAAAAGTTAAACTTATCCGGCCCTGCGTTTAGCAATATTCAGTGAAAGTTGTGTGTCTTGAATCCTACAAGCGGAACTATGTATACATTATCTAGTTTAAGCGTGGGGTTTTGTTTTGTCTGGGAAAACATTATTGTCTGCGACAGTATAAATGCTGTGCGAAAATTTCATCCGGCAGTTTTATAAATACATACTATGTAGATAGTTTACAATAATACTGTATGGTGCCATGGGTAAGAACAGCAATTCCTCGCCTGCCTCTGGGATTTTAATTCCGCCTGAAACGTATGAAAACGTGCGTGGTGATTTCTCTGTCGTATCTGAACAATTTTCGAGGCCTTTCGGCTTTTTGGATAAATCAAAATCGAATTTATTCCTTCCCCGGATAGGAATTTTCGAATTCTTTATAATTATTAATTTAATATAATATTGTAAGTAACTATAGTGTATAAAATTATTTATGATAAGTGTTATCGCTTTCAAATTTAAAGTACCCTTAATAGTAATTTACTACACTATAATGGGTCCGCCCAAATCTGCTGTTTACTCTATAACGACCAAGATGCAAATAATGTCCTACTTTTAAAATTACAGTATTATAACGGCGGCGAATATAAATAAACTGTATTATACATTACATGTGCATTATACAGAGTATTCACATGCTAATATCTTTGTTAATAATCAAATTTCTTGTATTTTTTTCATTACATTTTGTGTCATCTTGGTGCACATAATACGTATCTCATTGTTTTTATATATATTATATAAAAACAAATTCAATTTTTATATTTCCCTTCTAATCACTAGAAAAAAAACTAATTTTAGCTTGTTCTTCACTTGTAAAATTTTTTTTAGAAATAATATCTATTACAAAATGATAATTTTGAAAATCTTGAAAAGTGAATAAATAACGCTCACGCAGTGACAAGAAATTTATTCTGGGTTAGCCATGGATCATTTGGTATCTAATGAAGAACTGCGTTTAGAAAAGATGATTAACTAGATTGTATTTTGATAAAAAATATTCAATGTAACAGATTGCAATATTGTGTGAATGTAAATATATGAACAATTTGCGCACTAGTATTCCCTTACAAATGTTTCATATAACTTGGTATTATTGTGGCTAGACTATTAACATGATATTATTGAGCATATAAATTAATCAGTAAGCTGTGTGTGCCCACTTTTATAATTTTCCTCAGAGCTAAATTTAATTTGAATAACAAGCCATCTTAATAATACTAAGATATATTATATAATATGGTATGATCAATACTTGGTAGTCGGTTCTGAAAACTCTGATAAATATTGTTGAACACAAATAATGCAGTCTAAAAGCTATAACGTGTTGTCATTTTTTTTATCAAACATTAGAAAATGATTTACTTTACGTGGCTGGTGTAAGAATTATTATTAATGGGTGGATGCTTCAAAAATGAGTTCGTTCCTACTAAATAATCTAGTTTTCACGCCACTAGACACCCTGTATAGTGTTTGCGTTTTAGGTACGACAATAAATCCTTAACGCGCGTCCTTAACGATCGTTCGCGTTTTAAGTAAAAAAACATGTTCGTATATTATATACTGTAGTGTAAAGTTCTATATAATATAATATACGAATGAATATTATATAAGTATTAAATTATAATTTGTGTCACGATTTATATTAAGTTGAAAATCGCTATTATACTTTCTATTGTTAAGTCTGTAAGTTTTAGGATATTATAGTATATACGTCGAGAATTTTTTTACTTCAAAATATGGGAACCCAGTCCTGTTATATATTATTACCCCCTCCAATCCGTGATAGATTATACCGTCTCTTCGTCTCTCTCGCATAAGCCGCTTTTATCGATCGAAATACCAGACGCAGACACTGTTTGTTAAGACATCCGTAGAACGTGTTTTTTTTTTCTTTATTTAAGAGTCGCTTGACTTTCGGTGCTGCTATAGGGAGACGAACGAAAACGCTGAGAGGAATTTTTTTTTTTATTTTTTTTTTTTTTTATATAAATCGTCTAAAGGCAAAATGCAAAAGTGTCACCGCAAAACAATGGATGAAAGTTTTATAAAAGTTCAAGAGTTTTGAACCGTTCGACTTGGTCAACAGTCTTTTTATAAACAGAAAAAAAAAATTTAAAAGAAAAAACTTCCTCGGACCCATTTTTCTTTATTTTTATGAATATCATTACTGCGACTTTTATGTACAACAGTATAATAATGATGCACGCACACGGTCGTTTAATTTAATAGGTTTATTTTTTCACCGATATAATATGTTAAATACTCGTGTTTTAAAAATGAACGTATAACATTATCGTAGGTATATTATTCATACAATAAATATTCGCACAATATATACCTACCTAATTATACAGTATATTTTTATACACTTTTGAATAAAAAAAATATTATAATGTTAAAGTTTATTTATTGTATTTTGTACTTTCTAAAAAAATCTATAATATCTTGCACGTCATATTATTATCTAGATAATACAAATTTCTGAAAATCCGAATTACTTTTGAACTACTTATTAAAACTATAAAAAAAAATGTTTAATAGTAACATAAAAATGCTTTTAAGCAGATCAATCAATCACTTGCTTATATCGTAAAATTGTTAGTTTTTATTTTTAGATTCATAGTATAACAATACAAACAATTTTTAAAAAAATTCGTTTTAACTTTGTATGTATATATCTTTTGGTCCTAGGTAAGAACCACGTAAGGTAATTGTTAAAGTTTTTTTGTAATTTTGTCTAATTAATTTTTTTCTTTTGTTATTAGTTTATGTACATTGGTGTGTATGTATTTTCAAAACTTAATTTGCTTGTATTGAAAACTATACAAAAGGAGCAGCCTTGATTTTTATTAACAATCAAACACTTTTATTAATGTATTATATGTATTTTCAAAAATGTTGAAAGGTATTATAATAATACTAAATAATACTAAATTGTACACTTATAGTTACTAATTAAACACAAATTGTAATTTTATTTTATTTTTCCCAAATTTATCAACAACTTTTACTACTAAATTAAGTTTTTCCACTTTTTTCTTATTTCTTATCAAATTAATATAATGTACATAATTCTGATAAACGATTCTCACACATTAGATAACCACAAGTCAACTGTCCACATAAAATAAACAACAAATGATCAGCTGTAATGGTTGGTACCAACTTCAAATCGTGGGACATAATGTAATTTGTAATTTGTGATAATAAATTAGCCCAATTCTAATATCACCAAGTATACCTACCGACTAGTTACCAATCAAGGTTAATTGATTGATTTTGGGATATTGAATTTTGATTAAATTTGCAGGAAACCTAGGTAGGAAGTTGTCCTCCCCTGTCCGACTGCTCCCCATGTGGGAGTCCTTGACTATTAATTATATTTTGTTTAATTAAATATGTTTCTTAAGATTTTTCTTGTTGTTCTATATTAATCGATTATACTTTATCAGCAAATCTGGGCAAGTTATTGAATTATATTAACTCAATTAAGTTAAAGAAAAGAAGTTTGTAATTTAACAAGTTCATTGTTTTATTAACTATTTCGAGTTAACAGTTAATTTCCGTATTGTATTATCGCATCTGGGTGCCATTCTTTTAATTCATTTAAACGATTTATATTCCATTTTAAAATTCTTTATAACATTTCACCGAATAATAATTTATAAAGTTTATCACTTAATTATTTAATATACTGAATAACTTAAAATCGTGTTCAACGTGAACACATTAAATAAAAACCACTTAAACGTTTGTAAATCGGTTGGAACCATGACAGTCGACAGCCTATAATTTTGATAATATTTGAAAGTAATTTCAAAACCGACGGTAAAAAATTGTTCCTCGAGAAAAATAAAAATAACTATACACATAATATGCTAAACATATTCCGAAATTAAAACTACGACCATGTTGCTTGATTGATTCTCAATATCAGAAATATTTAATGCGCGCAAATAAAGAGCATCGCATTGCATGGTATAACGGCATTACGGTAATATCACACGGCGTAACGGTTGAAAATATAATGTCATCGTAATTATATAAATTTATTCCGATAGTGTTAATGTAAATCATAAATTCGAATTCGGGTAGTCTCAAGACAATGATACAGATCCGACGAATGATATTTAGTGATTTTTCGTGTTCAGTTCTTTAACATTATTCAGACGCTTTTGCCGATCAAACTGTACTTTCTGTAATAATTTATTCTATCGTTTACCGGAGCCACTTTTATTTAAATTTTTTTTTGTAATCTATACAGATGATAGAAATAGTTTGTTCGTATTTATTTGGTTATTTCATTTCATTTTAAATCGTTAAATGTATCAATATCGTTTTATTTATAATTGCTCGACCCTGGATAAAAACACATAATATTGTTTGTTGACATAATAGCTGGTTATCGGGTCTTATTAAAAAAAAAAATCAAATCACGTGCCTAAATGTATTGTATTGTTTAATATTATATTTGTAGCCCAGGACAAGGGTGATTCCTTCACTGGCTACAAAATAATTTAAACATAATTGCTACGTCAATGTCATAATGTAAAATTGGCCGCAGTCATTTGCATATATATTTGCTAAATTTGAATTAATTGTCGGAAAACATAAATCGAATTAATAATTTTGATGACTTCGAGTTCTTGGTATAGATATTGTGTTTCGACAATCTATATAAATTGTATAATAAAATAATAAAACGGCGATTTACCCTCGGAGGGAAAAATATTATGTAGATTGTAGACTATATTGTAGTATAGCTTGACACTATCGAGTTTTTTTTAGTTTCTTTTTTCAAATTTTAATATTTACATTTATAACAGACGTGGACCAGATGTTATGTTAATTTAAAACTTTAAATCTTAAAAAAACAAAAAAAATGTTGATGAATTCACTAGGAAAAAGTTTTTGATTAGAACTTTAAAAAATATGGTCTTCCTCGTCATAAATTGAGTTTAAAGTAAACATAATACGTATAAGTATATAGATGCGTAGTTCCGTGTACTTTTTCTTTTTATCGATCTTATAAGTACTCATACCTTTCCCGCCGTTATTAAAAAATAAACATAATCGTTTTCGAATATATGTACGTCGATTGTAAAATAAATAGAAAGATAAATGGCGAAATATAGCGGCAATGGCCTTTGGCCGAACTGACCATGATAAATAACACGAGTGAGTAATAAAAACTGAATTACTCAGTGGTATACGTATTTCCGTATTATTGGATTGTGTTCGGACACGAATTAAAACATATTAACATTTTATTAGTATTATAGTAATAATTTGTTTCGCTGATTGAAAATACGTTAGGCGTACAAATCGCGCAACGTAAATAAATCGAAAACAGTAAGTGCAAATATACCGAATCGGTTCTTATCGGCACACACGCTTTTCCCAACCCCCCCTGGCGACGGTATTTGTTTTTAGCAATAAGAAAGCCATTGCGATCGTATTATGTAATAATACGAGTAGTTTTAGTTTACTTCAAACCAAGAGCGTCCGCAAAAATTCGTCAAGGAGGCGGGCAATATTTTAATTTTTAATTTCACTATACCTGTTTAGTGATAAAGTAGTATGGTTTTGACATGTTTTCTTTCATTGTAGGTATGTAGAGAATGTTAAAATGATTTACGATGTAGATGCAGTTGTTGAAACTTAAATTTACAGATAACTGCATTAATTTTAAACTAATTGATATGTTTTTTTTTTTAAATTAACAAACGCGATTTTTTTTAAATACATATAACGTTAATTACCACTGATTTGATAGTTTTCGATTATTTATACAATTAAACGTTTCTAGGTTTTATACAATGAATAAATAATAACTAAACCATTTTAAAATTAATTTATTTCTTTTGTTTTTATATTGTAACATAAAACGAAATAAATTTGTATTTTGCGATATTATACATATATTACACTAGCTAACCCGGCAATGCTCAAAGGGGGGCGGGTGCCCCTACTTTCCCCCTTATGGACTCCCATGCTTCATATAATTCACTTTTTCATCTTGATAAAGATCGTGAGACGATCTAATAGGACGGTAAACGACATTATCCGTGCGCTCGCATCTATAATCCACAGCGAGGATGGTCCTTATCGCATTATTACATAAGGTCATTTTTTTTCAATTTCTGATTAGCACCTATTTACGATTCTTTTGAACACAAAATCACATTATCCCTCTCACTTTAAACATTATAAGCCTTTATGGATCTCGGATTGATCCAGATTAAGTGCTCACTGCTTAGTACTAGTGCCTGCTAACTTGAAATTGTATTATAAAAAAAATGTAGTTAAACTAATAATTTACTTGAATTCCAAAATTAATGATATGTTCAATATAAATATTATGGATATATTTAATTCGGTTTTCGTTAGTTTCGATTTGGTTTTTTTTGTTGTAAAATATAATCGTATATCCTTGAGATTTTTACCGAATGTTTGTATTAATCCTTTTTAGATTAAAATTTTCTAAACATGGCGATTTTTAACCTTAAAACTATTTGAAATATTCGAGTTTTTTAAATTTGTAATTAGTTTTTTGTGGATATAATTTGTTAGGCTGGGAGCTTTTTGCTTTATTCGGTTACAAATACACGTAAAGATTTAAAACTTGGTAATAATACTATTGCCATAATAATTATATTGGACTTACCTTGACGTGGTAAAATTTTCAAAATCATCGGACGACTTTTTTTTTTATTTAATAAAAGTTTTGAAATCAAATTTAAACGAAAATCGCCAAAAAAAATTACGGCACTTCAAATTACGTATTACCGAACTGTGCTCGGAATCGTCTTTCGTCAAGCAATGGTTGCTTACAGATACAAATGAAATAACCTCATGCGTCCTATCTTTCCAACTTCTTGCCAACAACAGTGGCCGCTCTAGTATCAGCTCTTTTTTTTTTTTAGTTTTTATTTGGTTTTGCGCGGATGAAATTGTGTCGGCCGACCATGGAGACGTTTGGAAATCGTACGCGAGGGCCGGCCTGTACGTAAGTGTTGCCTCTTCGGCTGTGAACAAATTCGAGCTTATAATATAGCAGGTTTTTTTCTAAGCGTTCGAGCTTAAACTTTTATGAAAACCACGGCGTTTCGGGTACACTATATTTTTCGATTTATTTATTTATTTTTTTTTTTTATGTTTTTAATAACGAGCCTCGTAACGCGCTTGCGGAACGCATCCACGGTGGGCGAAGACGTCACTTTTAAAATAATATTATAATATTATGTGATACGACGCGAAGCGCGCAAAAGTTCGCGACGCGGCAACCGTCGCCCGTCGTACGCACGCACACGTCACTACGGTATTATTACGAACTCATATTAAACACACCTCGCCGTACCACGCGCGCGCGCGCGCGTGTGTCCGCGTACGTGATTTCGAGCATTCTCCCTCGCGCGGTTCCCGTGTACTTCACGCGTGTTCGTATGCATTACTTCCGCTCGGTTTTCGTCCGGTGAAATGCCACCCGCGTCCTATACATACAGGGCGCTGGATCGCTAAGCGTGCAGCTCATCGCATTATTCCCGCGGTTAAAGTTTGCGTGACGCATTCAAATTATGATTTTTGGGATTTCCAGGCGCCGATATTATCGAACGCTTGGGTTTTCACGCCGTTCAAGGAGTGTCCTGTCGCCGACGCCGACTTCGGTTTGTCAAATGAGAACCTATACATTGAAAATCCCATAAATAGACGGGGTGTTACCTATACTTTGAACAAATTTTGGTGTTAACATTTTTGATTTCCGTCAACCCGTTCACTTTCAAGTTTAGACGGGAGGATCGTAGTGGAGTATCATTTATGTGGCGGCGGTGCGGCGCGCGTCGTTTTATTAGTGCTCCACTACTCTCATCTTCCTATTAAAAGTGAAATGTCTCGTTAACGGGTTGACGGGACTCAACAATTTTGAAAAACCCAAGTTGGTATCGCCACCGGACACTCCTTGTAAATGTGAAAAATCTAAGAAATCGAAAATATCGGTTTTAATCGCGCTTAAAAATTTCGAAAATCAGAATTTGTATGCATGCAAAAATCTAACCAAAAAAAAAACGGGGTGAGCACGCTTAGTGGAGCACCCTGTACATATATATGGGCGGAAATATAACACAGAACAACGGGCGTCGTCGGCAAGCGCCCGGGTACGCATTCAACGACACGCGAATATTATAACGGACGGCCGAAAGTATCGCAAAACTTTGCGCTCGTCGTCGGTCGCACGTGTGCCATAATACCTACGCCGGCGGACGGCCGTTCGAACCGGGCGCGGCCCGAGGCGTCCTCGGGACGATTTGCGAACGATCGGAAAACGCGCGTGTGTCGTCGTATGTTTCGCTTTTGTTTCTGTCGCGCGGACGACGAAAAAAGTTTCACGGGCCGTGAAATCGTTTCGGAAAGTATAATTAAAAAAAAAATAATAATAAATAAAACCGCGTCCGAGAGGTGTTCCGTGTGGCTTTACAGTGTTTTGTTACCTTTATGCCTCAACGTAAGAATAGAATTTGCAATGGGAGGAGCTAATATTATTCATAAATAGATTCGTAGAATCTTCTTTATTTAATTCGACAAAGATGATTAAGAAACCCGAATCTAAAAAAAATATTTTTAAAAAGAAACCAAGCTTGCGGGCCATTACTTGTTAATAATACAAGACTATCCGTATGACACTAAGACGTTTCCTGACCTAACCAAAAAAAACTAACCTATTCGACACTATACGCTGTGGCAACGTGGGTTATACCGGTCATAACTTTTGCGATAACTCCATTAATGACCGGTCGTAAAATTATTCGTAGTGCTCGCAAAAAAAAAAATAATAAAAACTGGTACTACTGACAGGTGTGCCACTGTTTTAGAAGTGAAATCGGAATGGAAGATTTTTAGAGTAATTTAATTTGTATCTGTACGCAACAATAGAGACCATTGTTTGCGGAAAACGCATATATTCGTATTTTCCCTTGTTGCCGAAAAAACCCAGAAATCGACGAAAATTATCATTTTTTTTTGCGATTTAGGAAATAAGAAAACAACGAGGAAAATCGAGAAATGCCCTCCCCAATACACCAACCAGTTCGAAAAACTTCTACAAGAAAGTCCCTATAAAGCTTTTGATCGGAACGAGATTTCCGGTCGACGAGTATAGCCGTTTACGGGCACACAAAACATAAATGTATTTTCTTAAAACGCATCATCGTATAAAACCAATACGCGTTCCTCGTACACTGAGAATCGTAAGAAAATCGAACGCGATATTATAATGTTTACTAATACTCGTATATTATTGTAAATGCACGTGGGCGCGGCTAGCCCGTACTCGCTCTTACATTAAATATAATAGTAATACAAAGTAATATAATAATGTGTAACGAGATGAGCTGCTGTTGCTGGTATTGCTGCTGCCGCTGCTGCCGCTGCTGCTGCTTGCTGCGACAACGATGACGAAAACACTCGTCTCGCGTCGCGTCCCGCTCCTTCTGGTCGGCCGCCGCACCCGTCTCTCCGGTTCGGCGCGACGACGGTGGCCCCTAAACATCGCCGCCGTCGCCTTCTCCTCGTCCTCCTCCCGCTCCTTCTCGCTCGACCGTTCGCCGCCGCGGCGAGGGTCAGTTTTTGTTATTGATTGCGCGAACGGCGGCGGCGGCGGCGGCGGCGGCGGTTGTACAATGTACACGCCAAGAACGAGTCTCTATATCTACGCGCCCGTAATACTACGCCGACTGCTCTGAACGCCGTCGGGAGTCCGGCCGGATACCTCCCCTCGCCGACTATGCCGCGGCGGCGTGCGGTCGTGCGGCGCAAACCGATAATAACCTAACCTAACCCGTGCGCCGGCGAACCACGCGTACGCCGCGAAACGACGATGGGTGTGATACAACGCGATCGTGATGGTCGCCAGCTATGATCGCTAACGATTAAAAAGTCGACTGTACTTTAGCACGGGAAAGTCAATCTTGCAATCGGCTAATTTCCCGAAAAAAATTCGTATCACCGACTTGCCTTGTGCCGGCCGAAACACTTATTGTTGTCAGAATTATTATTGTCCTCCAAATTGCATACGATAACAAATTATTGTTGACAGTAGATTTTAGATTCCCAGCGTGGCGAGGAATTTATTGGTTTTATAACGATGTTGATTTTTTTGATTTTTTTTTATCTGTAAACAACTTTTCTACCGGAAATCTTGCTCCGATTTTCTTGTTAAGTACCTTTTTTGAATAGACATTTTATCTGGATGGTGATTTTTCAATTTCCCCGGCGGCTTTTATAATAATAGGGAAAAACGGAAAATTTACGAAATGTTTTATTTTTAATTTCGTTTTTTTTTTTTTTTTGTGATTCAATTAAAAATATGAAAATATTGTTGAAGACTTGAAGTTTTGAAGAAAAACTGTTCTAGACGTGATCAATTTTTTAAAACACTAACTTTTTTGAGCTATTTCCAGACATTTTAATTTTGCAATTTTGTTACTTAATTTTTATTCGATAGTTACTATGTGATGAAAATTTTTAGACCAAACAAAAATGCTTGACAATTTTAACAGGAGGTTCATGATAAGTCGTAATTTATAGCCGAAAAAAATTAAAAATTGAGTAACGTAGAATATTTTTTTTTATTAAAATTTTAATACAAATTTCGACGAAAATCGTAAATATTACGACCTTTTAAAATAATATAACTTAACTTCACTCATAATTGTTTTATGATTAATTGTTACGTACAGATATACATGAAATTCCTTTCTATATCCCATCTTCACAACTTCTCACAGTGGTCCACCCATAGGGCGAAGCATGTCCATCTTTTTTTTTTTTTGTATTCTATGTGAAAAATATTTCAAGTTGTGTATCGTTCTAAACGAATTTGATTTATTTATTAAATTTGAAAGTGGTGATTTTAGCGGTAAGTTTTGAAGTTTATACGGAAATCTATAGTTTAAAAATTGCATGTAGTGAATATATTATGAACCGTCCCGTATAATTCGGGACACTCTGTTTACGTATTTAAATATTTAGCTTTTAGCTTAATTGCTATTGAAATATTTATATATTTTTCTTTTTAACACATAAAATGTATTTCCACCGCCTTTGTCGTTATTATGTTTCAAAGACTATAATATTATTTTGAAGTACGCGATAGAAATGTTTCGATTACCGATACACAATAAATATAATTATAGATATTCGAAAAATAAAAAAAAAGCATTTTGTTTTGATCAAAAACACATTTTTGAGCGCTTTAAGATTTGAACAACCGCTTTCTTATCCAATGGCCTTCAAAAAAAAAAAAATCGTATTTTTAACTATAAATATGCACTTAACGGAAATCCAAAACACTATTCAATATATGTCCTCAGACGTTGTTTGAAAAAATGTTAAAGAATACAAAAATCGTACGTGAGTGAACTATATTATGATCAACGACAATGTGCGTATTATACGAGAGCATTGCGTTTTATAAACATGTACGTATCGGTTCGGTTTTTTTAGAAAATTTCTGTTTATTCGCTACTACATACAGTATTTTACACCGGTACATGTTTATTCAAATTAAGTCGAAAATTTGAATTAAAAATTTACTGATTCCAAATATCAAATTCACCGAATTCGAAAATTGTTTTATCCATTTTTATATTTTGAGTGGAGCGAGGAATGTATTGGTTTTACAGTGGTGTTATTTTATTTTTTTTCTTAAGACAATTTTAAATTAAAAAATGAAACCATCAAAATTTTACCACTAATTTCAGAATGTTAAACTAATTTGTTCCAGATTGTTTTTAAATTTTTAAACTGAAAATCGCATTTATGATATAAAAAAAACAAAAAACTATTTAATAAATATACATATAACATAAATGAGTTAATTATTTTTGAAGAATAAATTCCAAAGTGTATAAGTGTAACTTAGACCATTGCTTGAGTATCAATAATAATAAAAACATATTTTGGGTACATATTCTCTGAAATGGCATAAAGAAAAATTGTAATGTTTCATGCATGATGGCCATATATGGCATAAATAAGTCAATTTTAAGGGAAAGTTTAACTTGAATATTTTTTTAAATATTTATTCCATTATCCTAATGATTTGTTACATAACTGCATTTTTTTTTAAAAAAAAAATAAAAATTCATACATAAAGGGTCAATGCATATATAAAAACGCAATCAATCAATTTATTTTAAATATTAAAATATAATATAATCTTTAAAATAAATGTTTAAATAGGTAATAAAAATGATTTTTATACTGGCCATATTTTAAGTGCATAGTTTTATCATTTTAGTGCGTACAAATGCATATATTCGAATTTATAAGTGCATATTTTAAAGCATATTTTGCCGGTTTTTAGTGCATAAGTGCATGTTTATTTATGCGTTTTTCAATGCATGAACTTACGAGCCCTGATCATTATTATATGGTATGTCCTTTCCCATTGAAAATTCTTGGGCTTGACGCTAACCGTTAATATCATTTATAACATTCAGTTAACCGCCTAATTATCTAACTTCTTCTCTTCGAAAATCCATTAACAATAATATAATATTCCGCTTGTCTATAATGAATGACAATGCATATTAATTATTATCATACTATTATTTAACAATGGCGTTGAATAGTGAAAGTAATGATTTGATTTATTCACTGTGCACTAAATATCAATGCTGTATCTATAGGGGGTGGGAGGGATTCACTCCTCCCCCCAAAAAAGTATTGTTTATTATTTTCAAAATGAATCTGTGAATTGTATTTGTAACAAAAATAACAGATTCACATTTAATTTAAAATTTCTCTAGAAAATTTAGTCTATTTACAGTCTTGCAGCACTACTTTATACATAAAGTTCGAATAATTTATAACGAGGTATAAACGCTGTAGTGCATTGCATTAACATCATTGATACACGTAACTTTTGCCCGCAAAGTTTAATAATTGTAAAATATTTTCGGTAAAATTAAACGTCTTTAAATGTATAAAAGTTATAATAGTCGTTATAATGTTTGGAACGTTCGTATTATTATTATTATCAGTAGATTCGAAAATTTCCAATTTATTACGAAGGTCTGACAGGACACGCGCTCTCCGCCTATATAATATATATCCAATGCCCATCATATCTATGTATAATGAAATAAATATTTTATAATTATTATTTTGTCCTTTAAGATTTAAATTCATTTAAAAAAATAATAATAACTAATACTGGGGATGGGTGTAGCAACTTTTGTAGTTGGGTAGTTAGGATATGGTGGGATAGGTACATAAAGTTATTTAATTTAAACCTATGTCAAATTTTCAAGCTCTTATGTATAGTCTAACAATTTTATCTATATAGTACCTTTTAAATATAAATATTACGTACAAATCTCGCAAAATAAAAATGTCTATAAAAAGCTTAAAAATTTGAAAATACAAACTTTCTTTTAAATTCCAAGTCTTTACGGATGTTTGTAACTAAATTACATTAAAAATATAAAAATTTGCAATAATAAAATAATTATTTACGTAAATTTGTCCGTTATTTCTACGTTTTATTCCGGTTTTTCGAAATTAAAACTTCAGAGAAAATCAAAAAACAACTTTCTCACCACTCACAAACTAAAACAAAAATTGAACAAAAAAACTTTCGTGTTTTTTTTCTAGTGAAACAATTTTTATGGTAAAAAACAAAAGCCATACAATTTTTAAATAATAAAATCGTTGCCCCGTAAGTTGAAAAAATCAAATCTTTCCCTTTTTTGGTTTTTCCCATTTATTATGGAAACACCATGAAAAATGTTCGCCTCAAAGTATGACCTCGGTCAGATTTTCTTTCAGAAAAAGTACTACATTTGAAAATCGAAGCAAAATTTCAGGTAAAAGAGTTGTTCACAAATAAAAAAACAAAACCATTGAAAAACAATAAATTCCTCCCTACGCTCAGAATTTCAAATATATATAATGAATATTAAAAAATGACATATCTCAATGCACAAATTAGTCAAAATTTTCTTTCAAAATTGAAAACTGCAGGAAAAATCAAAAAAATAGCATTCCTAATGCACCATCTATAGCTGACTAAAGTGCTTGTTATATTTTTTCCCGGTTTTGTCCAGTTTTCATAAAAACTGACTGAAAAGTTCGTGGGTACCTACAATTTCAAGTTATTAATACTTTATTGCATTATAACAATACACAATTAAAGAATAAAATATCATCACGAATACGTTGAAAATTATCTTTGAAATTAAACATCTCTAAAATAATAAAGAATATTTTTTACACAATCGTGTAAAACTTGTTTCAAAATTAATGAATATTTTTCATCTACCTTTTGTAGATAATTCTCAATATGGTGAGCGAAGATTGAAAGCGTGTGAAATTACGATATAAAATTTAATTCTTTTACTTAATATTTGATACCTAGTAAAAGTTTTTTCATGTATAACTACTATATTGTCTATTGATTGCAATCCATAATGGGTATCTATAAGATCTAACATTTTAATTTTGAATTAAGTAGTTGTTCGTGGTATTTTCACGTTATTAAGACAACTACAAGGAAAATTAAAAAATGAACATCTCTATGTATCAACTACAGACAAAGTTAACTATCAAAAGTTTCTATAAAGTTTTTGATTGACAATATTTCCGGTCGAAAAGTTGTTTACACAAAAAACCTTTTTTTTTTCTTGAAAATTAATGTATTTTCAAGAAAATTGTTTGAAACGTTGTTTATAGAAAACTTTACGAACTATCATTAAGGTAAAATGGATTTGTACTTTAATTCTATAGTTTTGGACTTTAAATCGAAAAACAATAAATCTATTCCATTTGTCCATTTTTCAACCCACACAAGATATTAATATCAAATTTGTACATTAACTTTTTTCTCGTAGCAATTAAGAATATAGCGAAGAAATTAATCAAATTTCGAAATTTCAAATAAAAGGAGTACTCTAACCTGGGCATATTTTAATGTTAACTATTCCTTTGTTCGATATAATACAATATTTATATTAAAAGCTATAATAGTGATTGGGGGAAGATCTGTTGAACCGTATCTATTTTAGGTGTATAATGCGCATTTTACTATCTAGGTAGATTATATGCGAGAAGTTTCTACTAGAATTTCAGTTTCTCAATGCGAATCAAAATTGTTATTAATATGATCACATCTAATTTAATATTATTTACAACACTATGGGTCACAACCCTAAGATTTTTAATTTATAATGGGCTAGGTGATAGGGGTGCGTTAATTAGATGCAGTTACAATATGATGTCGATGGTTCGCGGTTAATCGGGCGGTGTATTTATAGACTGTCGGACTTTATTGGCCCAAGTGGTGTATAGACAACCCGTCATATAGTTCTTTTTTTTTATTGACTATGACATTAGGTTTTACACTTAGACTAGTGGACAATATTTTTGCTCATGTATGTTTGAAATGTTTAACCATAATTTTGGCGTTCTTCGTTGTTTATTCATTTTGGGTAATATTTTTAGATTGAGTTCCGAACCGTGTGTAGCAAGTTATCTTATTATTTCGACACGGACGTGTTACGATTGCTGGACGTACTATACCGTACTGCACAAATGCGCGATTTACCGAATTTCCGCGACGTGAATGATAAATATGTTGTCGAGTGTGTATACCGTATGCACATTACAATACATCATGGGTGTCGAACCCGCGGCCCATGGTGGATTTTAATATGGCCCTCTCTTCAATTTCAAATCATAAATTAATTATTTTACAATGTATAATATTATGCGAAAAAAATGTATTTTAAGAATATAAAACTAAATGTCTCCACTCGTTGTTCGCCATGGCGGAAATTGTAAATACAAAGGAATCATCATTAAAATGTATACGGCCCACAATAACTCCTATACTTACGTGACGTGGCCCAGTCTTCGCAAAAGGGGTTGCACGCCCCTGCAATACGTTGTATTATTGTATTACGTAGGTTATTAACACGGCATTTGACGTTTCGCGCGTACAATATTACGTAACGTCGATAAATTATAATAATAGTTTGAACGTTATTCCACGCTATACTACTTCGGTCGCGGCGTTCCCGGCGAATATGAGTATCGGAATCGGGTTTTGCGCGGTTCGCCTTCGTTTTGAAGACGTCTCCCACAGGTTGCAATTAACGCGTTGGCGGGCCCGTTACAAATCGTTGTCGTTCGACTACAAGGCACGAGTCTCGCTCGGCTTTCGGAATTTATGGGCTTCCGCCGCGTTTACCGCGTTTATATTATGCGCGCACCGGCGCCATGACGTTCAACCGCCATTGTAATAATAACGCTCGCCTCATCGTCCGATCGTGAGTTCCGATTGCAACCGCCACGAGGGATTCGGGGGTTCTGCGGCGGCGGTCCACTTACCCCCGTCCCTCTACCCCCCCTCCAAAAAAAAAAAAACCCGCGCAAACGAAATAACAATTTACCCGGGTCTCTCCTGGTCCTCGTCCCGCGTGGTTTAATTTAAATTTATTATGTATTATACACACGAAATACGCGCCTATTATAATTTAAAATTTTGTTGTTTTTTTTTTTCTACTCGGAAAACACGGTTTCGGCTATGCATAGTGGAAACCCCCTGTTAAAAACTTGCACGATGCCGTAGGTAGGTAGGTAGGTATTCATCTTAAAATATACGAATTTTCCGCCTGCGTGGCGGTATTTTTATTAAACAATTTTCCCATAGATCCTCAACAGGTTTTTTAACGGTTCTTTTAAATTGTCTTCCTTTTCGGATCTACAATAAAGAACAGACAGATGGGTCCGGCGACACCTCCCGTCCGAAATTTGTAATTTAAATTATTACTATACATAATATATACCATTGATCGGCTCTCCTGGACAATTGAATAAATTGAGTTACTGTCCTCTTCGTTAAAGTGGCGATATAGGGCCGTACGTTAAAATTTTGTTAATTTTATTTAACGATTGGATACATGAAGAAACAAACGATCGATTGCCATACCTTATATCAGATAACCGAACTCTCCTTAGAATCGTTTTATTTTTATATTCAGTTATTTTTACCTGTCGTCATAATCTACCTTTGAACCCGCTACAACAGCCCCCGGTACGCACTATGGCCTGCTATTTTTAATACAAATATAAAAGTCTGTTATATTTTTTTTACATAACAATATTGTATAGGACGTTAAGTTTAAATTCTTTTTTTTTTTATGAATCGGTGAGTGGCTATTACGTAGGTATATAGTTTGGTTATCGATAGTTTTTTTTATTTTTTTCAAACCATAAATATATATATAAAACATAGTGACTATACATATTATATATTATTATGCGTCGCCGGAGTTTAAATGTAAATAATAATATACGTTATCGTACTTTTATTATTAAGATGTCGTACGAATCATGGCGTATAATATGTATGTATAAACCTACATGACGTCTAGAAATCGGTATATTATTACTATCGATGATATCGAAAATATCCAGCGCAATGGTCCGAAAACTAATCGAGATCTATAATATAGTATACAATAATATATTGAGCGTGTGATTTGTTTTATATAACGCGCGTGGTAAAATATTATGTATGATCGGTATGGAGAAAATAATATATGATTGGCGAAACATCCGTTTGGCTTATACAAAACGATAAATCGTGAAAGTTATTACATATATAGGTATTAAATATATACAGCGTGATCAATCTTCGACAAGACACTCATTATCTCGGAAAGTAATTTACTTTTTTCGCAATTTGTTTTTTAGAACAGTTTAAAAACAAGCAGCTCTAAACTTTTCCATTTTACATTATTTTTCACCCTTATTTTACAGGTTTAAACCACTGACCACTATCTATAAATTCATGAAATTACTTAAAATTGATTTTGATGTTAATCATTTTTAATTTCCAGCAACCCGTTGACGAGATATTCCACTTTTAAGTTTGAGTAGGAAGAGAGTGATGGGTGACATTTAAATAGTCCCGTATTTAGGATTTCGCCATGAAGATATTAAATTTAGGAATCATATTATATTGTGTAACGTATACCTAGGCAAAAGAAAAAAGATAACAATATTAAATTTATATATTTTTATACGTAATTTATAGTTCAATCTGTCCTACAATTTTTTCGTTGAAATCAAATAATTAGATATTAATAATTATTAGTTTATTTACTATTTAGGTAGGTACTAATCTAACCTCTTTCATATTAAAGTGGTTTTGATTAAGGGCATACTGTAGGAGAATAACTAACTTAAACCCCTCTAAATGGTTAACCCCCTAAAATGTTTGTAATTTTATTAGGTCCCGACTTTAAATTTTCCGATCACAAAAATTCAATTATATACTAATGTATAATAGTATAGTATAACATAACATAATATAGTAAAAGATTATACCATATTAAAATTATACTAGGTATATTATATAGTATTATTATTTGTAATATTATTGTTTATTTTAGATTATTTCATAAAGAAGTAAGTAAAAACTCATGCACTAGCGTAGTAGCATGCATTCGGGTTGCCATATATAAATCTATAAAAATAATTTTGGTTAGCCACCCTACTTTAAAAAAAACCCTGGGTGTGACCTTTATTCGGATATATTTCATTTTATACAAGAAAATGTAGACGTTCAGGTTTAAACATTTGGTAATCATATAAATAATAAACTACTAAAAAAGGTTAAGTGGAAGGTATATCTCGCTTATCTATCCTTTAAATACGCCACTGCAGGGTTTATAATATTCTACTCGTACAAGCGCGTGCCAGGACTTTCTCATGATGGAAGGGATAGGGTTGGGAAACTGTTTTAAGTAAACTTATACCTGCGTATTTAAATATAAACTCGTGAAAAAAATATTATCAAAAACATATTTTATTATAATCAGCAATATCAAGTTCTGAAATTGTTTTCAATCTTGAAAAACATTATATTAAGTATTCTACTAAGAACTTTTCTAATAACTGTTTGAAAAGCCATGTAGCTCCCCCTCCCTAAAACGAAGGTTGTGACCTGATTAATACTTCCCACATTGGTTGCGTGCCTGACGCCAGTACTATATCGTGTATATTTTAATTACAAACGAATATTTAAAAGGATTTTTGTAATATTGCAAAATAATAATTCACTGCACATTTTCAGATTCGTTAACAATATTCTCCTGCGAGGAATTTTTATTATATATTTTTAGACTGTTTGTATACATATATATATTTATATAAACAGAGTGATATTTTTTAAGCATGCTCATCCCATGTTTATGGTAAAATTATGCACGTATTTAAATTCTAATTTTTAGAATTTTTAAGTATAATGAAAGACGATATTTTCGCATACATAAAATGTTCATAATATTTAAAGAGTATCCTGTGGCGATCCCAATTTTGGTTTTTCAAATGAGAAGCTACATGTTTCAATGTAAATCTTCAATCAAATAACTTTTCTGAAAAATTTAAATGCATACATAATTTAACTATAGAAATGGTGTATGTATGCTCATAAAATCACTCTGTATTTATTAACAATTACATAATATTATAAATTAAAATATTTTCTAATCGACGTAATATACTTAATTACGATATTCTAAAAATTATTTTTAGTGATTTTAAGGAATTATTTTATGGGTAGGAGTTAGAATAAATTATTAAAAAATATAAAATAGTGTATTATGAAAAATAAAATATATATTATAGGAAACACAACTAATACGAATACATAAAACAAAAACGTATATGAACACTACCCTGCAATTCATCGTTTTCTGATAACTTTATAATAATTATCTACCATGAATTAAGATAGAATGGATGATGCCCAACAAACTATGATAATCTGTAGTTGTCACTGTGACTGTTAAATTTATTTTAAGAAATGTCTGACTTATGTGTAAAAAACTAGAAACATGACTCCGTCATTCTGAGGGGTAAACCATTATTTTTAATCTGTGCTGTAGAACACTAGGAACATTAGTGAAAATTTGCATGGAGCAAATTCAGTTTTAACAGTCACTTTTGCATAGGTCATATTTGATGGGCATTATCTTAATTCGTGATTCCTACTAATACTATTTGGCATATTGAAAACTACTAGAGGATTGGGTTTATTTTTCGGATAATGTGTATTATAAACAACAACGCTTACAGAATCTTTTTTCAACCGCTATACCTATACACCATAAGTGAATTATAATAATGTATACATGTATGCCGGAAGGCTATACAAATCCAGAAACATAAAATTCCGATATGCAATTATCTGAATTGTAATTTCCCGGACATTAATAATTCGGTACGTAATATTCCGAAAAAATATCAATGGTTCTTAAAATGTTTTCATAAGTATAAAGTATTGGTCGATACTTTAGATCCATTTTGCTAAATGTTTACAGTAAAAAATAATTCATAAATAAACGTCATTCATCATTATTCAACTAACACATAAACTAACTAAACAAACTAAAAAATGATTATCCATCAGAAAATATTATAATTAGGAACCATTGGTTTTTATTTAATTCCGGAACATTACTTTCCGGAATTTTACATTCTGGATTTTTATCGTCCCGGATATTTACTTTCCGGAATATTATGGCCTATGTCCGTTATGAATCATAGTACCTACCTATATGGTGTGGCAAAATAATAATATTAAGCGCCGCCTGTCGCCAAATGTCAGTATATCGGATAACGATGTGCACGTGCCCTGTTGTGTGTGTATATAGCTCATACATGGTGGATGGTTTGCGCAGCTTGCAACACCAGGTGACGGACATGAGCGCCAACCTGACGACGCGACTGGACGAGCTGCAATCGCGCGGCGTGTCCCCGAGTCCGGTCATCACGTTCTATGGCACCGAACACCGCGGCCACGTGGAGACCAGCGTCGCGCTGTCCGAGATCCGGACGCAGCTGCACGAGCTGACCAGGTCGCTGGAGTCGTGTCAGTCGGAAGTCACCGAGGTGAAGCGCGACATGGTGGCCATCAAGAACGAATTGGACACGGTGCAACAGGTCAAAGAAGAAATCGAAGAACTCCGGGAGTACGTGGACCGGTTGGAACTGCAGTCGCATCGTCGGAAGCTCAGGCTGCTCGAACAGGTTCCTCATTCCCGGACATGTCCGCCATACGCTGAGTGCATGCGTCTTTCGCGCTCTATGCACGCGTTTATGTATTGTTGTTTCATCAGTGTGATGACATTTTGTTTTTCGTTTATTTTTCACTCAGTCGTAAAGTAGTATTTGTCATATTATTGTAGTTGAGTTGTTATGCGGTAGTATTAGTATTGCGTTGATATGTACCAATAGGGTATATTATAGTTACATTATATTATATTTCAGTATTAAAAATTTAAATTAATATTTTTCCCGTGGGTGTTTAATTAGTATCGTGTACACACTCTGTTAGGTCTTGATGTAAGGAGATGATTTCTGCCCTTCCCCATTGCATCGCCGTCGAACCTTTCACAATTCGACATTAATTAAACACTGACGATACTAATAAATTATACATTTATGGCGAGATTTATTAATTTTATTTACGTTTAAATGTTGATTTAGAATTTTTAGTAATATGTATTGAATTATGTTAAATCATTTTATCTCTGAAAAAAACAAGGACAACCTCCCTCGAAAAAAAAAAACAAAAACAATAAAATAAATACAACATTGAGTACCTAATCATACAATATTTGTACATAATATGAACAATTCACAGTTCCTTTAAAAACATACGAGTGCATTGAAACGTCAAAATAGTAGATAATATTTTAGTTTTATTTTTTTTATAAATGTTTTTAGAATCTATAAATAGTCAAAGGTAAAAAGGTAAAATAAATAACGTTATAACAATAGAGGGTGCGTGAGTATGTCCAGAATATTCAAGTGGATTATAAAACCATTAAACAAATCATACGGCCGGAAGTCCGTGTATGCACTTCCGTAATTTCAATAAACCGTCCGAAAAATCGCTACGTCATCGCCAACAACCCTCCAAATTTACAATCGCTATTTAACGAACTAAAATACAATACTTGATTTCGCACATTGACAAATTTCGCAGTAAATTGTGTACCAATTGTATACTATTTTCACAGTAGATATATATACATTTTGATATAAAATCGAAGATAATTGATGTCATTTAGTGTTTTAACATAAATTTCAATGTATACCTACATCAATTTATTTAGTATTGATCCTTAACAAAATATTTATGTGACAAAAGAAAAAATACTCAAATTAAAAAAATATGCGCAGTGTACAGACTTTTATGTTAAAGAAATGCTCTCCTATAAATATACAGAATAGAGAATAATATATAATGAAACATTTTTATTAAACAGTATACTGTAAAATTATAAGTGGGTTTGAAATTTTTAGAAACCCTTTTTGGAGAGGATTCGGGAGTCAACTTTTGAAATTCAAATGGCAATCAAAAGTGTATATATTCAAGTCTATATTCAAAAGTCCATAGATAGATGGAGTATTTTTTTAAATAAATTATTTTGGTGTTGAAATTTTTGATTTTCGTCAATCCCGAAAAAGAGCTATTCCACTGTTTAGTTTATGCAAGAGAAGAGTAATGAAACAATATTCAAATACCGTGCTACCACACAAACGCATTTAAATTTCAAAAGTTGACCCCCAAATCCCTTCCAAAGAGCGTCTAAAACTTTCAAACCCACATATAATTTTATAATACACTATTTAATAAAAATGTTTCATTATTCTCTATTTTGTATATTTGTTAGAGAAATTTGATGTAACATAAAATACTGTACACTCTATATAGTTCCCGTTAAATCCAGCAAACACACTATACTATGACGAGTATACAAAGAATATTTGATAAATGATTAATTTCAACTTGAATACACATTTTCTTTTTTACAAATAATATAAACTATAATAATTTTTTTTTAGGTACATAAATTGGTTAAAGTGGGGAAAAAGAAACCCCCCTTGTTTGAGGTAAAATTATCCATTTCATTTATTGTGAGTATTCGTAATTCCGAGAAACGCTTTAGTTATTGTCACTGAGACATTTTTCATGAAGTTTAAAAAAATCAAATGAGTTAATTTATTGAAAATTAACTCTTTAATGCCTGCTTGATTACACGTGATCAGACTGTTTTACTTTTATTTTACTAGCAAGCATATATTGTATAGGATAATATTTGGAGGTATTGTTTTAACCTTTATTAGCATACAATTTATGAACAAATGTGCTTGAAAGAAAAATATTTTGGATATCTAATCTCCATGATGGGTTACCAGAAAGTTTGGTTGAGTTTAGCTAGTTCTCGGGACTGCCTCTCGATTTTTGGTAAATATAGTCCCCTTTTGAAGTTTTCCCACTTTACCCACTTTAATACAACCGATCTCTTCCGGAAAACAGTCCTAAAAATCAGGTGAGTGGACTGGGAATCGAACCCGAATCTCTCGCTTGTCGGACGATTGCTCTACTCGTTCCCTGACTCCTAACAATATTTCTAGTAGACTAACATTCTGGGTTTTAGCGGTCCGTGAAGAGACCGTATCTATAATTGAGGGGATTATTTGGAGCTCGGAGGCCGTGTCACACTGAGTATACATAGTTGTTATAGATTATTATAGGTATAACCTATTATAGATGATACCTTTCATAAAATGTATGATACATAACAATTTACCACGCATAATATAATATTGTAAAGTGCATATTTTTTGTCGACAAATATTTATTTTATAGTCTACACGTATTATACCCAATAATAATAAATATTATTTCCGGTGTCGGATGATCGGTTGTCATTATAATAACTTTAGCGAGAAAAGTACACAAATTTCGTAAAATCTCACGTTTCTTTGTAATAATATTATCGAAAATATTTTTACTGTTCCCGACTTGAATATTTTGACGTACATAATGTTCGTGAAAAATTTAAAATATCACTAAAAAAGGAAAGATTATGGGAAATAGTATATAAATAACTATGCTTTTTCCAATTCCCATTTATCATTAATGAACTTATACATTATAATATACTAATTATTATACGTAAGTATAATACTTTTGAATACACTATTTTCCTTACAGAGTTTTTCTTGAAACGTGTTCAACGCATTACATTATAAGGCGAACGAGCTACTGCGAGGAAGATAAGTTTTTTAATTAATTTTCGTCACAGTTTTCCCCCGTGCCATACAACAAGCAATAGACGAAATTAGACATCGCGAGAATATTACAAATAACGAGTTTACTAGCGCTTTTGTGCATGTTTCCGTATACTATATTATTATTATTATAAAATAAAATACCTAATTATTATACTCTGTGCAAACTATACAACTTTACCACCCATTAAATATTATAATACACTTACGCACGCTGTCATTATGATTTACTTACTTAACTATGGTCTGTGTGTTTAAGAAATATTTCGAAAACGATTATACTGCAGTGAGTGGTGAAGTTATATAGAGGGAAATAATGGGTATAGATCTTAAACCAGAGCTTTTTTTATGATGTATAAAACAAACAACACATTTTACAAAGTAGATACGAGTAATTAGCCACAAGTAGGCCACTGTAGTAGGTGAGAAGTTTAAAACGTTTAGAATAATATATGTTATAGGATATAGGGTAATTTAATTTGTGTATTGAAATTATTACATTAAAAAATAGATCTTAAGCGGAGTAATATTAGTGGTATAAGTCTTGTTTTGTATCACCTTGGACAAAAATTCCATATCGTTTAAGATTCAGTTAGGTTAGGTATACTACGTGAAAAAAGTTTTTCAAACACATTTGCACTATAAATTCAAAAAATTTGTTGAAAAAAAATTAAGAATTTAGAAATATCGTTAAAATAATGTACCATAAGACGAAAAATCCATATCTTTTAATTTATGGCAAGAATAATGGGAGCAATTTTACTAACCGAAAAGGGGTTTCTGAGAAAAAACATATCTAAACAAAAAAACTAATAGGTTCTACGTTGCACTCAATATCTAAAACATAGAATTTATGGGTGATGTAAGGGACTTTTAAAGAACATACACCTAAAAAATGATCCATATATTGTTAATTATTGTTTTCCATCCCTTTCCCTAGAACAAAATCATAACTACGCTACTGACTGCAGTATATTGTTCGCATGAATAGAATATTATATTTTATTGCTTGATTTTAATGTACAGCTCGGCACGCTGTTATACAGGATTGTGATATTATTATTATTAGTTTATATTATTATATGCAGTCAGACTAGTTTAAAAGTTATTATAACTTTGTTGTAAAATAACAAAAACGATTTGGATAACGCAATAACGAACAATAACGCATATTAATGTTACATACAATAATGGTAAATAAAAAAAAAAATCATACAACGTTATTTAAATTTTGTATTATTTATAATTATTCTTATAGTACAACAATAATAATATTATAATGTGTATATCTATTCGCTTGATGACAATATATTTTGATAGTAATATATTTTCAATGAAATTGTTGGAAACAAATTTAATTAAAATCTCAATCGTAGGTATATTATAGTTTTTTTTATTTTATATGAACAAAATTTTTAAAGATTTCCTAGTGCGTTTTTGAACGTCTGATAAAATATATTTGTGCACAATTTTGAATTCAACAAAATGGCCGTCTTTTCTTATCAATGAGGTCCGGTCCATGTTTACATTCTATTTAATGACGGAAGCTGAATTTAAATTTTTTTTTTGATGTGTAGTTCAGATTTTTTTTTTCCCATTGTTAAAATATACTAAATCAATCCACATCTTTATAAGTATGTTAGCCAATTATATCGATAATTCGATAGACTATCAACACTGTGTTTGAAAAATGAACTACTTAACATTTCTGTAAGTGGTAGGTATTTATTTAATTTCTAATATTTTACCTGGTATAATTAAACCTGGCTTTAAATCACTATTATTAGGCAGTTATAAACATTTATGCTGGTTAATCGGTTCTTAACAATCCAGTGTAAACATGGTTATTTTTTTATAAGAAAAGTCGCTCATTTTTTTGGCTTTAATAATAACACCAAATAAACGATTGGTTTACCTCGTTTATTTTTTTATTATTTGCGGTATTATAATAGTAAATAAAAAATAGTAAACAATATGGTATAATATATGACACTATAATTTATGGTATTTTTCACAATTATACAAGTATTTTGTCACGTAATGTACTTTTTTTCGATGCACCTTGGACAGCGAGTATTAACAATAATGTAATGTGTAACAATTTAACGATTATACAGGGGAATACATACCTACACTAAGTACGGAATATGGGAAACGCGTTTGTATAGAATAGGTGTATAGTACATCAATCTTTCACGGTAGACCGGACATTTGGAATTAATTTTTCCCAATTTCTTTGATGGATCGCCAAAAATTATACATTTTTTATGTGACCATAATAGTAGAAAACTTTAGCCTCATTTAAAAACAAAAAACAAATAAACAAAAAACAAATAAACAAAAATAAAGAAGTTTTGTATGAAACGAGAAAAATGCTAAAAAAAACTATACTCGTTTTGATTAGGTATACACTGCATTACCCGTTAAATACAAATATATGTATTATATTTTCAGAATATTTTTACCCTCCTGATGTTACTGACAGAAAACTTTTTTAAAGTCGATCAGTCTCTACTGAAGCTTGCGAAATTAATAATAATAAAACAAAATAATAACTTTATACTATGCTGCAGTAAATCTCTTAATGGAAACTTTATTCCCGATGTAAAAACAAATGTTGTAATCCGATTTTGTTCCTATAACTTATCAATTTTACAGCAATAAATAACAGATCCGTTGTGATAAGATGTTATATTATATGGTAGATCCAAATAAAATTGGCTAGTAAATTGTATTATATTAGTTTTTATACAAGTCATTAGAAATAGTATTGCAATATGTTTTATTACTGGAAAAATATATAATTATGTTAGTACTTATCTATAAAGTCATATAAATTAAATTATCAAAAATTATTAGTGATATTGCATAATTTATTAATACAATTGGTCCTAAAATCGGAATTCGGAACTTAACTAATAAACGACTCATAATTATAATGAATACCAAAATAATAATACCTATAATATTAAGTATGCATGTGCAATATAATATTTTTAATGTCAGTATTATATTTAAATTGCAGTCGTTCAGAAATTGTCTTGTATTGTATTATTATTCAAAATATGTTTTAAAATGTCTGTAGTTTTAATATTTTGAAAATTATTAGTATGATTTTTTTTTTAGCATGTTAATTTTTATAATTCCGTTTAGTTAGTAACAAAATTAAATCGTATTTTGCCCGATAAAATTTAATTATTTTCATAGTGAAAGATTAATTTTTACAATGACTAATTGTTTTTTTATTTTATTTTTATTTTAGGGACTCACGTTCTCTTTGTCCTATTCAATTCTGTCGTCAATGCTGGGCATGCTGATGTTTGGTTACAACACCGGAGTAATAAACGCCCCCGAAGGGGTAAATATAAACATATTGCTATTATATACCTACCTGCAAGGCCGTATTTAGGAAAAATTTCAGAGGGGCCCAAATTTGTTTTAATAATCTATAAATATATTCATTCTATATTTATTACTTTGAAATATAACCAATTGTATGGCTATTTGAAAAATTTAAAAGGGTTCAGACTCCTCCCCCCCCACCAAATACGGCTCTTTTTACCGGCTTACATATATTGTTATAAAACAAAATCACTTTTTAATCGATTTTACTGCATAATTATTATATTATAGAATATAGAGAAGTTCATCAAAGATGTGCATTTTGAACGGTACGGTACGAGCATGGAAAACAGTGAGGCCGAGTTCCTTTACTCGTTCGCCGTGTCCATTTTCGCTATCGGCGGCATGTTTGGTGGATTCAGTGGCGGTATTATAGCTGACCGTTTCGGCAGGTCAGTAATCATCTTAATAATTATTTACTCTTAATGAAAAATAATTATCAACAACATGCTTAGGAATACGTGATGTTCTTACAAATATATAATATAAACATATATTATAGATAAATAAAACGATTACTATCTATATAAATCCATTCTTTATATTAAAGCAAAAATAAAAAAAAACATATTCAAGGTAGCATAGCTTGGTTGAAAAACATTTTCAACCATCGTATAGTATATTATATATAATATCTGTTTTCATCAATTCAAGATAAATTTTATAATACACATATTTTCATTAGTACTTTTTCATTCTAGTCAAATTCGTTTATTTTTTATATTTTTTATTATATTTCCTCTAGTCTTTCCCGTTATATAATGGCATAGTGTTTTGTTCGCAATCGACTTAATTTTTCTAAGAGATTGAGTTGAGAAGTGGTGTTTCTCCCTACGTCTTCTTTTAAAACCTCGCGCCTGGTCTTAAAAATATTATTTTATCACATTTTCGTATTGTATTTTATGTGTATACGTAAACAATAAATAACACGAAAAAAAAAACAAAAAAAAAGTGATTTAGTTTGTAATTTCGAGCAATACTGCCTTGGCTACGTAAATATAAGAGCTATGTAAATAAAATTATGTATTCGATGTTTGATAATATAAGAATAATAAATTTTATTATAGTTGTTTTTGTAAAAAATTTCAGAAAATAAATGAAAAGATTGAAATTATTAACAAATCTAAAATCGTTCAAAAAACAAAAACAAAGAAAAAATTTCTTATAGATAATATACTAGCATAGCTTAACCTTTTTTATATACACTCAAATTTTAAGAAATTATAAAAAATCGATCTAATGTTAATATGTTAATGTAATAAATTTAATATTGTTATAGTTATCTTATAAATTTTATTCATGTTTGTATAAATTAAAATCGGTCTTTGTAAGAGAATCTACACATTTTTATCGTTATTTATTTTCAGTAAATACATTAGTATTACATACAAATTAAAAAATAAATAGATAATATATTAAATGTATACTATAAAAATTCTATTGGTACCAACTCGATTAATCTATCAAAATTTCTAGACATGAAAAAATTATTGTCTAAATTTAAAAGTTTTTTAAAATTAATACAGTTTAAAATTATTCCAATAATATGTTTCCTTTGTAATAAATACTTTATTCAAATATTGCATAATTAAAAATGATTAATTTTTAAGTCGCAAATATCAGTTTATTTTAATAGCAAACCAATTTTATATTTATCAATCAATTTACCCTTTATCGTTTATATATTCCGCACAAATTTCATGTTACCCTTTTCTATAAAGTTCCTCCTGTTTTTGACATTTTAGTGACCATGCTGATTTTTAAATTTTAAATTAAAACAAATAACAATACTTGATGCAGTAGGTATCCCGAATAATATATTATTATGCTTTCCAATATATTGAAGTTAAGAGTTTCAGCGAAGTTATCAGCAATAATATTAGTATCAGATTCTATATTTATATGAGGTTTTCTTATTTTAATTTTATAAGATAAATATTATGGTCGATCTAAAGAAATATGATAGAAACAATGATGGACCTGCATCTTTTTAAAACGAATTAAACCTCTTTATATTTTTCTATTTGCACCATCAGATATTTCCGTCCCAAATATTTCATTAAATATGTTCACACAAATTTTTTTTCCCTGGCAGTCCATCCCTAGTCTGTTCCTAGTTGTCTTAGCTCCTTCTTACCTTTATCGATCCATCTTGTTTTGGTCTTCTCACCGATCTCTTTGCCCGGGAGGTTCAGTTTAGTGTGTCATTTGCAATTTATTTTAGTCTTTATTACGTGACCCAACCAACTCAGTATTTTGTACCGTATTTCAGCTATTATATTTGGTTTTCCAAATAACTGCTGTACTTTTAAGTTAAATCTAACTTCATAAGTTTGCTTCTATTCATTTTTTAAAGTCCGTACATTTCTAAGAAATGTTCTCTTCATGACAGCTACTTTTCTTTCGTATTCCTGGATCGTGGGTCATGTTTCACATGCATAAATTATCACTGGTCTTATTAATACTCTGTATAGTCTTTCTTTCGATTTCTTAGCTAACAACTTTGACTCCATTACCCCGAGAGTGTGTATAACCATTTACTTCCCGATGCAATACGTTTTTTTAATTTTCTAGTGAAAATCACATTAATCATTTAATTTGATAACTAAATACTCATCATGATATCCTCCAACCTGTAGTTCAGCTGTTTGTGATGTGACATCTGAGATCTATTTCTAAGCACATGTGTATTTAGTTTTATTCTCGTTATTAATGACTAGTCTTAGTTTTTAGCACTTCATATCAGAAGTTCTGTTACTTTTCATATATCTTGTTTATTCATGTTTAATATTACAACGCCATCAGCGTACGCTAAAAATAGAATGTTCTGACCGCAGTTAATTGTCTGGTACTCTTCCTGTACTTCCTTTACTACTACTTCTAATACGATGTTGAAGAGTAATGATGATAATATGTTTCCTTGTTTTAAAACTATTGTTTAAAATTACTCTGAATTTTAATAACCTAATTTAATCATGCATCTCCACCCTTCTGTACTCGCTTTTATCATCGATATTAGTTTTGAAAAAACTTCAAATAGCTTTAGCTATCTCCATAGTTCTGCTCTTTGTATTGAGTCATGTGCTTGCTTGACGTCTAAGAAAATCAATTACAATGGCTTATTAAATTCTAGGTATTTTTCTATTAATTGTTTAAGTGCGAATATATAATATGTTGTTCATCTGTCGGACATAAAGCCATTCAGATATCCTCATATGATGTTTATGATCTTAATCGGTTTAATAGAATATTCGATAGGATCTTGTACATGGTGTATATATATTTCTTATATTCGGGGCGTATTATAGATAAGTTCCGATCCGTCGAAATCCGCTCATTTATCCATATTTGTCCATATTTATTTTATTATATTTTATAAATCTTGTATTAGTTTAGGATAAATCGTCTTCAATAATTCAGTCACACATGGAATTCTCATATTACACTTCAATGTAATATACAATTTTTAGTTTTTTAGAAGTAATACAAAATATTTAGAAGAGGCTTAGCCCTCCAGCATCTTGCTATTTGTGTCTTTGTACTTACTCGTCTTGCAGCTTCAGCCTAAATTAATATTTAAAATTCACTTTACTTCACCGATTAAAATTTTAATTATTACTCACACGTGTGAAGTCAGAGTATTGTATACAATATTTCGTGTAGATTCAATATTACTGTAATTTAACACTAGCCCACACTAAACATTGGCGCTATAACTCACCATATATGACGGAGATATAATAAGAAAATGTTTATCAACGACTTATTTAATCAAATATAATATAATGTGTACTTAATACAATTTATTAATGTAATTTAGGTATTAAAACTTTTATTTGAAAATCTCGAGCACATTTTATTATTTAAAATACACTTGTTGGATTATAGAAAAGGTGGACTACTGATGAATTGTTTTGCTGGAATCATTGGCGCTTGCTTGATGAGTGCCACCAAGTATTTCCTATCCTATGAAGTACTATTTGTTGGCCGATTCATTATAGGAATCAATTGTGGTATGAAAATAATATTATAGTAATATTATAGTATACAATAATAAAAACGCCATCTACATATTAACAAAAAAAATGTGTGTGTGAGTGTGTGTAATATCCAGTCTAATATCTATGGACGATTAGAGGTCCAAAAACATCTTAAAGCCGGATTTTTAAATTAAAATATTTCTAAATGTGGATTCACACTGTAATTTTAGAATTATTTTTATGAAGAAGAGAGTACACAGATAAAACAATTAATAAACTCAATGGTTTTAACGGGTTTTGTTTTTATTTATTTTGTTTTCACGGATAATACACCAGAGAAAATTTCAATCAAATTTAGTATATACACGAATAATAATTAATATGAGCTTGACAAATACTATGGAGTATTAATACTTCCCAAACACCCCTTCAAATTTTTTTAAATGATTTCGTTTTTTTTTTTTTTTGGAGGGGATAATCTAACTTAACCTAGGAAATGCCACCGGGTAACTATTTGTATTTTTAAAACTGTTTCGTCTTCAGGTTTAAATACATCACTAGTGCCAATGTATATATCAGAAATATCGCCGCTCAATCTACGAGGTGGCCTCGGCACTGTCAATCAACTAGCCGTGACCACTGGACTGCTCATATCCCAGATACTGGGTATAGATCAAATTTTGGGTACAGACGATGGCTGGCCAGTATTATTAGGTACGATATAATTTTTTTTTTATCTTAATAATTATAATTCAAATGCATATCTAATTGTTTATTCTATTCCTATTTTATAGGATTAGCTATATGCCCTGCCATGTTACAATTAATTTTATTACCTTTGTGTCCCGAATCGCCAAGATACCTGTTAATTACTAAACAATGGGAAGAAGAAGCGAGAAAAGGTGAGTAAATCATTTTTTTAACTACTTTTAAAAATAAATAATAAACTCAATATATTTATTATAAATTAATTTTATCAAAACCTTGAAATATGATATACCGACTTATATTTGGTTGAATCTAACAGAATAATCTAAAAAGAACCGACGACGTTCTATTTACCGTCCATGTCTTTAACGAGCAGTATTAACACAAATTAAATCACGTAAAAAGAAAAATGACTTCCCCGATACATCAAATAGATAATATTCGATGTTTTAAAAAATGCTACAATTGATGATGGGAGCAATATTACTGGTAGAAAAGTTGTTCACGTTCAGAATCTATAAAATTAACTATCATTGACGTAATACATTATGTTTCGGACAATACAAATTTAAATTTAGTCTTTTTATCAGTATTACGTATTATTGTTTTTTCCTGTTAAACTTTGATATATTATCATACATTATATATATGATTACAAAACCGAATATCGTTTTTACGTATATAATTATATTGTCGCATCTCGAAAATCATCTTTAGGGTATCCTACAATGTTATATAAACATTATATAATTCATATAACATTCATTACTATCATTATTTATTTTATTTTATTTTTTCAATTGAGTTTTGGGTCAATGGAACACATATGTAGAGAACATTTTTTTTTTTTCATTCCTTAATCACTGAAAAAAATAACTATTTTTTCACTTTTAAAAATTTTCAAAATAGTGATACACATGTAATTCAGATCAATAGTTTCTAAGTAATAGCCGTTCTAATTTTTAGAAAATTGGTATGAAAACAATTGATGAAGAAATAATGTAAAAAAAAATATTTATATAATACTACAGGACATCCTGTATACTTAATTCTAAAGACTAATTAACATAGTAGTCACTTATCTATCCGCCATTTTTATATAGCTCTGAGAAGGTTGCGTGCGACCAATCAGATTGAAGAAGACATCGAAGAGATGCGCGCCGAAGAACGTGCTCAACAGTCCGAAGCTACGATATCCATGATGGAATTATTGTGCTCGCCTACGCTAAGACAACCGCTCGTTATTGCGGTGGTCATGCAGTTATCTCAACAGTTGTCCGGAATAAACGCCGTGAGTATTATTACTCATTCAAAACTGTGTAACTTCCGAAATTAGGCAATCAAAGATCGCTAACGTTTATACTTAGTACCCAAAGTATTCTAATCCAACTTAACTGAATTTTTAATTCAAATTCAAATGTTTAACGGAAATTTCTGCGGTATGCCTGCAGGTGTTTTACTATTCAACTAGTTTATTTATAACTGCCGGTTTGGCCGAGAACGTAGCCAAATTCGTGACGATCGGGATCGGCGTGATTATGGTGAACATGACGCTTGTGGCCATGCCGCTGATGGACAAAACTGGTCGGAGGACGTTACACCTTTACGGTCTGGGTGGAATGTTTATATTTTCAATATTCATTACGATATCGTTGTTGATCACGGTAAGTTTTTATACTATCGATAAACCAGAAATCCGAAACAAGAATAACTACGCATGTACATACCCGATATACGAGCGCGAGAGTGAGTTGATAAAAGTTAGACGTCTGCATAATTGACAAAAATTATTGTTTATACCAAAATATATCTACCTATGTGAAAAGCAATAGCTGATGAGAAATTATCTAAAATATACTGAGTCCATTTGACATTCAGAATTTGCGATTTACTTATGCATAACTTACTTATGTATAGTATTTGAATATATACGAGTACATAATTTGTATTTATCAAGACAAAATCTGATGTACACAAAGCTATTAGATAAGACTACAAGTATAAGACAATAATATATTATATTATAGAAAACAACATCATTTAAAATCATTAATCAAATTAATTGAGTTTCCGAAACGTTTACATGTATAATTCTAATATTCAGACAATAACGTATGTAGTTACATAAGAAATATATCGAAAAATGTTAACCCCTTTTTTGTTCTACTGTATGCTTCTGTTTTGTCTTTTATTTAATTTATATCTAAGTTAAGGCATGCATATTTTTTTTTTTTGTTGCTGCTTTATTTGTTTTGTGTTTTTATTTACATTTCTATTTTATTATCCTTAATTTGAATAAATGTGAACCAATATAATTAATTAATTTACTTTATCAACCAAAAATGTTTTAAATATAAGATCGAGTTTATTTTCTTTTGAGTGCCTATAGATAAAAGTTAAATAAAATATAAATTTAGCTGAATTGTTTATAAAAGTTTTAACATTGTTTTTAATTTAGATTAGAAATCCTGAAATATATTTGATTGTTTTTATATTATCTTTATACATTTATCAATTTTCGATTTTGTTTTCCAACAATTATTTAGTGTAGGTCCGTATACTTAAGAAACATAGTATACACATAAACTTTAGAAATCTAAAACTTAGCGCTTGTCTGATTCACATATTTTCATGCGCATTCACACATACTTCAATACCTACTTTAATCCCTTTGCCTTTCTGAAAATATTTATTATCTTACCGATATTTTCTTCTAGGCATTACGTTCATATTGGTGCGAGTTTCATGCAACATTTCGATTTTAACCATGCCATTTTTTATTATAATTGCATATGGATATGGCAAATCTTTAGTTATGAATTCAGAGCTCAAAACTATGTACACGGAATATTCCATTGTTATTAATGAATTAATGTACATTTTAAATTTAATTTTCTACAAGATGGTCTCATTCGAAATGTATGACTTTTTTAATTGTTGATAATTGCTTAACTCAATAAAATTAATTAATTCATTTGCGATTAGTTAACTTAATAAATTCATTTTTTATCAGAAATGTATTATCTACTTCACCGCCGAAAAATATTAAATAACAATACATATCTGTATTATAGTCTATAGATATATTCCATCTACCTATAGATTCATTTACGTCTTTTTCTGTTATTTTATAATTAATACATAATATTATTAAAATTAATATTAGAAAGAGTATCACATTTTTTTATTATCAAAGTTAGTTTTTTTTATTAGGGACTGAAATTATTTTATTAATATTTCAATTTCATTCGAGTGGGTAGTAGCCAATAATTTTCAGTATTATTTTTATGTTTACAGTTATTTTATTTTCGCCATTATGCTTTTTACATTTTTATTTTTTCTCCTACATTGCATCGTTCCGACCAAAATTTTGAAAACCACGATTCTGTTATTTTAGTACTATTATGATTTTTTTTTTTTTAAGTGTATATTTATTTGTTTTTCGATTACGTCGTGGTGACTAGAAATTTTGGTAGGGGCGTTGAACTGGTTACTAGCGTCCCTTAGGAGTTTTTCGGTTTTGTGCAGGAAATGATCGACTGGATGTCGTACTTGGCCGTTGTGTCCATACTTGGATTCGTCGTGTTCTTCGCCGTCGGCCCTGGCTCCATACCATGGATGATCACAGCTGAGCTCTTCAGCCAGGGTCCCCGGCCTGCGGCTATGTCCATCGCCGTGCTCATCAATTGGGTGGCCAATTTCGCCGTCGGCATAGGCTTCCAACCTCTAAAGGTCAGTTAGTTTTTAAAAAAAAATAACGTTTAAAACCGTTTATAAACTAAAACAAAAGACAGATATACTTCGCACGATAGGTGAATTACTGTTGTAGGTGAGAAGTTAAGAGGTAGGGTATAAAGGGGAATTTAATGTATATCTATACGCAAGATAAATCTTTACTAACAAAAAACGATTCTGAGCGAAGTTATATGTTTTGAAAGGTCGTAATATTTACGATTTTTGTCAAAATTTAATACTGCAATTCTTATAAAAAAATTCTATATTACACTAATTTTTTTTTATATAAATATTATGATAAGAAGAATAATAAATAAGAATAGATAATATAAATAATATTATTTTGTTTGATCTAGTAACATTATTATAATTTATAATGTTAATATAATGCAACTTTTTAACCGTCTAATTTTTAAAAAAACATTACCTGATCAAATTAGGTAATATTGGTAACCAAATTCTTCTAAGCAAATTCTGGGTGAAGTTTCAAAATTTGTTTAGAATATTCAAGATATTTCTAAGCAATATAAGAATTTTCCAAGATCCACTTTTCTTTTTTTATTTTTGTATCATCAGAATATCAGATATAGGTTTAATACTAAATTTGTGGATTGGATTTTCATTCGAAAATGAATAATTAAAATATCAATGACAAGTTACTAGTTTTAAATCGAAAGATAATATCTAAAAAACGTTTTATCAACTAAAACCAAATTTGATTTTCTGTGGGCTTAGCCAATTTGGTTCTACACTCCTCATATTGTTTCATGTTCATAACAATTTATAACTCCCGACCGCGATCATAGATCCACCCAAAATTCATTCCTGCGCTTTTTATCTTTTAAATGTAAAAAAGAAGATTCACACACACACCGAATATAATGTTGTTTTGGTATTATTAAATAGATTTACGTTAAAAATAGAGGAAAATACATGAATTTAATGTTATTATTTAAATTATTGGATAATATATTAGATCAATCAAACTTAAATTTTAAAATTAACATTGATAATGGATACTCGCAGTAATGATACATTCTCCATATTATCTTAAATAAGAACCAATGATTCACTAAAATCTCTTGTCAGCCGGAAATTTTACTAACGTTGACTTATTATTTTATAATTATAGCAATATAAAATTAATATGTAAGTTTTGATTACATTAATTTGTAAATATTATTATTAATATAATAATATGTTTTGTCTTTGCGTGTATGGTTTATTTATTTTTTTTAGCTCTAGCTTAATAATTAAATTTAGTTTGTGTACTTGATATTACCTACACGATATTAACGACTATAGGTACATACATCTATTTGAACTCATAACAGACTATAATAATTTAATTTATTTCTGTACAAAATTAAATTTAAAAAGCTGTCCTAGAACGAGTGCAGCCACTGTTATAGATAATTTAATATATACCTGTAAGCAACGATAAACCATTGGTAACGAAAAACCGATTCTGAGCGCAGTATAGTTGATAGTGATGCTTTATCAACAATATATATGTCACATTGTGGTAAAATAATTAAAGAAGCTTTTTATATTTTCTTTAATAATATTTGATTGATGTTGTACCGATTTTCTCGGTTTTCTCATGTTTTTTTCGGTTTATCACATTTGATGAAAAAACTCTTGAGAAAATCGAAAAATAACCTCCATAAGGTACCTCCACACACCAATTTCCTTTTAGAAAAGATGCTACACATAAAAATTCGCTTCACTCAGAATCTAAAATAATAAACAATAGTATTATAATATCTGAGTACATAATTTTGTTTTTATTTTTGGACAGACTGCATTGGATAATTATACATTCCTACCGTTCAGCGTATTACTAGCAGTTTTCTGGATTTTCACGTACAAAAAAGTGCCGGAAACCAAAAACAAAACGTTTGAAGAGATATTGGCTCTGTTCCGGCAAAACGGCAGGTGAGTTAATGATTAATGATTCTATAATAATAATGGGTTTTGGAAAAATCCTTTTTATTTAAAACAATATTCTTATAACGTTTTGTTATATTCTGCTAACACAGAGGAAACATCATGGAATCGAGTCGCTTGTACGGGTAAGTGCATCACGCTGAACCGAAATATTGTTCGAGTCCCCCAGTTCAGATATTTATATGATGTGTTTATTTTTGTTTTTGTTTTATTAATTTTCGTTTTGTTTTGTTTTGCTCGTGTTTTCGCCCTATACAAGTATTTAAAAAACCATGACGGTGTCGTTCTTCGCTTATATATATATATATATTTGCAAAGCTGAGCAAGTTAACTAATTTGTTTACATAGTAAAATTTAAGCTATTTTTAAATTTGAAAAAAAATAATATCAAATAAATAAGCTAAGTTAAAGTTACAAATTTTCAGGAAAATAATAAATTAAGTGAGGTTAAAAGTTACATTTTTCAACAATAAATTTCCCCATTACTACAATAATACATGAATTTTCTACTTTAATATTTATACTTGCATAAATTGCTATATCCAAGAGTTGTATGGTCGTGTGGGAATTACATATGACACATTCTCGTCTTATTAACAATTTATTCATGAATAATATTCACGTACAAATATATAAATATCGTCGATGTATGAATGTAAAAACTGAAGGTACATTGATTTTTTAAACAAAAAATTCGTAAATAATTCTTTATTAAGAATTAACTTAGATTTTAACAAAGTACCTAAAGGTAACTAAGTTATTTTTGAATTTTTTTTAACTAGTTAAGTTAAAAGTTATCAAACTTAACTTAACTTAGATGTGTAACTAGTCACTGCCCAGCTTTGTATACGTATATATAAATATATATTCCTAATACTATTTAGTGATATCTTATTATAAACAAATGCATTTTTATCACTATTATATTATATACTATGTATTATATATATACATATTATATGTATATTATTTTACCTTCTATAAAACATATTAATAATATTATACGATAAAACAGGTGTTGAAGCTTTGCATACCACTTTTATAACAATGTGACCTCTTTTTAATGCATGCATTATTACATATTAACTTTTTATTCATTTTTATTATTATTTTTTTTTTTTTGTTTTTTTAGATCTGTAAATTTTGATTTATTCGTTATTATTATTATTATTTTTTTTTTTAATATATTTTCAGTTTAGTAGAGATCGAGGCTAGTAAAACCGCGTCTACGATCACTTTAGAAAAATCGGAGGACAACCCGTTAAACTAACGGTTCTTAAACATGCTTCTTATAATTCCAGCATACAATAATAATACATAATATAATATATTAATAAACAAAAATATCATGTTTTATTTTTACGATTATTATTATTATGATTTTTATTATTTAGTATTATTCATTTTTTTTTTTTTTTAAGACATATAGACTTCATTTTAAAAGATATGTATTTTTTTTTTAAATTTTTTGTACCTATTATACATATCATTATATATATATTTTTTTTTTATTCGATATTGGTTTATTTATTTTATTTTATTTATTTATTATAATTATTTTCACTATAATTGTTGTACATCAAATATATAGCAAAAAACTACGTACGTTATTATAAAAAAAAAACCAAAAATGAAAACAAAAAAAGAAAAAATACCCAGTGTTAAACATATTGTTCACAGGAGTATGTTAAACTATTCGAACGCGTTAGACGAGCATTTACCGCCCTCCGAAAGGGCATCATTAATGGTGGCTGAGGAGAAACCTTTGCCAGACTCATGTAAGCTCAATCGGTTCTTTTTATTTTTTTTTTATTATTTTTTTTTTTTAAAACAAAATAAATTTTGTCGTTATTATAATTTCTTATTATTTTTTCTTTTTTGAAATGATTATGATTATTTAATCCAGTAGTATGCTGTTGAGTGATGATATAAATATACGCCTGTTCAAAAATTATAATATATATATTTTATAAATCAAGAATATTATTATAACAATATACACTTATATGATGTGTTATTTTTTTTTTTTCATATTTTAGCCTAGTGAAAATTCTGCAAAATATTTGCTTAATACATTGAATAACCTATCTATCATATACCTATATTTACATTTCTTTTCTACGCTTTTTTTATATATTTTTTCTCTTAGTTATGTTGCATGTTTTTTTTTTTTTTATTTTTTATTATTTATTTTTATTTTAATTATTTTAGTATACATAATGGATTTATTATCTAATATTATTTGATCAGTGTATAATGAAACTTGTCCATCTAAATTTCTATTTTTCCATTTATAATAATTAATATTAAATAATTAAACTAATTTTGATATTTCTATAATAGGTACCTACACCTACGCCTACTAATAAATAATAAATAACCGAATAGTTCTACCGTCGTTACTATTAAATAATATTTCCTATAATATAGTATAACAGTACCTAGGCACTTTTGAATATATAAACTTTCTTTGTGCCTACATATAAATTATTTACTAAATATTGAAGTAGTTCCCGATACAAGGTTTGAGATTATTGAAATGCATTATCGAAACCTTTTTATTATATTTATACTTAAAAATTTAAATGAAACATAATCTTTCGCAACGTTCACCATTATACACGGTGGGACACCATGTGTCTAATCAATTCTCAAGTTCACGTTAAGACTATTGTGAGAAAATAAGCAAGCATACCAAATTGTTTTACATGTAACTGTTTTTCTTCTTCGTAGTTGTCGGCTTTTAAGGCCATACTGACAAACATATTGGTCTTTTTCCCTTCTGGAGTACCACTTTGTACTATGCGTATAAATGAGCAGTCTTTTCGCCATGCGTGCCCAGCCCAGAAAAGCCGCCTCTTCCTTTTATCATCCATTATATTGGGTTTTTGATAAAGCTCTTTAATCACCGCATTATTTTTAGTCCACGTTATATACGATTACATTAACATATTATGATGAATTATAAATTTCAATAAAATCGTTACGAGGAACGTGGAAAATAATTTCAACCTACCAACCTACCAATAATGTTATATAATGTAAGTAAATCAAAAATTGCAGTTCGGAGGGTCAACGGTCTGTGAAATTCGTTAGCAACCTTTTAAACTAAATGTCTCGTCATAAGCCACCAACTTTGCTCCTTAACCATGACTGCTACTTTTGGCTGCCATTTCTTCGGTCGGTTTTTTATTGTTTACGGGTACAGTTTAGAGAGGCGTCGGAATAAGGATCTAGAGTCCACTGTCCATTTATGAATTTCTATTGAAAAACTGCATTAATGTATTTTCGTCAATGATCATTATAAACGTATAAATAATATAACTGAAACAGATATAACTTTAAAAAGTGATTTATAAAAAAAAAATTGAGCATCTATTCAATTTAAATAAATATAGACAAGTTGCCTATGTAATAGACTATTTTTATTTTTAACGAACAAAGTTTATCCCCGTGGTACTAATTATGCCAAAATCCCGATGGCTAGGTATGTTCTATGTAGCCATTCGAAACGTATATGTATAATTTTGCATGTTTTTTTTCTTGTTTCATGATGGGTATCCCGTATGCATACAACAGCACCAGTACAACACTCCCCGACGGTGCCGGAGGTGTGTGCTGTATGCGTCAACACTGGCAGTTCCCTCATGATGACGTCTCCGAACGTAACTCGCCGGTCGAGTCACACGCTCAGTAACCACGTTTGCCAAATGGACTAGCTGACGCCGTCTCACCCATTCATTCATTATTCACCTATATCTCTCTTCAACTGTCTATCAGCTATCTATCTATTTATGTCTATTTTTCTTTTTCTAAAAATATATATATTAACACGGGTGTTTCTGAATAGTGTGCTGCCGCTAGCATTGCCACACCTACGGGTGACCCAATAATACGATTTTAAAACAAAATTATTCAACCTCCCCAAACTTGATTAAATTAGATTATATTAGGTTAGATTGACGATCGGGGCCTATCCACGCCTAATTTACATTAAATATTGTTTATGAACCCTATAGGTTACCTTACCTTTTAAATCTTACATTAAAGAGGATGTATTTTATGCGAAGTCAAAAGTAGTGGGTTCCCTTTCGCCCCCCCCCCTTAAACCACTGTTTATAACTAATTTGAAATATAATAATAATTTTGGTTTATTTTTAAACTCACACAAATGTTCTATGAGTAAACGTAAAAATACTGGTTTGGGGGGGAGGGGGGTAGAAAAAAAAATGAAAAAATGTCGTTATTAAATCACGCCGCCGAGTATGGTAATTCTAGTGGCGGCACACTATTCAGAAACATCCTGTATAATAATAACTATAATAATAATTTAAATATATTGTTAATTGATTATTGTGATTACATTTTAAGTAATTGTAATAATATTATTTATTTCATTTATTATTTATGAATATTATAATAATAATATAATTTAGAACGAAACATTATTATTGTTATATCAACTAAAAAAAAATTTAATGAATATTATTTATAAAACCTAAATATTATATATTATAATGTAATAGAGCGTATATTATTATAATTATATATATGTATGTATATATGTATATATATATATATATAAAATCATGGTTATATATTAGATAATTACTCTGACCGCCACTGGTAATGCTCCCAGTGATAGGACATTGGACTTTTGAGGATTATGACCCCCCCCCATCGCAAATAATTGTCAGTAATTTAAACAAGACCGTGCCACAGAGCAGGGAATGATTTTTCATTACTTTGTTAAGAACCTTAGTGGCGGCTCGTCACGTAACAATTCTATCTATAACCGTGCATATTATAATATATATAAAATATAGTATATATATATATATATATTTATAAATATATTAAACTAAACGTAAGGCTTAATCGTAAGAAAATTTCGGTATTTGTTTTTTTTTTTTCTTGTATTACTATATTAATGTCATCGTTAGTTACCTAATTTATTGTTACCCCTCTCCCCCCTCAATATATCCAGAATCGGGGAGATTGTGTACATGCATCTCCGAGGAACCGAACAAATTTTCTTCCTTAAATTTTTTTAAAAAAAAAACTTACAACAAATAACGATAGCTACACCGCGAAATTAAACAAAATCTATACATGGCACGCAGTGATTTGAAATGCTAAATATAGGCGGACAAATGGGAGCAGCGAACACTTCTAAAAGACGGGGTTTTAAAATTTCAATAATTTCTATATAGGGCCTCAAGCTTGTTTTTTGGACTTTTCGCATTTATAATTGTTCTATTGTTAGTTTCTGGATTCCTTTGGTTACGCAAAATAAAATCCTACTTTAGCGGTTGCCGTAGTAACCAATCGGGGCGAGCTGAACCAAATATATTTGAAAAACATTTCCTGTGAGGCTATGCCCACAGGTATGGGTGCAAAATTAATAATTATAAAATAAAAAATTTTGTTACTTCATACCTGGTGTTTCACCTATTTTTATACATTGAAATTAAAATGTTGTCATAATTGTGTATATCAATAAATTATTGAGTATGGTAATCAAGAACAATAAGCATGTTGAAATTTTGGATTCTGAACGGAGCTGGATCGTGTGTGTACTTGATTTTTTGCTGTCTACAAAGCAGTAGCGGATATCGGGAGAGGGGGCGATTGGTGGGTCACCCCCCTTCGGGATTATTGTCACCACTATATATCATTATCTAAAACTTAATACTTAAGAATTTATATAGGTATATAAGAAATTTAGGAAATTTACAATACCTCCCCCCCTCAGAACAAGGATATAACCGCCACTCCTATGTGTATCCAAACAAGATTACGACTTGCTTTGACTTTAAAGAAGGTTTATGGTTACACTGTGGATCAAGTTAGTGTTCTACTCAAAGCATTTTTAAAAACTACTTTTTTTGACAAAACCGATTATATTGGTTTATCGCTATTCGGTAATAAATGAGCCGACATTTTCTCTGATTACTTTTAAAGAATGGCCTATTATTTTCTACACTTAAAATGAATTCCAAAATAACATATTGTCCTTTTTTGAGTTATTTATTGCTATTTTAAATATTTGTATTCAGTCAAAAAGATCAAAAATTTGATACAAGATTTATCATATAAATTGTTTCTTACTGAAAGCAAATTTTTATACAGAATATTTTAACTTCTTTTTTTAGTCTGAGGTTTAATTTTTAATAAATGTGATTGCCACTATTATTTTCTACTATTACAAGGACACCCGCAGAAATATAAACTGAAGGGGGTAGGGAGCAAAATCCAAAATTATGCCTAGTTTGATGTAAAAAACATAATTTTATTTAAATTACGGTACTTCCGGTCATACCCATGGAGAACATGCCACTTGCAGACACCCTTTAACTATAAATTAATCCCATTTAATGTGTATTAAATTTATTTCGTCCATCAAAGTTCAAATTTTTGTCGAAATTCTTAAAAATTATAAACAATTTAGATTATGTTATATTTTAAAATTATTAAAATGTTGAATTTAAATTTGGCAAAAATGTCTTAACAAGCTCCGCTCAGAGTCGTATTTTGTTTACAATGTTTCATCGTTGCATTTAGGATTTAAACTAAATTACCCTATATATTATATATATTCTACCTTTCCAACTTCCCAACTACAACAATGGCTTACTCATGAGCTGTATCAGTTTTTTTTTTTATTATTATTGATTTTATTATTAATTTTAAAAATTAAATGATTTTTAAAATATAAAATCGATACACAGGATTAAAGAAGAATCACCGGCCGATTTACTAACGGTGGAAGCGGCGTCAGTTACGGAAAATAAAACATGTAACAAAAAAACGGCCGAGGTTTTATACGTTCTTTATAGTCAACACGATACCTATACGATAATTAATATTTTGTGTAATCTAAGGCGATAGGTATTCATTTTGTTTTTATAGCTGTTTTACAGGACATCCTGTTCACAGAAACAAAATTTGTATTCTCATAAACTCAAAATATGCCAGTAGTACACAAGTAGTACACAAAATAAGTACCTACTTACTGTACATACAATACATATTATACGGTACATACAGCACATAAAATTTTCAACGAATTTTGAACTTAAATGGTCACCCAGATCTCTCCTCATAATTAATTCCACCACTGGGCATATTATACTACAAACACGCTATTATAAATTGTGTAAACCATACAAATTAATAAAACAACAACAAACGAGTCTTTATTAAGCTATAGCCGAACTTAAAGCCTCTGACAGCAGTTACTTTTTAATTTAATTGGTATTAAAAAATTTTAAAGTAAATTCAATTCGGCTTACGCTAAAGGTGCGCTATGAATACCCTATTTGTATTCAGTGTCCAAGTATTATAATTTGCTGATAAAGCTTAATACAAATTTAAAAGAATAAATTATTGTATTCAAACTATTACTATACAATAATTGTCATTAATATAATTTAATTTTAGTAAGGTTCCTTTCCTGTCTATTATAAACTATTAGTAATTCCTAGAACTTAGATTTCAATGCTAAGTACATTTTTTGGATAGTGATCTAAGCCAATACTTTGTAAGCACATAATTCGTTTCAACCAACAGATTAATATCTGCTATTTCATGAGCGAAAATGTTTATTTTGTAATTTTCCATTTTTAGAGAACTGTCTACCATTTGAAAGTCATTTTTTAGGGGTATTATTTCACTGGGAGTACTATTTAGAGCATTTGTAGTTATTTTTCGACAATTTTTAGAGAATCCAAGCCCTAGTAAATTATTATTTATAGTAGACACCACATCAATATTACTGAATCAAACAAATATTACTATAACAGTTAACTAAACATTTTCAACAGTTCAATAAAAGAGTACATAAAACAAATTAGGTACATTTTTTAAATATGTAAAATTGTATATGTCTGTAAAATAAGACAATTGCATTAAAGTAATTTTAGAACGTGAAATTTCTTTGATTATACTTAAATCAAACAATTTGTTTGTTTGTTTCAAATTTTAAAATAAAGAAAACAATAAAATATAAGTATTAGGTAAATATAATATTATAATTTAAATATCAAATATCCATACATAATAAATATATAAATTAACAAAATATACAAATCGAGTCAAAAAGACAAATATAAAAGTAGTTAATTTTGATATTCTATTTTAAATAGAAATAGAATAATAAGAATCAAATAAGGTAAGGTAATCAACATAATATCAGTAATAAACTATCAATTAAAAAATGGTTTTATAATAATAATGTACATCAGTTAATACAGACAATAGCAAAACAATAATATTACTAAATAAAATATTAAAATAATTCAGTAATTTGTTTTAATACAACTAATATAATATAATGTAAAACACAAAAATATCAATAAATATCACACAGATTAATATAAAATAATTCATTAAAAATATTCACTATTTTATGTAATAATAAATATGTTATATTATGTAATTTTAACTGCATAAACTTTTATGGTTAATAAACATTACACATTATAGAGCTCATACTTATACAATTAAATACCTATAGTGCTTACAATAAAACTTTAACATAGGTATCAATATACAAGTCAAACAATCCTTAAAATATTAATTTGATTGACCAGAGCACTTATGTTTTGAATTACACAAAGTCAAAAACATTTTCAAAGCAATAAAATCATCAAATACACAACCTTTCAAACTTGGATACTGTTTGATTAAATTTTTATCAGTGTGTATTAAACATGCAGACCATCCGGCATTTTTGGCACCAATAAAGTCCAGCGAATAAGAGTCACCCACGTGTAAAAAAAGATCACGATCTGAACATGTATCAACAAACGATTCGGCTTCTCTGAATATTCTTATGTCAGGTTTCTCAGACTTCACTTCATATGAAGACAAAATAAATTTGAAGTAATGAGATAAACCAATGTTTTTTATTATAGGCTTTATTCTTGGATCGTAGTTAGACAAGACTCCTAATGGTATTCCTTCTTTTTTTAAATATTCCAATAATTCGATAGCGCCATTCTGTACTTCAAATGTTTCTCCAGTACTATATGTCATCATCAAGTCATCGATTACAGTATTCATTGGTACATTAACATTAATATTTTCTATTTCAAATGTTTTACTTAAAACATTATGTGCATAAGTTCTCCAAAATGTTTCCCAACCAATACCAGTATCAAGGCCAAAGTTTGGATGTTTTTTTGTCATAAATTTCCAATTTTTGTTAATCAAATCTTCAAGAGTAGATGTTTTTACTTCTATACCATATTTTTTTAGAATATTTGAGTACTCTACAGCAGGACAACTCCGATATTTAAATAAAGTGCCAGTTATGTCAAATGTTATCAATTTGAATGGTTGACAAATCATTCTAAATAATGTAACCTGAAAATCATTAACATGTACCTATTTCAATAAATTAAACATTATAAACAAGTATATACTTATAAGATTTCAGACAAGTAAAAGTAAGACATTAAAAACAGTTTTACTTTTCAAATTCTCCAAAACCAAACTTGTTTACAATTACCTAAATGGTAAATTTAGTTAAAATTTGTCTACCATGACTAACGTCAAACAAGACACAAATAAATATTTGTGGATAATTTAATGATATATAATCTATATTTTCTTGCAAAGAATTAAATTAGACATGTATGGTCATCATCAGATATTTTGTTGTAGACCAGGCCAGATGAAACTACTGGTTTCACGCTATTGTGCCGCCCAGCTATTGCCAAGATATCTGATAATAACTACACCTTCCTCCATTGCAACAAAACAGTAATCATGTTATAATATATTGTCATATTTCATATTTGTGTCTACATATGAATAACTTGAATCTATAAAACTACTTAATTTTTAAAATATAAACAAAAAAAAATACAAAATTACTTATTTTAAATTAAATTTTATTAAAATAAAAATACAAAAACTAACTGTGTTTTAAATAATATTATTAACTAATTTATTTTAGAGATACCCGTAAAAAAAAAAATAACAAAAACAAAGACTGCTGCAAATAAGTGCATATAATAAGCTGCATTAATAATGATTTAATGTTATGAATTTCAATGAATAATTTAAAGTGCTATGTAGATATGAATATAAGTATAAAAATATAAAAATTATAATCTTAAAAAAATATAAATAATTTCTAATTAATGCTGACAGGTTCACATAATATAAAATAAAATTAATATGACGCAAATTATCCAAAAACACACTGAAAATAAACTATATGAGACATGCTCATTATTCAGTTAGATTATCTAACTATACAATAAAATATATAAAACTATACAAATAATAATAATATTATTAATTCCTATATTACTATACGGACTAACCCAGCAATGTTTTGCTATTGCTAGATAATTGTGTAAAGAATAGTAGTAATAATAATAATAATTTTATTATCTATGACATTGTCTTCCATGTCATCAAGGTAACCCATGAATAAACAAAAATAAATAAATAAACAATTAAATTTTAGCAATAAAAATATTTAAAAACCCCTATTTTCCCACCTTAAAGATTGAATTTTCAAAAATCCTTTCTTAGAGGATGTCTAAATTACAATAACTGTCTGTACGCCAAATTTCAGCCCAATTTGTCCAGTGGTTTGGGCTAAACAATGATGAATCAGTCAGTCAGTCAGTGAGAACATATTATTAGATACATCTCAAACAAAAAAAAAAAACAGAATTTGATTATTCTTATTATCTTAAGAAATATTACAATGGGTATACTTTATAAGACACTCAGTATATTAATACATATTTCTATTGATTAAAAATTATACTACGCTGGTACTATCATGCAATACATTAATTAACAAATTTAACACGTTGTGCTTGATACAAAATTCAATCAGGTAGGTATTTAAAATATCTACTATTGGTTTTCTATTAGTTCAGAATAAAATATAATCCACTCAAAATATTTATTTTTATTATTATTGAATATTTTTCAATCTATGCATAAACACTCAAAATCTATTTTTTTTCTCACTCATTAGGCAACAATTGTTTTTACAGTGATTTTATTTCCTAGATAACAATTTTAGAATAATAAAAAAATAATTCAAAAGTAAACAATAATTTAATTTACTTATACAAATATATAAATCATTTTTTTTGTTGATAGACACCATGGTATAATATTCTCATTCACAAATTTAATTTATTGTACTACCTGTATTTGAATTAGGAAGTCATTTGAATCAAGTCCAAAGGAATTGTTATAAACTGCTTCTTGTCTTGATATAAAACAGTAAAAGACTAGGTACGCTTATTTTGAAACCATATAATATTATGTATAATTATAGTAGATTATCATTAACTCGTAGAAAAGAAATTAATTATCGATTAAATTGTCTTGTTAATCACAATTCCGCAAATTGTTTTTTTATTCTCAAGTCATTAAATACATAATTTAACTAACAAAAAAAAAGACTGATGAATGCATGAAAAAATATTGAATTCGCTGATGCTTTAGAGCATTACAGTCATGCAAATATAATAATAATATTTATCACAAACGGCTCAGTGCCTAATAATTATAGCACAGATAATAAAGACTTAATAATAATAATAATTATTAGCAATAGATAATATATACATGGATCCGATGGATGAGAGTATGAGATATATCATGTATTCAAGTATGAAGAGCATACTAGTTACCAAAGTGGTTACATTAAATTAAGGTGTGGTATCAACCATAAGTGATAATTAAAATAAAATTCACCGATTATCGGTCACCAAAATAACAAATTCGGAAATTAATATTATTCAGAGGAAAATGAATAGGTAATTACAATAGAAGAAAAATTGGCATGAATCAGATTGATATGAGCGAGGATAAAAATAACAAGCGTCTAGAGCACGGCTAGACCATTGAACTATAAGATAACTTATCTTATATATATAACTCAACCTTTTTTCATTCACGTACCCCTTAACCTCTCACTACTAGTAGTAGCTTTACGGGCCCCCAACTGTCAACTTGCCATATATTTTCACATAATATATATAAGTATTTACAAAATAAGTAAAACGAAAAATTCGGCAATATCGTAATATTTGTAATAGGCACAAAAAATTAAATGAAATCTAGTCTACTACGTGACGCCGCTTAATGATATATTTCATATTATACCCACTGAACTCTATAAAATTCAGTGGTTACACCTATGTATAATGAAGAACCGATTTGCAATCACAAAAACACAAATATCAAATACAACAATTGTCACTTTTAACCCCCAATACGTTTATTTTTTTCCGCGAATCCCCTAATACCTTCTTGCGGACCCCCGGTTGAGAAACGCTGTTATAATTTAACGGGCTAAACTGACTAGACAGAAAATCCGAACGGCTGTCAGATGGCCGACTACGTAATCATCTTAGATCATGTACAATTATATATATTAAATATATGATCCATAGAGTAATTTATGCTACTCTAATATTACTCTTAATATTACACAGAGTAATGAGTCTATGATATAATCTAAGGTTATCACAAAACTATTATCATTATTACTTACAGCTTATCATCACTACATTTTATACAATTTGATTTATATATTTACGATTTTAAACTTGTCTACGTCAGTAAATTGTTTTTCTTTTAAAATAGACTGTTGCTTATATGATTGGCTATATTCATTGTGTATGTTTAATATAAATGTTACGAACTATTTGATTTTCTAACTAAAATCAGGATGTTTTAATCGGTCTAAAAATCAAACGGAACACTTTAGGTATTTAATAAAAGTAATAAATACAAATTTATTGCTATTTAGTATTGTGCGAGTATTAATTAATTTATTCATTAAATACAATATATTATGTTATTAAAAGTAAATACAAATAATATTATATATGAAAAATTTTTATAAAATTATATTTATATTTTAGATTCTGAGCGTAGCAAGGGAGCTATTTGTTTTACTAATATGTTTATTTTTCCTACTGGACATGTTTTTTCCTAGTAAAATTTCTCCGATTTTTACGTGTAGTAACTTTTCTGAAAGTTCAAGTTATCTAGGTGGTAATTTTAAAGAAGTCATTTTTTTGATTTTCGATGCAATTTTTTAAATAAAAGCACTTAAATGGGAAAAAACGTAGAAAAATGTACAATTTCACGATTTCATTATTTCATAAAAATACGGACTACGTTTTCTACCAGAAAAAATCATTTAATCGAAAAATCACTAGGTACCTTTTTTTTTTGCCTTTTTGATTTACTTTCTTATGGTATCATCGCCAAAACTTTTGAGATTTAAGGAATTTTAATTTTTGGGAATTTTTATTGCTGTATTTCAGTTACACATAGAGGTTTGAAACTTGGTAACAATAATTATATTGGACTTACCTAGATGTGATAAAATTTCCAAAATCATCGGACGCCTTTTTTTTTTTTATAAATAAGAGTTTTGAAATCAAATTTAAACGAAAATCGCAAAAAAGACATTACAGTACTTCAAATTAAGCCGGTCCCGCACGACTCGTGTACTCGGCGAATAATCTTACAACCGTGATGCCTTACGAGGCCGTGTAGGAGGTGTTTCATCGTCAAATATGGGCGATTATTTTTACTCGTCGAGTCACTTGTCGTGTCCCATCGGTTGTCGGTAAATGTGACACGAGTCAAAAGAATTATCGTAATCGTGGAATTTCCCACACGACTCGGCCTTGCTCGCCACTCGCGCCGATATCGACGACAGCGACAAAATATAGTAAATTATTATTTTTGTCCGAGTATCCGAGGCGCGTAGGAGTATTGGCGATGACCAGATGTAGTATACGGTGATCGGATTATGGTTAACGAGTGCACGAAGATCGGCATGTGTACAAGTCGTGTTGGGAGCGACAAATCGCCAAGTCGATATACTCAGCGAGCATCGTAATCGCGTACGTTCGCCGAGCACACGAGTCGTGTGGGACCGGCTTTATGTATTACCGAACTGCGCTCGGCTTTCGTCAAGCGATGATTTATCGTTGCTTACAGATATACATGAAATAACCTTATGCATCCTTCCTTCCCGAATTCTCACCTACACAAGTAGCCACTCCCATCCCCCATCATTATCAGCTCTTTTTATATTTGCATTTATAAATTGTATTTTAGTTTTTTGTTATGTTCTAATTATCCTACTTTCATTATTATTGGTAGAATTAATTTGAATGTAAGAACCTGTCTGCATAGATAATACATTTGGAATAAAAACTGTATTTTATTTCCATTTATATTTAATTTCGAATGTGTAAACATTATATTATTTTTCAAGAGCTTTTATACACTAATAACAATGCAAACTAAAAAAAATAAAATGCCTCTGAAAAATATTATTTTCCGAATTTGTTATTTCGGTGACCGCCAGGTGGCCGGTAGGTACTGATAAGAATCGTTTATGAGTTCATGATGGAACCGTTTATTTTATTAGTAATATAAACTGTAGATTCTTAGTGGAGCGAAGAAGCTTATGATTTTACAAAGATTCTTTTCTTTTTTTTTTTGTGCACAATTTTTCTACTAGCAATTTGACTTCAACTTTTAATGATAGCAATTTTTCTGAAAAAAAATTTCACTAGGGAGGTACTTTAAACAGGTCATTTTTCCATTTTCCCCAGAGTTTTCTCAGCAAATGTGAAATACTGGAATAACCGGGAAAGTCGGTGCAACATTTAACAAATAGTATTAAAATAAATATATTGAGCCCATTTAATTATTTTTACTATGATATGGCATATATATTGTTGACAAAGCATCACTATCAACTGAACTCCGCTCAGAATCGTATTTTCGTAAGCAATAGTTTATATTGTTGCTTACAGATATACATTAAATTACCTATAACAGTGGCTGCACCATTATTCTAGGACGTTTTTTTTTTTTCACTGTTTCGTAAAATACATGGTATGTTCCATCCATGTATATATTATCTATGGTTATAGATACATTATCAGGACTATGGTCCTACTTTTACAATTGATACCATATTTTTAGGTTAAGTTCTAATTTTTTCACTTGTCATTTAAAAATATTGTATCATTGTCTACTTCTACTACTTCTAGATTATAGGCATTAATACATAATTAAAAATCGTACATCTTTAAGTACACTCCGATTGTCCGATTGAAATAATTTACATTTAAAAAATGGATACAATTATCGATAGAGGTGCACCTAAAGCTCGTAATTTCGAACCATACGCTAGTAACGGAGGGTAAGTAATAAACGTTTTATATTTAAATGTTTTATTATAATGTTAAGCGGCTTAAAAAATTATTTATAATTGTTAATCAATACTTTCAGATCAATTGTCGCTATTAGCGGTAAGGATTTTGCTATTGTCGCTTCAGACACTCGTCTCAGTGAAGGATATATGATTTACACACGGAAGCAATCAAAGTTATTCCAACTGTCTGACAAATCGGTTCTTGGTTGCACAGGATGCTGGTGTGACACATTATCATTGACTAATATTGTTGAAACACAGTTGAAGGTATTTAACTTTAAAACTATACTGTAATTTACCTGGCAATTTAAAATTTAAAATTTGTTTTTTTTTCAGTCATACCTGTACGATCATAACAATGTAATGCAGCCAGGTTCTATTGCCCAATTGCTATCAACTTTGTTGTACAGCAGACGCTTTTTCCCATATTACGTATACAATGTACTCGCTGGTCTTGATGATAATGGTGAAGGATGTTTGTATAGTTATGATCCTGTTGGCCATTGTGAAAAAGTGTCTTACACTGCTGGTGGCAGTTCTGGCGTTCTCATGCAACCATTTTTGGATAGTTGGGTAAATTAAAATTTGTTTAGTATTATTTAACAAAAATCTGATTAATAATGTCATATCAAGTATTTAAACTTAATTAAATATAATGAATATTGCTAAGAATGTCAACTTTTACAATTTCAAAAACTGGAAAACAGAACCAAAATATTTCTGTACACTTGTATCTAAGAGTTGTAAAATTCTCATATAATTATAACCACTAGATATCTGTTCTAATTATTATACTACACATTAGACACCATAACTCATATAGAATCCTCATAAATCATAAAACTTATTAAAACTTAACATCTATTATTAAACAAAATATGAATAGAATTCTGACCATAAGTACTATTGTATGTTTAATAAAGGTCAATTGCATTACAGTTAGATATTAATATAATTAATGAAATTGTTTATTGATATCAGTTTTGCAAAATTTATGGTAGAAAAGTTGTTCACAGAAGAAAAAAAAGAAGCATATACTTCAAAATTTGAGCCCTATTTATGACATTAGTTTTTAAACCCGCATTAACTATTAAAACCTTATTTTAAACCAAATTTTTTTAGTCAGTAATATTTTTTCATACATTTTTTTTTTGAAAAACTTATATTTTGTTTATTAAGGTTCTGCTTCTGATATAATACATTAGCAAACAATGGTTTGAAATTTACTAGTTTAAGTGTAATATTTGTATAATTTTTTCTGGTAACCTAATGTTTTTTTTTTTTAATTTTAAGTATACCTACTGCATAATTGATATTAAAACATTGTCTTTTATTTTCATAACCATATATGATATAATTTGTATATCAAACTTTAGTAAAAGCTCTAAAAAAAAATACCGTTTGTTAACATTTGTCATCCTTTACTAAATAATTATTATTACAATCATATTAAGCATAATAACAAAAAAATTGTATTTTTTTTTTTTTACTAGTTGGCGAAAAGAACAGCAGATAACCCTGTGTCTGAAGAAGAAGCTTTAAACTTGGTAAAAGATGCCTTTACCGCAGCTGGAGAACGTGATATATATACTGGTGATGAAGTAGTATATAACATAATCAAGAAAGAAGGAATTAAATCGGGTGTGGTTCAACTCCGTAAGGATTAAATAATAATAAACAGACAAGAGTCAACATTTATAATATTTTTTTTTATACATTAAATAAGCGCATAATATTGTATTTGATGAAAATAATAAAAGTAATCAGGATAAAAATTAATTTTGAATTATTGACTTAAAAAAAAATAAAAATGTTTTAATGATGATAAAAAAGTTTACTATTGTATAAATACACCGTTATTTACAACCGTGACTAGGCTTGCCTACAACTAAACTGACTATAGTTAAATTTATTATTAAAGTTATCACTAGGGCACGGATTTATATATACTTAAAATCCGTAACAAAAAAGGACTTTAAAATATTTAAAAAAGCATAAGTGGTTGACGAGTTTTAAAGTTCCTACTCTGACAGTTCTCACCCTATTAGAACATTTTCATTTAAATTAAATTTCAAAACGTTAATAAAAAAAAAAAAGTCACCCGATGATTTTGGAAATTATACCACTTCTAGGTTAGTACAATATAATTATTATTACCAAGTTTCAAACCTCCATGTGTAATTATAACTGAAATACAGCAATAAAAAGTCCCAAAAATTAAAATTCCTTAAATGTCAAAAGTTTTGGCGATGATACCTTAAGAAAGTTAATTAAAAAGGCAACAAAAAAGGTGTTTTGTGATTTTTTTGATTAAATCATTTTTTCTGGTAGAAAACGTCAGTGTTGTCATAAAATAATGAAATCATGAAATTGTATGTTTTTATTCAAAAAATGACCTCTTTAAATTTACCATTTGGACAACTTGAACTTTCAGAAAAGTTACTGCATGTAAAAATCTGAGCAATTTTACTAGGAAAAACGTGCCCACAGACTAAAAAAAATAAACATCTTAGTAAAACCAAAAGCTCCCTCACTATGCTCGGAATTAAAAATTAAATTTTACTTACCTCATCCGTGATACGATATGCAGTAATTTTGACATTTCTTTGCATGTTTCACTAAGTCCCGTGCCATTTCGAACATCCCGACCTATACAAATTAAAACATATGTTAATAACAATCAGTTTTGCAATTGCCAATTGCCATAGACAAGTATTACATTGTTGCTATTTGCTTTAACTGCAGAGTAGATGAAGTAGATTTGAAGGGTATAGGGAAAAAACCAGGCAAGTCACTTTTTTTCTAAAATGACGGTATTGGTATCAAATAATTAGTATTGACGAGTCGTATCTTTTATATGATCGAAACGGTGAAAAGACCAGCAAGTCGAAAGTAAAGAATGCCAGAAGTTTAGGCCTGCGGGTAAAAAACCCAGATAGTCAATTTATAACCAGGTAAGAGTTGAGTTAACACATGGCTATAGCTTTGTTTAATAATATAATATGACATTATTATGTTATAGTTACTACATATGAAACTAAACTTAATCTGAACTTTTTAGTTTGTAACAAAAAAAGTTGTTACATTTTTAAATTAAAAACACGTCTTTCTCAGTTTGATAAAAAAGTGACTTCTGGTTTTATCCTTGTCCCCTTTATTTAATTTTTTTATTATTCGGATGAAATAGTTTCAATGTATGCTTTAACTTGAGCAATTTTTTTTGTGTGTGTGTTACTTGTCTTAATTTCAGTTTGAGAGTACCTATTGTACCTGTTGCACCAAAGCATGATATAGGTTTGTTTATAAATCGAAGCTTGTCATATGTTGAAAAAAACATTGTGAGTTCATTAGTCATTGATAGTATTTCACATCTATAAACTATGGCATTAATATTTTTAACCAACTAAATGTTGGTAGGTAATAGATATTACTATTATTTAATTATTATGGTTCATTGATTCTCCTCAGTAAGTCCACATTTTTCCATACCGCCAATTTTTTTTTAATATTAAATAATATTCTTGGTAACAACTCTAATAACTAAAAAAATAAATTATTTTTTTATAATTAGTAGGTAACGACTTTGCGAATCTATAACTATTAACCAAAATCATATAATCATAACTGACAACATGGAATAGTCCATTATATGCACAAAACAACAAATTTGTATATTATATCTGTTAGCGTCGCCATTACCAGTGTCGGGTCTTTTTTAAATTTTATGAGGTTAGGTTAGATACACTAACACTAATGTTAGTATATATCTGTGCACTTGCGTTATCTAGCGTAAATTTATAAACCGAGTATTTTTGCTTTGTTCAACATTACTCCTTTTATTCTGTCATATAAGCAACTCAAGTTACACAATGACTATGACACTATTTCTTATCAAAAAAATAGCAACGCACTTGATAATTATGTGATAAGAATTTTTTGACAAGAGGTGTAGGGTATTAATGTTATCATAAAACTTACCGATGTTTTGAAAGTATTTGGTTGAAAAAACGAATACTGTGTGGCGTGCTCGATTAATGATAGTATCTGGTGGCGTGTCTCGTTTCGCGTGTGTATCTGTGCTCGTGTCAAGTAATTATTATTACCCATGGTCAATGCTCCTAGCTCCAGTTGTTTTTAAATTTTTGTGTTAATAGTACGTTTTTTATTTTGAATTATATATTAGACACTGAAATTATTTTAAAATGGAGCAGCCACCAGTTAAAACAGCCAAACAATTAGAAAAGGATGCCAAGAAATTGGCCAAGTTGGAAAAGTTTAAGCAAAAACAAGATCAAAAACAAAATGCCCCAAAAGAAGAAGTATGTACTTAGTACTAACCTATTATATTTATTTTACTTTAGTAAAAAATAATAGATTTACATAGTTTATTTGATGAACATTCAACTAGGTTCTTATTGTCGAATAGTCTTAAGAATAATTTATAATATCTCTTAAGACTTTAACTGTAGGTATATTCTGTTTCACATAAAGAAAGTTAATTAAAACATGCATATTTTGCATTCCTTCTATAGAATTCAGTTAACATTTTTATAATTAAAAACAAAATTATATAAAAAGCTTCTACAGAACTTCTTACACAGAGGAGTCACGGAAGATGATTAATAAAATATCACCAACACCCCTGGATGAATCTAAGTCAAATTTAGTGTTGATTGTTTTAAACAGTTCAAAAAATAACTCTAAATGTTGGACACAAAAATATTTTTATTGTATAGATTGTATCTATAAAACAGTAATATTTTTTTATTAATAGGAATAAAAAAATCAATGTTAACAATCAGTTTAAAAACTCAGAAATTAAGGGAAAAGTATTTAATATATAGTAATTTATTGGTTAGATATTTTTCAAGTAACAATTGTGGTTTTATACCTGGGATCAAGTTATATTTTTAAATCTTTTATTTAAGGAATTAATAACATTATTGAACCTTGAATTATTTGTTGTTTACACACTAATGGCATGTTAATATTACCATTATATATATATTCTGTTATATTACTTACGTTTTTGTTTACATTATCAGAAAAAAGAAAAAAAGAAGCCAATCAATAAAGAAAAAGGAGTTATATTGTATGAACAAGATACTAAACCAGGTGATAAAAAAGATATTGCGTGCCCAATGCCTGATTCATATAGTCCTAGATATGTTGAAGCTGCATGGTATAGTTGGTGGGAAAAAGAAGGATTTTTCAAACCAGAATATGGAGTAATTATGTATATTTTTTTTATTATACATTGCCATAGTAAATATTATATTACAGTTATAGTATCTGTGTTGCTGCTAATGAGTATTTCAAAATTACACACCGTTTAATGTTTGTAATTATGTGTTAGTACATAACTTAGTTATAGTATTGTATAGTATTTTCAATTACTATCAATGATTATTATACCTAATTTTCACGAAATACAATATTAATATTTACTTGGAACATTTTGGTACTGGTCTCATGTACTTATATGCAATTTGTAAACAGTTTACTGGTCTCATATGCAATCTACAATTTACTATCAATTTATCAGTTTTACTACAAAATTATATTTTCATTCTTCTGCCAGTTAAACATATTATTATTCATTATATAGTCTCCATTTTTTCGTTGACTATTAATACATTATTGTTACTTTTTTCTTGTCGTTTTTATTATTCTTATAATTATATCAACTTTTGAACTCAACCATAGGTAATTTATACAAGGAATATTATTTGGGATGAAGTACAATGTGTACCGTATTTAAGTAAACAGAGTAAAAACTAATTACCTATACGTTAGTACCTGGAGATATGATGGAGATGATATTGAAAATGAAGACAAAAATTATGAAAACAGAGATATGAATCCTAACAACAGTTATGATTCACTAATAGAGGGCCCTTAAGTTTTTGGCTTATGTTGGCCACATAATAAGATTTTAGAAGACAATGTATTATTATTAAAAAAGGAGATGCGAAAACCTTTTTGTTCATAATTATGAGCGAAGTAAAATTACAAACTACTATTTACAGTAAATTGAAAGCATATTCAAATTTAAATCAACTTAGATTTATCTGTAAAACTGTTAATCACAATAAAAATTGAACCAATAAACTGGAATCTAATACTCACATCTAGAACATTGAATGTGTATGGCGTTATACAAAACAAAATTGTAATATACAAGTTAATGGAGCCTATTTGCTTAGAATGTGGTTATAAGAAGAATGGTGAAATGTAACCACCAAAAAATGTAATTTTTAAAAAGTTTCTTAATGACAGAGTAACCTTTTGTGAGTAATACTTTTTAATTTTAATATTATATCGTGTACTATTCATTTTTCATAAATATTTAATATAAATTTATTTTAATAATTATAAAACATATTTTTCTTTTGTTTAATATCGGTAGAACATCTACAAGACCAGTGAGCAAAATGTAGATTGCATATGTATATTAGTTGTAATTTTTTTTTTCTGTTTAATATGTATGTTCAAATGTTTTTATATTTTAGAAAAATAATTTATTAGAAGAAAACCCAAATGGAAAATTCATTATGATTATACCTCCACCTAATGTGACTGGATCATTACATTTGGGACACGCTCTCACTAATGCAGTAGAAGATGCTCTTACTCGTTGGTGTGTTTGACATTTTATTATATTTTAATTTTAAATAAACATCATATCTTTGATATTTTTAATATTAGGAATAGAATGAATGGAAAAACTACTCTGTGGAATCCTGGTTGTGACCATGCAGGTATTGCTACTCAAGTAGTGGTTGAGAAAAAGTTGTGGAGAGAAGAAAAAAAAACTAGACATGATATTGGCCGTGAAAAGTTTATTGAAAAAATATGGGATTGGAAAAAAGAGTTCGTATTTAATGTAGAGATCTAATTTATTAATACTAAAAGTTACAATGTGTTTTAGAAAAGGTGACCGTATATATGTGCAACTTAAATTACTAGGATCCTCTTTGGATTGGGACCGTGCATGTTTCACTATGGACCCAAAGCTCAGCCATGCAGTCACAGAAGCTTTTATACGTTTACATGAAAGCGGTGATATATACAGAAGTAACCGTTTAGTAAATTGGTCATGTGCTTTAAAAAGTGCAATCTCTGATATTGAGGTTAATTATACTTATAGATTGTTTTTATTGTTATCATTAATATTATTGAAGTTACAATAAAATCCATTACACTATTTAATTATAATAATGTGGTATATAAAAATAGTAAACAATGTTTGTATGCTATTTTTTATTTTCTAATTTCTAAATCCATTCTATAATTTATAGGTTGACAAAACTGAACTACCTGGTCGCACTTTCTTAACCATACCAGGTTACACAGAAAAAGTTGAATTTGGTGTTCTTGTATCTTTTGCTTATGAAGTAATTGGAGAAAATGAAAAAATTATTGTTGCTACCACTAGGATTGAAACTATGTTAGGAGATACGGCGATAGCTGTTCATCCGACTGATCCTAGATATATTCATTTACATGGTAAATTTGTGCAACATCCATTCTGTGACCGAAAATTACCTATAGTTTGTGATGATTTTGTGGAAAAAGAATTTGGAACAGGTTAGTTTTCTCTTAAATAACATATAACAATAATATTTTGTTATTAAATTATATTTAATTGCAGGTGCTGTAAAAATAACGCCCGCTCATGACCCTAATGACTATGAAGTTGGTAAACGTCTTAATTTACCTTTCATTACAATATTTAATGATGATGGTGTAATCATTGGTGATTGTACTCAATTTAATGTTAGCATCCCTGAAGAAATTTTTGGTTTTGAACTATTTAATAACAATTTATTTTATTATTAAAAGGGAATGAAAAGATTTGAAGCTCGTAAAGCTGTATTAGAAACATTAAAACAAAAGAATCTTTATATTGAAACAGTTGACAATCCAATGGTTGTACCTATTTGTAGTCGATCTAAAGATGTGGTTGAACCACTAATTAAACCCCAATGGTACATTCGTTGCGACCAAATGGCTAAACAAGCGTCAGAAGTAGTCACAAATGGGGAGCTCAAAATTATTCCATCTCAACACAATAAAACTTGGTTCCATTGGATGGAAAACATTAGGTAATAAAATATTATTTACAAATTAAACATATTATTTCATAATAATTATTATTAATTGCATTATTATTATTTTTAGAGATTGGTGTATATCAAGACAACTTTGGTGGGGTCATCGAATCCCAGCATATTTTGTTACTATTGATAATAATGAACTTCAGCAACCTGTAAGTTAGTGCATTAAATTAAAACATGAATATTATAATTAAAAAATTAAAATTAAAATATTTAGCTTAATGAAGAGGATTGTTGGGTAAGTGCATATACTAAGGAAGAAGCCTTAGACAAAGCTGTAAAAAAATTCAATGTACCAAAAGAGAAAATTACCCTTAAACAAGATGATGATGTTTTAGATACTTGGTTTTCATCTGCTTTGTTTCCATTTTCTATATTTGGATGGCCCGATAAAGTTAGTTATTGTAATTTATTAAATTCTGTTTTGTGTAATATAAATTTATAAATAATTTATTTTTAGACAAACGATTTAAAGGTGTTTTTCCCTGGTACTCTATTAGAAACTGGATATGATATTTTGTTCTTTTGGGTAGCGCGAATGGTTTTCTTTTCTCAGCGTTTAATGGGTTGCTTGCCATTTAAGTAAGTATAATATTGACTACTAGGGATTAATTAAACCAATAACCAGGACTCGGATTTTATAGCATTTGCTAATTATAGAATAAATATAAAAATAGGAGAGTAAGCTTTACATTTATTTTATGCACCAGAGACTCCAAATATTACATTTGTTACATTTGTGGAATATTTAAATTCAGTTATATAGATTAGATTTTTTTAAGGAAATACATTAATAAATTATAGTTTTTAATTTTTAAAATATCTTCTAGTTTCGTTGGCTCTGGAAGAATTTTTCTCTCTTCGATTATGTATGGGCATTCGAGGAGGAGGTGTTTTATGGATATTAAAGATGTGTTGCAGAATTCCACATGTGTTCTTTTTTCATTAGGTGTGCATGGGTGATGTTTGTTAGAAAACCTGGTTCTTTAGGTTAGAAAAGCTTGAACGTTATTGTCAACCATTTTTATCTATTTTTGTTATTATTAATATACCTTGAAGGGTAAAGGGAACTGGCAAATAAGTAAATTGAGATAGCATTTTCCTTGTCTGCTAGTCTTTAAAGTAAATTTGTGACTGAGCATATTGCATTTTATATCAAGTGGAGGTGTATATGCTTTGTATAGGATACTTGATATGGGACTGGATTCACAGGCACTAATGCTCTGTCTGATCCCTAAGATCTTTAGGTCATTTGAGTGAGGAATTGTAATGTTATTCATGTACAGAGGAAGAAGGATGTCTATATATTTTTTGTATGAGAAACTCTAAGATTTTTCCCATTTGCTAATTTCTTCAATTCTTCATTTTCCATGAGGGCTTATGACGTGTTTATATTTCTTTTACTATATATTGCTGTCGTTACCAAACATAATGGTTTTGTAAGGAATTTGTATTATACTGGGTAATTTATTAATAACTATTATAAAAAGTGTGACGCTTATACTTGATCCTATATGTCATTTTGGAATCTATAGTAACAGGAGTAAGGTTCATTTAATTTCACTGAAAATGATAGTTCAGATAAAAATGTAAGATTTAGGCGAGTATATTACCGTTAATTTTTTGTTTCTATAGTATGTCTAGCACACGAGAGTGCCAAATTATATGGTAGCCTTTTTCAATTTCAAGTTAAGTTAATATGAAAAAATATTTGATGTTAAAGGCTGAGTTATGTCTCCTGTTATTATTGTTGAGGCATCTATAGTCGATTTTTTCCTTTGAAAGCCAAATTGTTGGTTACTGATAAAAATAATTTTTTAGTGTCCAATATAACTTTTTTCTAATAATTTGCTCAGGGTACATATTAAGGATATATAGGACGGTAAGAAGTAACTTCATAACAATCTTCGTTTGGTTTAAGTATTGGTATAATAATTGCTTTTTTCCAAGATGAGAGGATGGGAATATTAAATTGTAAATTTTTAATAGTATAGAAGATGGCTTTGTAAAGGAGTTCCTTAATAAATATGTATGCAATTTTATCATGGCCAGTGCTGTGTTTTGAATTGTTTATGGAAAAAGCATCATAGATTTTTTGTAAATTAATTAAAGTGTTTATTATTTGGTTGTTATCGTTTTTGTATATGATTGGGTTGTTGATTGACTAATTGATTTTGATTTTCTGAATTCAGAGTAGAAATTTTCGTCCCTGTTGTTTTTTCCAAAAAGTTAAACAAGAGCTTTAGGTTTTTCTAATGTTAGGTTATATGTTTTGTCTCCTTTTTTAAAAGTGTTTGAGTGGTTTCATTGAATTGAATGCCTTCTATTAGTCAGATTTTTTTCCATGCTTCTTTAATGGGACTTATTGAGGTTTACATAATTTATAAGTTTTTTCCGAGATTTTGTTTTTTGATGGTTAATAATTCTCCTTGATTGTGCTTTGGCTTTTTTCAGGTTAATGTGGTCTGGGGTTATTTTTTTTTCTTTATATCTATTGAGTGCTTTCTTATAATCTGTTTATGGTATTACTACATTCTTTGGACCACCAAGGAACAGGAATTTTTTCAGGGTATATTATTGTTTTCCCAATGGAAATGTTTGTTTATGGGCTGCTTCTATTATGATTGAAGTAAATTTTTTTTACAATTAAATCAATGTTTTCTGGGTTTAGTTTGTTGATGAGTATTTAGTTTTCTGATATAGAATTATCTATTGTGTCAGAGAAAAGCATCCAATTTGGGTTTTTTAAGTTCCATTTATTTATAATAAAATTGTGAGAGTTTCTTTGAAATATTTTAATTAATATTAGCCAATGATCCCTACAGAAATAGTCTTGTTTTGACTTTCCACGAGAGATAAGGGGAAATTTAAGGGTATGCTAAGAGGTAAATTGCTAAAAAGGTCCCATTGGAAGAATTATGACGTGTAGAAACTCCATTATTATATAAGAATTTTATATTGCTTTTTTTTTTGTAAATTTAAAGTATTTCAATTTTTAATGTAATTTTTCATAAATAGTAAAAGAAATCTGTCATATGAAACCATAAGAAAAATTCTTACATTTTTATTTCATATTATAATCTATTTTTAAGTAGCTGGACAAATATCCATAAAACAGTCTACATTTATGACTTCCTACAAGTTTTATTTATTTAGTATTTAAAAAATAAATACATTTTTTTTATTTTAGCTTTTTTTCATATTTTTATGAAAATATAGCTTATTTTAAGTTATTATGGCATATATTTCAGGTATTTTCAGTGCTATGAAATCCGAGCTCTGATAATAATTAATACTATATTTATGTTCAGTAGTTTTTCATCTTTAAGCTTCAGTATTAGTAAAGGTTACTTATAATATAATAAGTAGTTTTAAAGGTATTTTAATTTTTTTTTAAATGAACTATATTTATAATTTAGAACAATATTCTTGCATTCCATTGTACGTGATGCTCATGGCCGTAAAATGAGCAAATCATTGGGTAATGTTGTTGATCCAATAGACGTTATTAAAGGCATATCCTTGGAAGATTTAAACAAACAACTGTATGATAGTAATTTGGACCCAAAAGAAGTAGAAAAAGCTAAAGCTGGGCAGAAACAAGACTATCCTAATGGAATCCCAGAGTGCGGAACGGATGCATTACGTTTTGCTCTATGTTCATACATGTCTCAAGGTAAATTATATAAATATAAATATATACATTGAAATATTTACAAAATTATTACTTGGATTATTTATATGCTATATAGGACATGATATAAATTTGAGTATTCTTCGTGTACAAGGTTATCGTTTCTTTTGTAATAAACTTTGGAATGCTATAAAGTTTGCACTTATGTATTTCAAAAAGGAATTTATACCATCACCATTATCACAAGTAATATTCATGAGATAATTTTGTATATTATATAAATTACTTAATCATTTTAAAATAAATCAAAATTTTCATAGAATGGAAATATGAGTAACATGGACAGCTGGATTTTAAGTCGTTTAACATTAGCCGTAGAGCTGTGTAACACTTCATTTGAAAATTATGAACTCAATGGTGCAACAACGGCATGCTATAATTTTTGGTTGTATGATTTATGTGATATTTATTTGGTAATTGATTTAATTATTAATTTTAATTTATAATGAAGTAGTTTAAGTTTATTTCTATTTCAGGAATCTCTTAAACCAGTTTTTGCATCAAACGAAGATAATTTAATTCAAACTGCTCAAAATGTTTTATTTTACTGTTTGGACACAGGTTTGCGTTTATTATCACCATTTATGCCATTTATTACTGAAGAACTTTACCAAAGATTACCTCATTCTGATATTACTAAATATCCTAGTATATGTGTTGCTTCATATCCCAAAACGGTAAGTTATATGACACTAATCATTTTTGATTTACAACCTTTTATCAAATATTTAACTGTATGGAAATTTTAGATAAACTATTCTTGGCGAGATTTAAAAACGGAAAATGAGTTTGAATTCATTCAGAAAATTATACACAGCATTCGGTCAGCTTTATCAGATTATAATGTTCCCAAGAGTTCTAAAACTGAAACATATATTAAGTGTTCTGATGTAGATACATTAAAAATTGTAACTAAATATCAATTTGAAATTGCTACATTTGCCAACTGCTGTACAGTGAAACTAATAGTTTCATCCTGTACACCAATTGGATGCGCTATTTTACCTGTATCTGATAAATGTCAAGTACATCTAGTACTGAAGGTTAGTCTATTAAATTATTATTCAGTAAGATTTAGTGTTCACATTGAAATTTCTTTTAACTAGGGTTTGATTGATGCGACCAAGGAAGTAGAAAAGTTAAACAAAAAAAGTGATTTATTAACGCAAACTGTAGAGAAACTTCAGAAAGCAATGAGCGTAGCAGACTATGAAACTAAAGTTCCTGAAGATGTGAGAAATACAAATAAGGAAAAACTTAAACAGTCACAAGATGAATTAGATAGACTTGTTGAAGCAATTGGAGTACTTAAATTAATGGAATAATTATAATGTATTTAAATTGGAATGGATGCTAAATTCTACATTAAATTGTGTACATCTATTTATGCTTGTGTCTAATTAAAATATCTGAGTACACTGCTGATTTTAATATATAACAGTATTTTTAGAATAAGTCTTTCCTACATTTATTTAATTTTCTAAGTCTCATGAATATAACTTGAGGACCATCTTATGTAATAACCATTTCTTGCTTTTTCTTTATGCAATTAAGTTAAAATAATTAACTTTATTGCTCTTGTTATGTTGTTAAATTTAAATCCTACATGATTTAGTACTTAAAACTTTAACATCCCCATTAAAACTTTTTGTGTACAGCAATGATATAATAATATTTTATATCTTGAATAATACAATTATGACTGAACATTAATAAGGAATAACATCAGAACTGAATTCGGATTAATACTTTCAGAAATAAAGAAAGTGTTTTAAGGTGATTTTCATTTTTAAGTTTTAAAATGATTAATTCCTCACTCCAATTGTGTGCCTCATTAGGATTAAAATATGATCAAAGGGAGTTTGTATTTCTTTAATTTAATCCAAAACTATAGTAAAGCTATACATCTATACATCTTTATAGATGTATAGAACTTTAATTGTATAACACAATATTTTATATAAAAACAATTTTATATAATTTCTCGTAAATACATTTACTATTAAAATAATTTGTCCAAATAGTTTATTGAATTTTATAAATTTATTATTAATGTATCAGTATTAACAAATCATTGGTAAATTAAGTTTGATGAAGTTTAATAATAATTGTATATTATTTATTGCATACATCTGGGAAATAAGGAATTATGGTTTTTTATTGTTATTCGGTTAAAAATCATTGTAGAGACCTATAGTCTTTACAAAATACTTATATTAGCCTCATGTAAACTTAGTAAAATGTACAAAACATTATAGCTATTTTTAGACTATGTATAATTCTTTAAAATTTTCGTGTTTTTATATGTATTTTGATTTGTTAGGTATCTGTTATTAAAATAGTTTGGTTTAAGAATAATGCTTAAAAATTTAACACAAGGTATATTATAAGTTGTCTAAAAAACAAATTTGTTTTTAATGTATCAGTTTTTTTGTTGTACAAGTTTTAAGATCAAATTTTGATGAAAATCTTAATAAAAATGAATGAATGCATTGCCTGGAGTAATAAGATAAGTGTATTATACAACTGGTTTCAAATTAAAAATTAAATGAAGGAATAAATAGTAAAAAAATGATACAAAGTGCTCGTTTTATGTAGAAATAATTTATTTTAATAGGAGAGGTTATTTAAAATGGGTTATTATTAGACAGATGTGTGAAGAAATATATACTATTTGGTTATTATTTATTATCTAAATTGTTTCGATATTAGATATTATTTTTAAAATCGGTTTGTACATTTAAAGTATTAAAATTATTTTTCTTTATTTCATTGTATATTTATGTTATTCTTTTAAAACTGAATTAATGTAAATGTTATTTTGGGTATATAAAATCCCTAATTCTGTATTAATATCAAAGCTTACATTATGGTTTTTTTCTAAAACATGTTTAGTGAAATTTGAATTAAGGGCAGTCTTTTTAATTTTATTTCAGAAATGTGTTCTTTATATTTTATTTTAAAATTTCTATTTGTCTTACCTATATAAAATGTATTACAATTACCTTTAAGTTTATATATACCAGCATTTTCAAAATAAAGGGGATTTTTTGTGAAGTTTTTAGTTCTATTATATATATTTGATTAAATTATTATTAGACTTAAAAACAATTTTTACATTTTTGTATTATTGTTTAGAATTTTAGCAAATTTGTTAGACATATTATTTGATATTTCATACTATAATAGTTGACATTATTTGGTGAGATGTGTATTTTTTTTTTTTAATACGTTTATGAATTTTTTTAACAGTATTTAAATTGAAATTATTTCTATGGACTATATTAATATTGAACTAGTATTGATAATTATGTTTATTTAATGGAATACATTCAAGCCTATAGAATATTAAATTAAAAAATAATATTTTTAAGAATAAAGGTAATCACCTTTATTCTAGCCCTTTATCAGGGCTAGAATAAAGGTAATCACCTTTATTCTAGCCCTTTATCAGGGCTAGGATTTGTGTGCAATAAAACATTGTAAAATATGCTTTTTGTTTACAAAAATATGCATTTAAATTTTTATAAGATAAACACAAAAATATAGTTACAAAAAAAATATTTATTTATTGAAATACATTAGTGATTGGCTGATTGTCTTAATATAATATTATTGAGAAATAAAATAAAATAAAATAATTTAGAAATAAAATTTATAATTCACATTCAATAGTGGAAATACGTGTGTTACGACAACATATTTTTTTTAAATTTCTAATATAAATGATCGGCGATTGGATCGTAGTATTGATTTATATTGACTGAAGCTCCATTCAACGTCAGATGATGTAGTTAGCGCATATTTAAATAAAGAAATTTGTCCTGGTGTTAAATTACAACTGAAATTGTTCTCGTCCGATTCGCCATTTAATATTTTATTTGTTGATTGTAGAGTTTTAAATCCTTTATTTTTTTGTAAAACCAAAGATATTTTGTTTTTAACTTTATCTGTGACTCTTCCGTTGCACTTAAAAAATCCTAGCATTTTTTATAGTCTATAGACTTTCATGAAGTCTTTCTCTGTCTAACTATTCAATCTTTTATCGCATACCTATTGTACCATAGAATAGTATTTATAAAAATAAAATTTATGTTTGACAAAAAATCAAGTTTTATACTTTAATCAGCAGGTCTAGAATTAAATTATAAACATTAATTACGAAATATACTGTGAAACATGCATTTTTCGCATTATTATAATCGAAATATGCAATAATATTCATTTTATTCAATATATGCAAAATAAAAACACACTTATCTCATCATGAGGTGTTTCGTGGAAATTACTGAAAAAATCAATAATCAGATGTCGCAAAAAAAACATGCTGTTGCATATAAATAATAGCCCTGATGATTACAACCATGTGGTATTATAGCATCAGTTTGTGTAGGCTTCCTTTAAATACTAAAATCAAATTTATTGTTCATTATGGAAACTGTAAGATCTAAGACGTTTAATTTATTTGTTTTTCGAGTGTAAATTGAATGTTTTTATTTATTTTATTTATGTAGTTAACTAAATTTTCTGCTTGTCTATTTAAACTCCAAATAAAATGAATGTGTCATCAATATATCTAAAATATGCTTTGACACATGCTGTATATTTTATTGTTAATAATATTTATTTCATAATTTTACATGTAAATTGCAGATAAAAAAGCACTTAAAGGACCACCTATAACTAACCTATCTTTTTGCAAATACAATTTATTATTTTATTGGAAATAGTTTTGATTAATAATTACATTTATTGATTAAATAATTTTTTGTACTTTGTTTATATTAAATTTATTACTATATAAAAGTTTATTTTTTAAAAAATTTACTATTCCGTGTTTAGGAATGGATGTATATAAATTGTTGATGTTAAGAGAAATAAATAAATAAATTTTATTTTTATGTATACAGTTTTTATTTATATTTATTATTTAATTTTATTTATTTACGAGTATTAACCATTTTAATACTTTTGTTTTTACTTTATTATTTTATTAATTAAAAAATGCTAATAATATATATATTTAAAACAAATTTAATTCCTAATTTAATTTTAGAATTAAGGTGGTCACATATTGATCATAAAAGTGTAGTGGTAAATAAAAAGGATAGGAACCCCTGGTCTAAATGGTATAAATTATAAAATACAATCATTCAGTTCTATATGAATGGAAGGGATGTTTTATTTCAACTGAAAAGGAGACATTACCATTAGGTAATCAATATTCCTCAATTGTTACAATTTTTTTTTTTTACTAAATCAAATTATTTTTATTATGAAACCAAAAACTGTAAATGACAATACACAACACTCAATAATCAAAATGTATTACATAGCTACTAAAATCCACAAAGTTTGCCTATCCTATATTGTGTGAATAATTAGTATATATTAATAATATATTTTTTAAATAATGTATTCATAGGATAACTAATAATATAACTCATTTTTTTCTTAGATTCGAACATGTTATATTTGTCTCTATCAAGTGGTATAGTATAGGCAATTCAAATACCTATAAAGTGCTGTATCTTATAGGCTATCACTTGATTTTTGTAAGACGAGATTTGTCTCGTGATGAGACTGTGAGTGTCGTGTATTGTCATTTATAGTAGTTATACTATTATAGTACTATAGTGTCTATTAGCAATTCAAATTAATAAATAATATAGAACAATAATTATTGTAACATACAAATATATTACCATATACAACATATTAATATATTTTTATATATGACTAAATTGGTGAGCATTAAACAATAGAAATCAGACACAAAATTATGGTCCATTTTTTTTTTTATTTGGTGTTAACAATGATATAAGAATAAGTATATAACAATTATTTTCAAAAAAAAAAAATTATAACAACGAAAATTCTGAATTGTGTACAATAATATATTATTAGTGGTAACCACTGTATTAAAAATAATGATTTCAAAATAAAATATATTATCACAAATATAAAACTCTAATATATACTCTAAACTTGTAGTGTTTCATTCAAATTGAGTCCAATTTGACTTGAAATTAATTGGTTTTGGTGGTAATGGTGGAGCAGGATGTTGATTTGATGACACAGATGGTCCAGGGTCTTCAGATAAACTTAAATTAAAAATTAAACCGTACTCCTGGAGAAGATCATTATTATTTTTGGTTTCTGATTGTGTTTTATTTAAGGGAGAATTAAAAGGAGTACAGAATTGATACAACGGGTTAGTAAGACCTACTCCAGGTGTCAAGCCATTATTGTTAACAGAACTTTTTAAAGGATCAAAATCGTCTATACTTGATGTAGAACCTAATTGAATAAGATCTTTAGTTTCCATTGGACACTCTGTTGGTACTGACTCGGAAGATCGATGTAAAATGTCATCATCATCTGTGATATAGTACCAACTACTTGAATCTTGCGATTCAGGTTCATTACTAACTATTTCAATGTTCTACATGAAAAATGAATTCTTAGTTAAAATGAAACATCAAATAGTAATAATATTTTGTTTAACATACCGATAGAGAACTAGGTGTATTACTTCTTGGTAATTTTCTATATATAACATCTTTTAGGTCGTCCATTATATCCATATCGAGTTGAGGTGGCTGGAAACTAGAAGTATCTATTAGTAAACTAAAAAAAAATATATATACCTATTTAAAACCTTGAAATTTGATATCAGAATACCTAAAATGTTCACTCACTTTTGTGTAGTAGTTAACCTTTGTATACCATGAGAAGTTTCTTTACGGTAACTAGCGGATGCTGTTGTAAAAGCAGTTGTATGTGGCCTTAATGATCTCCTTTGAGTAGAAGGTGAGTTAGGCGCAGAATTAGGCTGTGTACTAATTTTGGTTCGCGGATTTTTATTTTGAACATTAAGTTTTGATTGAATGCCTTTATAAACCAATCGCACATCTCTTCCTCGTTCTTTAACCTACAAATTATATTAATTAAACATTTTTTTTATTTTACTCATTTCGTTAGACTTACTGTTTTTACAGCATTTTTTACTGCAGGATTGGCCTAAAAATCATTTGAATAGAAAAAAAAATTAATAATAATGATTATGTATACTACACTCTAAATTGTATACTAGGAAAATAAATAGGAACTTTAGTTAAAATTATTATACTTAAGATTGTTTTAAATTTATAATAACAAAAAATGTTTTAGAGGTTAATACACAAAAATATTTTAAAAATTAGCCTGTTATGTTATAAAATTGATCGTATATTTAAAACCAATTTCAATTTGAAAAACCATCCGGTAATATTATAAGTTCTTTGTTATCCAACTAGTTTTTTATAATTTCTTTTATTAAAAAAACCAAGTTTATGTTGACGTATTTCACATTGTGTTATAATATTCAGATGATTTCTAAAATTGTACATTTAAAATATTGAAAATATAACTAATAATAATTATCTAACAAAATGTTTATTATATTTGTGTAGTATAAACTATCAAAACAATTTTTTGTTTGTTTATAATTTTTTTTTTTTACAAACAACGACTTCACATACATATGTTTTTATTATATAGTATGTATATAAATGTTACATATAAACAAAATTAAATAATAGTTTTGTACTTAATATTATATGGAAGAGGCAAAAGATATTTTATAGTAAGATATTTTTTTTAAAGAAAAAGCAAATTAAATAATACAAAGTATGTCAATATTTTTTATTGAAATGTTCATTATTATTATTCAAATGATTAATTTACTTTTCAATAAATGTATTTAACATTTTCCCAAGTATCATAAATAATTCTTATAATTAACTACTCACCACATTCTTGACAGATTTAAAGAATGCAGTTCCTTCACGTTTTACAGTGAAAGTCCATTCTCTATACTGCTGCTTTAATTTATTACTGGATTTCTCGTGATAATTGCACACCCCTATTTCAAATTCATCAGAAAAACCTAGTCCATTGTTTAACATCTCCAATCGTTCTTCTATAAACTAGATACAAGAAAATAAATTTTAAAATTATAATTTACCATAGACATTCAAATAATAAAGCACACTACAAAATTATATAGTTTGTAAAACAAATATTGTTACTGTTAAAATTATTTAAAATACACTATTAACAAGAATAAATAAATAATATTAATAAAATAGTTTTTGAAAATGCCTTGGTGAATATCAACAGAAAGCCTAAGATATTTTCAGTAAATATACCTGTTGAAAAATCTGTAACTCCAACATTTTTTTTAAAAATGGTTGCATGTTAGCAGATCTAGACTTTATAAACGCATCTTTATTAAATGATATACGTTCTCCTTGATGAAATTTCAATGCATCTCTGTAGCCACCAATTAACTGAACCAAAGCATGTAAAAATGCTCTTGAAACACCATCACCCAAGAGTGTACCTTCAGTACGTAGTTGTTGTTTTAAATTTGACACCTAATTTTAAATAAAAAGTTGAATATACAATTTTATTTGACCTGTAATAAATAATTTCATTTTTATAAAAGTATTAACTCAAAATCTAATATTTATGACTACATCTATCAATTGTCAATAGTTTAAGAAATACAATTTAAATAAATAAAGTACTTAAGCCAAGAGAACCTATCAATCAATAATAAAGGATATCAAAGGATATCAAGTGTTTTGAGTTATTAAGGATTTCAAGTCTCCAAGATTATTTTTAACCGAGATGCAAAAAAAATAATTAGAAACTGAAACCATTATTACATTCAACTATTAAGAAAACTAGAAAACTAAGGGCCTCAATGTGATTTTTTGTGCTAGAGGACCGAGTATCAAAAATTTCAATATAATGTTTATAAATATCAACTATAAATGAATAATAATAATTGAATACTTGTTGAACAAAAACCGATAGTGCTATGTCATACTGCTGCAGTTACAGAGGCATGTGTAACAAAAATTACTTGTGTATGATTATAAATTTTTCAAAAAACTTAATACTTCAGAAAAATTATTTTTCCACTAACTTTTTCAATATATAAAAACACACCACATATTTACAATAAAAATTATAACATTTATTTTAAAGGTTGGTAAATTATTTTGTGAAGCAAGCAACATTTACATGTATAAGTTTTCTGTGGCAATTTCTGTGATCCTTGCCCAATGATGTTACACATTTTTTTTCAATTCTTATAACTCATTGAATAAAATGAGTAGTAACGTCAAACCTATACTATTATTCTTAGAATTAAACGTTCTTTTAAAAATTTTTAAAAAATCTTATTTTTGTATTAGGCTTCTTTAAAATAATTTAATTAAATAAATAAAAGAATAATATAAAAGTTAAATATTTTTTTTGTATAACAATTATATAAAAAACTAAAAATCTAAATATGATTCCAATAAGTTTACATTCTACAATATTATAATTTCAATTAATACATATATTTATTGTTAATGAATTACATTTTATGCAAGGATGTTACTTACAACATTAGTAGGAAGATTTTTTAAATCATCAAATGGTGTTTCAATAGTATTGTTATCTGCATCTAATATAACAACTTCTCCTAAGTCATTGCGTTGCAAATTCTAAACAAAAAAATGTAATTTATAATTAATTACAAAAAAAAATATTTATATATATATACTGAATAATTACTTGGAATAAGGTGTGAGGTAAACCAATCAGATAAGGCATTGGTGCTAATAAATAATCAATAAGTGATTGAGGCAAGACTGGGATAAATATATGCTGCCAATTCATTGGATATAGAATTGCATTGGCAGCTTGAACACAGGCACTTAATCTGTCTAATTTTTTTGAAGTAAAAATAATACGACGTTCAAATAACATGGATGCAAAAATAATAATCATATTTTGACTATCAACTGCACTATAGTATTCAGTCAAATTTCTCTAAAACAATTCAAAATCCAAAAGATAATAATAAGCATGTATGTATATATACCATAATGCTTTATTTTATTTTTGCATTGAATTAAAAAATAAAAATCAGGTAAAATAAATCAGTTGAAATATAATACAACTACAATTTTAATTTTAAAAAATCTAATTACTCACATTTTCAGGAATACTTGGTAACTTGAATTGAATTGGAGACTGACAAACAAATAACTATAATTTAAATTAAAATAATAGCCTATGTTTGATTTTAAAATTCTACCAAATATTGTAACAAAAAATATTTTCTGAATAAATTAAATACCTCATCTCCATTATCGTTATTTATTTTTAAATCACATCCCTTGAATGGTAGCTTACTATTGTATACAGAATCTAAAAATGACCAAAGATCTTTAGATTTATTACTATTGGTGAGATTCGAAATGCGATTTAATAAACTGAAATAGAAATAGCATTTATTAAATGATTAAAAATAATAATAATTTTAATGAATATTATAAATGTTTTTACTTATAAAAAGATTCATGCCAAGGAAGATAACTGAGAACAACTAAAGCAGTTTCTGATTTAGAATCGTGTCTACAAAAACCGAAAGTCCATTTTGATTCAATATTAGTTAATACAAATGAATAATACTGTGTCATGGTTCTGAAAGAAAACAAATTAATAAAAAATTAATACAACTATTTAATGAATAACAAAACAAATACTTACCTGTCAAAATCACAAGGATATGCAAAATTAGATACAGTACTAAGCACTTCATCTTGTTTATAATGTTCTGGAAACTTTTGTAAAATCCAAGGTGTGGTATTTTCTTTACTGGGGCCAGCTACTTCACAAAAACACTCAAATAAATGAGTGACATCATTCCTGACATAATATATTTTAAGTTAATATTAACTCTAACAGTGTAAAACATAGTTTACATGATGTTATGGTCTTTTATATACTTTTTTATATATTACATTAATAAAACATTGTTTGATTTTAAATCTTTACCAGAGAACTTTAAATAGTTTTTACTGCAATATCAATAGCACAATCATCAATGGAATTAATTAGTAATTGCTCACCTTATTCGTGACCCCATTACATCAAAGCTGTTAGTAATTAACCAACATAAATATACAAATTTATTATATTGGGATTAGTAAACAATTTCACTTTTTGGAAGTCATTGGGCATTAATCTTTAATAACTAATAGTCCAGAAACTACACGAGTACATTAGTTTTATTTTGCTTCTTAACATTATTAAATTAACTGGGAACGATAAACGGAACAGTCCACTGTCCAAGAACAGGGGAAACTCAAAAGTTTCATTTCAAACCAGACTACCAGAGATAAGGATAACACACCTATCTAATCTATTCCCCGCCCCTTATAAAGCACTCATATCACAATAATTATTATAACCAGATTTATTTTATAAACAATCTGGTTAATAATTATAATTGACATAGATAATAATATAATATGTAATATACCACGGATAAAATCCATAGATACATTAATTATTTGTCGTATGGTATACTTAATGATATTATTTTCGGTTCTTTCGGGCCAATGGTATCACGAAAAAATAATAAATATAAAACTGAAAGATAAGTTAAAGGTTTGTAAATTGTAACTTACAAGTGACATTTGTATTTCGCGGACACTTAAAGTAATTAATATTAATAGGCTGTATATGTTTGGAAAACGGACCGAAGATTGATGAAGATAAATTATGAGCAAAGAAATGGAAGGAACAAGACCACGAGGAAGAGCACGTCGACGATGGGTGAACAGTATACGAGAGACTATAATGGAACTAACATACTAACCAGAAGTGGACTGGAATATAGCATATAATGAAAAGAATGGATAGGTTTCGTCCTAGTAGCTAAAAGCCTAAATTACTTATAAGGCTAATAATAATAAAAAGAAGTTATTAAAAACGTACTAAAGAGACCAACTAACTTTACTACAGTGATTAAAAAAGGTAGTGCCTAAATATTATCATCGGCCCCCTAGCCAAACACTCTATAAATACAACTTAATATATCTATTTAATATCAATATACAAATCATATTTTCTTACATTGTTTAGTATAATAATAATAATAATAATAATAGCAATAATAGCTACTAAGAACCTAATAATTAAAATATAATATAATTTTCACTTTTAAGGACCTATCTTATTAATTATTATAAATATTTTATATTAAAACAGATACTAGTCAATTCAAATAAAGTACAACAAAAAGATACGTACAATGAGTGGGCCACTATTATATATGAGAAGTTGAGAAAATAGGATAAAGAGGGAAATTAAATATATATCTATACGCAACAATTAATCTTTGCTGACGATAAACGATTCTGAGCATAGTTTGGTTATACATATTTTGATTGGTCGTAGTAATCATTTAAGATTTTCGTCAAAATTTGATGCTAAAATTCTTATAAAAAAATTCTACATTAACTCAATTGATTTTTGGTTTCACTACAAAGTACGACTTATTATGAACCTCCTGTTAAATTTTCAAGCCTTTCTGTTTGGTCTAACAATACTATTTACAGAATGAGTACCTACCAAAAACTGACAATAATTATTGATTCATTAATTTTATTTACCTACCTTGGTTACCTTAGCTATACAGTGAGATAAACACTGCGATTAATACTACTCCGATCAGAATAGGTTTTTGATTGCAATGAATTGCGAGAGCGCCTTAAAAAAACCTTAATTTAAAAAAGGAACCAAAAAGTTTGCGAAACACTAACTATACTGTAGATATAAACCTTCAACTACAGAGTGCACATAATGAATTATTTAATTTTTTTCAAAATCGCTTTGAAAATATTATCTAAAATTGACTTTGGTAATTTAAGTACATTTATGACAAATATATGGACAATAATATTGAGGTATAGGGCTTTTCGGTCCATGAAAAATCACGGGGAGCACGCCTAAGATTACGTACATGGTAACTTCAATACTAATCCGTGAGTCTTCTTTTTTATATTCCTCTTCTATCGAAAGTTGGAAATGAACATTGCAATATGGTTTCTGTCCTTGGCTACACTGAATAGTTCCTTTTATTGTAATGGAACTAATCTCTTAGATTTTGCAACCAGCTATCATGTTGACATGATACAAAATATATTCCTAATTAGTAGGGCCAGAACCTGAAAGTTTATTCACCGAAATATGCATAAATTTACTCGCTTAAAAAATACTGAAATGTACGCAAAAATATGCCCCAACATTTTTTAACTTCTAAATTTATATTATAAAAAATAAATGTTTACAATAAAATTGTTGTCTGTTTAAAATGTATAAAAAACATATTATCCAGCCCATTTTAAAATTCCGAGACCTACTGTCCAGTTATCACATTTTACCTCGTGTGTATCAGCTATATCCTATATGACTATAAACTTTTCCAATTTGAGGATTACATTTCTCCAAGTCCGTGTACATTGATCTGTAATATTTCAATAAAGATTCTTCGCTGTATATCTCCATACGCCCTTAATGTTTCATTATATATGCATATTAAATATTCACTCAAACAAATTTTGTACTCACCTTCATTAGATTTAATAATTTCCATATTTTTTACCAAAAAAAAATTACGATAATATATTACGTTGAAATCGAGATCAAGACGTTACTGATGCTCGTAAGCGAAACTAGGCAATTTCATTAGAACAGGCTAATTGATAAATATGAAAAATAAATTCTAAATACAACTTTATACAGTAATTTATCTTTTTTTAATGTAATGCAATTATTTTTACAAGTTAACGTTAAATGTTTAATATTAGATAAAAAATGATATTATATTATAAAATTAAATAACGATAAATAAGTTTATAATAATAGACGACGATTAAACGTTACCAATTTTTTAAATTCTTCAATGACGTCCACAACATAGACGTTATTAGTCATTGACTGTTCCACATATGATAGCATAAGGTCATCTAAACGGTTGTTTCATGGTGAATCTAAATTTAGTTTCCACAAGGTTTAACGAGTTTAAAAAATGCTCAAGAAACACTGGTTAATGGAATCGCACAAAAATCTCTGATAATTTTTGTAAAACTATTATATATATCTTCAATTTCATTTGTCCGGAACCAATTTAGCCATATGATACAATCTTGTTTAACGAGTTGTATAACACAATCTGTGTTTTAAAATAACAGTAAATGTATTACAGTTTTTAATTCAGCTTCGGGAATATCGAAATATGTCGATGACAATTTAATATCATCTTTATTTAAGTTAAGCTTTAACATTTTCCCGACTGCTGTGATTAAAGGTATTGTATCTTAATCAAAACGTTGAGTAATACCACGCATAAAAGAATCTAATACAGAGATTAACACGGTAATATGAATTTCTTCTTTTTTTGTACTAAAAATATGCTCATTATTTATGTTGTCATTAAAACGTTTTGTTTTTTTTTTCTTTACCTTATTGATGGTTCATCAATATCATATTCTTTATACTTTTTTAAAACTGTTGTATATGCTTCATCGTAGAAATCATTATTATGATTCCTAACTTCATTTATTGCAATCAATAAATTAATTGAATGATTCTGAAGTATTTTACTTACTTTAAGAATCAGTTGTAGAATGGTATGCATTAATTCTAGACTAATTATAAAATTAAAGTCCTTACATTGTAAAATAATCCATTTTCCTTTAACTTCAGGTGATTTGGTTGTTTTATTAACTTCAATTATTGTTTTATTAGAGCTAAAAAGTTTTCGGGATTTGCAGATATTGCCTCTGCTCTACATGCCCATCTGATTGTGGACAGAGATTTTAATAATATTAATTTTGAATTAATCGTGTTTTGTTTTTCAACAAAATGTTTTTTGTCAAAAATGTTTTTCAAAATCGCATGCCGTATTGGACTTCCCTTAATAAAATTGTAAACCATTTGAATAACGCCAAAGAAGTCGAATATGATCGAATTTTCCGTTCGTGAAATACAAGAGTCCCCTAATACAATGCACATATATAGTATTTTTGGATTTCGTTCTTAGCACCTTGACTATTATTTTTTCCAAAATAACTTCTTCCACCGCACCGCTTGCTATAGTCGCCGTTTCAACAGTTTAGTGAGTAGTGAATAGCGATAAGACGATGAAACAATAATAGCCGCATATATAATAGGTACAAATGCAGATTGGTAATACCCACGCATTACGTATTTATATTTATTTAAACAGAACAAAACATCGTAGGCGTTTTAGATGCAGAAATTAAGTTTTTAAATTCTACTAACTACCAAGTCAGTATGATGTTATGATATTCATCCAGTATTAGGTTAGGCCATGACCCGACTGGTCTAACCCGTAGTTTCGCCCATGCTGACGCTTAATGTTCTACACAAAATATTAGTACTCTTCATAGTAACATTAGCAGTATAGTGAATAACTATAATCGTATCCAAAATTATAAAGTAAACCTTTATTATACATTTATAACCCAAGGGATTTTCACGTAGGTATCTATAGTTCTCTATGACTTATAATCATTCGTGGTCGCGTCGCTCGTCGAAACTATGTAGCTGGGCATAAAAGACTACAGGCGAAACCGGAAATTTGTATTGACGAAATTTGGTTTATCTCAACCCGCAAATATTATTGTATAATAAAATCAACATAGGTACATCTTATTATCGCCGCGACTAAATCAAAATCCTAAGTGCAAAAATCAATATAAATGTAAAGTTTGTTTCATAGTCCGTAAACAATTGCGTAAAAAATCGTGTTTTCGGATTTCTGTATATATTTAAGAATAATTGATACTACCTATTACTATTTAAAAAATAATGTATTTAGCCCTCCCTCAAATAAAATATACTGAGGCACGCTTTTGAAATATAATATAGCCGTACGACGGAAATTATTTGATCGGAGGTCAACAGCCTGTAATTAGTCACTAATATTAGTGATTTTTAAGTAAAATACATTTTACGTTTTTTACCTTGTCGATTTTTACCGTATTGTTTTTTTTCGATTACCTTTGACCCTTGTCAGTGGTTTATAAATCAGTTAAAATTTTAACCATGCAGATATACTTTACAACCGACCTAACACTTGGTTAATATTTCATAGGCTTCAATGGCTATCTATATGTTTGTAATAATTGATACCACTCAGCATAGGCGCAACTAGGGGGGGCTAGGGGGGTCTTTAACACCCCAAAGTTTAAAATTAGCACCCCTAAAAAACTCACTAAGCATTTTTATAGTAATGATTAATGACTAAATATTTTATCCATGTATTCCATAAAATGAGCTGAACAAAATACAGATTTCCCACAGATAATCCATTTGTATATGAAAAATAATGTCGAAATAGTTATGATAAATTTCTATGTGTAAGATCGTAAATAAAATATGTAGGTAGTTGCTTATTGTTGTTTAAAAAAGAGGGCATAGCACCCCCACAGTCGATAGTTTAGTTGCGCCTATGCCACCTAATAAATAAATGAATGTAGATCACGATTTAAGACCTTAAGATGTAAATGAATACAACAATAACCATAAGGAATATCAAATTTCACAAAATTATACTATTAACGAATAAAATAAAAATGATTGGCCAATGACCACAGCAGAGATACTGTGGTGACTCAATCTTAATGGTAAATAACATTATATATAATTATATAATATGCATAATTCCATATAAATAATCATAATTGAAACCAAAACTGAAATTATTTTATGTCTATGGCTGAAACTAAATACCTAGTGAATATTGAATACAGTCAAACATCAAACAGATACCTACAATATTTGTTTAATTGATAAGAATTTTATTATTAATGGTAAGTATTTCAAATTGTGTAAAAATTAGTCTGTCGAAAGTTCTTTTGTTTTTTAAATTTTTAATACCACTTTTATAATACATTAAGCATGGAAAACGTACGGCATGAGCACCATATGATCATGTAAACAGGACACGGTATAGACGTATGGAGTAGTTGTTATCTAGAACCGTATTATTCAACTCAGTTTTAGATAGCTGTGGTATATTTGATAATCAAAAAATAATATGATTATCTATTACCTATACATCTGTACTATAAGTGTCTCGTCTTCAAACAACATTTTAGTCAACATTTCAAGAGCATTTGAACTTTCAATCGGTTTCTTTACATATGATTACTTGTTTCAGTAAATCTATACCGTTTTAATTTGCACAATTGGACAGAATTTTGTTGTTTTAATGATCTAAATTTACTTTGCTTACGTTCAACTTGCAGAGTAATATTATAATATTGAATTACAATAATTGTACCTTATTAGCTATCACCTTGTAAGTAATCTAGTATTCAATAACGTCTAATTAAATTATATTAATATCCATTACCTATTAAAAAATATGTAAATGTGACACTTATGTATCTACTGTTAATATGATGATAATGCATGCATCTGATGAATAAAATATAATTTTAATAATATTGTTTAGAGTTACAATCATATTATATACATAAGCCAAAGAAAAAGGTTCTTACTTAACTAATAAACTTATAGCAGATTTATTAAAAAGTTCTAGTTACACTTGGACCACATACATTGGTCATATAACGAATTTCAATTATTATTACTAATTAGATATCTAAATTATATGATAAATATGAGTATATATCAGGCTATCATAAAATATTAAAGATGTAAGATCCATTTTAAAACCTAAATTTCTAGTAGGTATGTATCTTCATATACATTGTATTATATAAATATCTATTCTTTAACTATCCTTATACAAAAGTAGATACATTTAATTAATTAAAATTGGTCAATATATAAACAAACATAATTAAATGGATACAAATGAACAGTAATTATGTACTTTTATAGTAATACCATAACAAATGTATTTAATTTATGAATAAATTGATTCACTTGTTTTATTCATTAATTGTTAATATTTACAGCAAAATGTTTGAATCAGACTCCTCTGATTCAACTGATAGCGATAATAACAACGTGTTTCCTTTTTATAACCCATATTTGAGAATGCATCGAGCAAATTTACATTTAGAAGTTTTGAGTTCTTCAGATAGTGAAAGTGATTCAAGTATTGAAGAACATCCCCTTCAGTTTTTTAGTTCTACATCTAGCAGTGAAGTAAGATTTTAACTTCAATAATATATTTTGTTTTTATTAATTTTATTTTACTAATTTAGAATGACGCACAATTATGCAACTCCTCTGAAGATTTAGATCATCTATCTGATGTCTCACAAAGTGAATCATTAGTTCAATCAACATATACAGGGAATATTAAAAACAATAGGGTTGCTCCTAAGACAAGTTCTGAAAATTTTCTTCATAGACTCTATAAAAGGTTAAAAATAAATGTTTCATTCAATTCAATAATAATTAATATATTTGTAATGTTTTTAGAGAAATTGGTGATTATAACAACTGTGCTAAGTGGAGTAATAAATTCTATCAATCAGTGGTTACTGTACAAAAACTTAAATTAAGTAAACAATTAAAAGAACACCATGGATGTGTGAATTCACTTGACTTTAATTATTCTGGCAATATAATAGTTAGTGGATCTGATGATTGTAAAATATGCCTATGGAATTGGGCTCAAGGAAAATGTATTATCAAATATAATAGTGAACATTCTGCAAATATTTTTCAGGTAGATTAACTTTTACCTATATAATGGTCAATATTACTCTCACTATTTTGACCCAGTGAAATACAGATAATCAAACAGTAGTTTAATCATTACAATAGTTATAATGACATTAATTGTATGTAAATATGTGTAATTAAAAATATAAATATGTAAAAAAAAAAATAAAAACATTATTTTGTCTTCGAAAACTCTAAATACAATATTTATATAAAATTCCATAATGGAGAAAATTGTATACCGATAATGTTTTATTTAATTCATTATTATTTCTCTAGACTAAATTTCTTATTACTCAAGGAGACAACCATATTATATCAAGTGCTCGAGATGGTAGGGTCGCATTATATACTTTGAATAACACAGATGTTATTTATCATAATACAATAGCACGTCATGAAGGCTCTTGTAACAAACTTGGTGTACACAGTGAATTGCCATATGTGGTTTTAAGTTGTGGAGAAGATGGAATTGTTAAAAATATTGATATTCGAGAATCGGATTTTCAAAAAGTGAAAGTTACAAAGTAAGAAAAAAATATTTAATAATTTCTGTTTCCATTTTCAATAGGTATCTATTTACAATGGTTTATATTTTATATTTAACAGTTAATTAGATCTTGAGTTTTTAACAATTATAGAATAATTCTTAAAGTTTTTTCAGGCAACAACTATTGATTTTATAATTATTATGTTATTGTTAATATATGGGGGGTTCCCCATATATATTAAAAAATATGGGGGGGAACCCCCATATTAATATACTACATCAATTGTATTTTATGTTTTTGTCAGAGATCACTTCAACTTTTCCTTAACAAGTAAATCTTACAAACTGCATAGTGTATTTGAAGGTGTCATTAATATAACCAGACTGCTTTATTTTTTTTGAATTGTTCAGGACGAACAAAACAAAATTAGTTTATTCAAAATAATACATTTTTAATATATTTTCAAACCAAAATGTAGATTTTTCTTCAATGAATAATATGCCATGGTAATTAATCCAATTTTTGATGAAAATGGAGCTGCCTGGTTATTACGTTGACACTGTACGTGTTGACACACGCCATATGAATTGACTATTTAAGAATTATTATTTATTTGATCAGCCCATTTTCTCAATAAACTCCCTAAACAAACGCCTCCGCTTCCTTCATCCACTGATAATTTCTAACCAAATTAATTTAGCAATCAAACTACTTATCTACTAATCTCTTGGTTATGTAGGATAAAAATCTCTATGAAAATACCATATTTAATGATTATCACAGAGAATACTGTGACTGGAATTAATCAAGTTTTATTAATTATTTCAGTTGTTTCAGATTAAATTTTTACAAAATAACTGGAAAATAAAAATATATGAGCTGAAATAATTCATAGGCAAATATCAAAAAAAAAATTAAAATTAAATTTAGAGACAATATTTATTGAACTATAAATATTGTGATTGTAGTTGCAGATTTTAAATGGGTAAACATTAAATGTAGACCTCTGTTGATAATCTTGCATTATATCTTTGTCATACTATTTGAGTTTAGAATTATATAATTTAAAAACACATTTGTGTAAGTCTGAAAGATTTATTATTTATTATTTATAGTTCTAGAATCTTGTATACAAAATAGTCATGCAGACTTTTTGCGTTTACACTCTTAACACATTATTTAAAACATAATCGTTATCACCCTGTTATTCAATTTATTTATTAAAATTGAAAAAATCTGAGAGTTATAATTTGGAAGTTGGAACTGCCAAGTATAGTTGTGCCCATAGTACTATTAATTTACAACTTGTCTTTGTAACTGGTATTTAATTATTGTTTACATTATAAATATCCAGTGTTAAATCAATACATTTCTCGCTATGCTCAGAATCTATTGTTTGTATCTTCTCATAGTTATAATTTTTCTGTTTACTAGTGTACTTAATCTGAGAAACGCTCCCGGTAACATTATGGCTATTTATGGTATTGATATTAATCCTATAAAGCCATGGGAATTTATTATTTACGGTGATGATGAATATGTAAGAATGTATGACAAAAGACACATACCTTCAGGACCAGCTAAAATATTCCGCCGTCCTTCTGTTAGTATAAATATATTATAAATAAATGTAATTATTTACTCACCATTTTTATCATTTCTAGACCATAGACGATAATGGTTATGCTTCAAGAACAATATCACATATTACATCTGCTGTGTACAGTTATTGTGGAACTGAAATTTTAGCTTCGTATAGTGAAGATGATATTTATTTATTTGATGCTAATGGTTCACCAGAAACTTGTTTACATCATTACACAGGGCATCTTAATAGAATGACTGGTGTGCTATTTTAGTTAATACTTACTTAACTAAGGCTAATTTATTTATTTTTAGTTAAAGGTGTTAACTTTTTTGGACCTAGAAGTGACTATGTGGTATCTGGTTCAGATTGTGGTTATATATTTATGTGGGATAAAAATACTGAAGTTATTGTCCAGAGAAAACACGCAGATATAAAAGGAGTTGTAAGTTTACACATTCTAGCTACATAAATTATATTTATGTTGATAACTAATAATTTATTTTTTTAGGTAAATGTATTAGAGGCACATCCACATTTACCAACTTTAGCCACTAGTGGATTAGATCACACTATCAAAATATGGGAACCCTTAAATACGTGGCATCAACTAAATAGAAAAAAATTAAAATCGGTAAATTAAATATTTATTTGTGTTTGAATAGCTATCTACAGATACAAGTTATTTCTATCTCTATAAATATTGTATATATGTATTTTATACAAATCTACAGTTTTATTCCGATCTTGATAACATTTGGACACTAACTACTTTTTGTCCTGAAATTCAATACTTAAATAGCCCATACTAGATTTTACTTTCTGAACGCAACGAGGAATGTATTGCTTTTACTATAATATTTATTTTATTTTTGTGTCTGTGTATATCTTTCTATCAAAAATCTTGCTTAAATAGAAAAATGACGACAAAATTTTTTTTTACCACATTTTTGGCCTAGTTGGCGCATTCGTAAAGATTTTTTTTTAATTTTCCAAGAAGTTTTTAAGATAATTTAAAATAAAAACTTATAGGAAAAATGGATACATTTTTGGAAAAAAATGTTTTATTATTTTGTTAATTTTGTAATTTGGTAAAAATAATTTTAGAGACCTGAAATTGAATGAGTAGATTCCTCTATTAATTTAAATCAGGCAATAATATATAATTGAGATAGGAGTAGAATAGAAATAAGTAAAGATCCTAAATTGAACTTGTTTTTATTGATTTCAGTTTTTGAAAGTATTTTTTAAAAAATTCAGCTTTTAAATGATAAAAAAGAGCAATCAAATTAGCATAGTGCTAGGTTATCAGCTAAATTATCTAGTGTCATCCATATAGTTATGAATCAAAAATGTACATTTGTATTTCATTAACTGTAAGTTTTATGTAACAGATTTTAAGATAATAATTGTTTGATAAAGTAAATAGATAAGCATAAGAAATTTGTTAGTGAGTGAAGTCTGTTGATTCAGCTAGTTTATATTATAAAAAATGTATATATATATATATATCATGTAGGAATATCAGGAAATTAAAATTCTCAATACAGTAAAATTGTCCAGTATATTTAATTATTTCCTAACATTAGCAGGAAATAGTAACTGTAATTGTATTAGGACATTGGATTGGTATATGGTTTGAAAAACATTTTTGTATGCATGTCATTTTAGATACAATCCAATTTTAGTAGACTTAATCATTTAACTAAATCAAGTGATCATTTATGAGTTATCACAGACAATTTAAATTTCATATCCATACTTAGATAATAACCCCTTTTTACTCTAGTTTGCATTTTACCTTATGTCTCAAAATTGTTGAAGATAAATAGTGGACCATCTGTATTTATATATATATATTAATAAAAGGAAGTGTTTATTTATTCTTGTGCATTCTGTAACCAGGAGCAGACTGGGACTAAAAATGTCACCGAGATATAGATCTAGAGTGACCACATAAGTATATTGTTTGTATATAAAAAGATAATTATACTATCAATTGTTGAACTTCTTAAAATTTAGAAGTGATGTAAACTAAATGGACTATAAGTTTTGAAGAAAAGTTGAATCATTTTTCCAAAATAGAAATAGCTTTGTCAATTGTAAATTTAAAATACCTTTTCCTAGTAAGAACTATTTTGAATTGAATAAACTTGTCTAATAATGACCTTGCTGTAAATCACATCGACAAATTAAATTCCAAAGAGGAAGACATTTCTTCTACAGTATCAGATTTCCCCACTTGTCGAATAATTCAATTTATTCATGTCACATCTCCTGTAAACCCCAAGAGCTGTCACTGTAACGTCCACAGGCCACATGGCCAAATTAGGCACTGGCCCACCGGGAAATTTCTCTGCATCCTGGCAGCCCAGTCAGCTAGGTCTGTGTGCACCTTGAGCCAGATTTCAAAAATTCAACTCTTAAAGGCTAGAAAGTTTAAATTTGGAAAATAGTTTATTGGAAACGTATTTTGATGGAATCATATTTTGTCTATATATAATATTTTGATAATGATAAATGATAAAAATTATGTTATCATTAAAAAATTATTGTAACAGTTCCGATAAATACATTTCTAACAAAATATGCTTCCTACAAAAAAAATTGTCCACATTAATATGGTTCTGAGCATTTTTCAATGTTTTACACACACGCACGACTCCACGTTTTATTTTTGTTATTTACCTACACTACAGTGTAGAAGCCAAATGTAAAATTATTGTTTTTAATTTTCTTCTTGATATTTTGTATGCAATTATATTATACGTTATTTATTAAATTTATAGAATTATTATGTTATACATAGATATAAACTTTTATTTTATTTTTATACAACACTCAATATTTTGAAAGATATTAATGTTTAAAAATAAATATATTGTTTGACAATTTAAGTACAAGCTTCTCTAAAATGTTATATTAAAATCATATTTATTTGTTTTTACCTTTATTTGTGAAGGTGAAATGACTACCATATATATTATCTATATTTTATTAAAATTGTAATTTTAGAAGTAGTATGATTATTTAACTAATTTAATTTAAAATAATATTTAATTTGTTTATTATTTATAGAGTCTGCTGAAAAATCAAAAGGAAAGAGATCGAAGAGCTCCTAGTGCTTATCATCAGGACTTGTTTTTATTTTAAGAATAAATTGACTTTTAGTGTGCTTTGGGTCAAATTGTTTATAGTAATCAAAAGCACTACACAATTAACTATTATAAAATATAGAATTTTTTTATAGAAAAAAATAGTGTATGCTATTTTGTAAATTTAACACATAATATAATGGTGTATATTTTCCACCAAAATTATTTTATTAAATTTAGTTTTAAATATATATACTTAAGTATATTCTATATACTATATGTTTATATATTAGTTACTTATATTGTTTTATTATTTGGGAAATATTTATGATCTCGATAGAGAATATATCTCTATAACAGTTTTAACATTCTACACCCAGATAAACTTTTAATTTATTATCTAATACTTTGAAATATTCTATTGTTTATATACATGTATATTGTAAACAATTTTTTTAAAAAATAATTTATAAAATAATAAAGAATAAAACTGTTATAAATGCATATTTTTATTTTGAACATATTTACTAAACTCATTATTTTAATACTTCAATACATTCCAATTAATGTTGAAAGTCTGGTATAATAATTTAACATAACTAAACCCAGAACAATTGTGTATAGCCCTTTAATGGCAATTATTGACCAGGGATCAATTAAAAGCCAAGTAGAAAAAGAGTCTATAAGCACTGTACGATATACAGACAGTAACAGAAGAATAATGACAGCAGCAAATGGTGAAAATTTTGATTGTAATTTTGACAAGTCATGCCTGGACAGCAGCCAAACTAATGCAGCAGTCATAATATGATGCATCTAAATATAATAAAAATAAATAACAATGAATATTATCAATTGTTGATTTTGTAGAAAAATAAAAGATTTCTCCTGATAATTTTTTGTTCAACTAAACTTCAAAATAACATCATTTAATGTTGAATTTAATAGTGTACTATTAATTTATGTACTAAATTATATTATAAAATCTACAACTACAAAATAAAATTTTAAATAGTTATTCAAAATAAAATGAATGGTTTTTTTTTTGTTTTATAGGACAACTTCTTGCCCCAGTTAATTAAGATGTCACACCTATATGGCATATATATTATACAGGAAATATTGCAAAATAACATCACATTGAACTTAAATTATAATATTGAGATTAAAGTTGAAAAAAATTCAAGTTTTAACACCCATAAGCAAATTTAAAGGGAAAAAATTTGTTTTCTCTGGGTATTTTAACAAAACATTATCAATCAGGCAAATTATAGCATTTTAGATATTTGTAATTGTAATATTTTAGTATGGATATTTTTAAATTCTACATGTTATTTGGATAAATTGTCTACTGAATAAATTTAAACTATATGACATATACTGTAAGGGGATATTTATTCCAAGTATAAAATTATATTAGATAGTTAAACTTAACCATACATATTAATAAGTGTAAACAAATTACCAAATTTATGTTAGATTCTAGACATTTTTGGATGTACTTCCAATCAAATTCAGTGCCTCTTGCCCCTACCCATAAGAGTAGAAATCTTGTTAATAATATTTCAGCACCCGCCCAGCCAATACCAGCAGTCATTACCTTGGAATGCCCCTTACCAGGGATGCTTTGTAATATCATGTAAATACCAACAATGTCTGCTAAGTCAACAGAACTTTTAAAAAAATTCTAAAAAAAATTAATCAATTATAAAACCTCTATAATTTTAAATGATTAGTGAATTGTATATTGATATTACTGAAAAACTTAAAGTGTTTATAGATGCTTCGTTAGCTGGGAAAAATGTTGCCAGTATTAACATTTTACACAATTGGGTAAATGCATAGATAATACCACCTTGTATACACTTCCAAAATGCTCCATATTCAGATCTAAAAACAGAATCATATGAAAAGACTACAACTAATTGCTCAACACAATATACTTACAAATTTGCATATTTATAAGTTAAATAGTATGGTATATATAATAAAATTACACAATTACCAAAATGATACAGAGTCATTATTGGCAAAGGATTCACAAGCAAATTGACATAAATCTAAATAAATTTGTTAATAATAAATAATAATATATTTTGTACAGTTCAAAAATTAACCAAATTTAGTTAGTGTAGTGTAGGTATTCAGACTTGAAAAACATGAAAATTTTTTTTAGTACAGAAACTTAACTAATCACTACTATCACAAAGCTATTACTTATCATTTATTATCACTATTTATAGATAACTAGCCGTCCCGCCCGGCTTAGCCTGTGCAATTAATGCTTATCTTTGTGTTACTTAGGTTGGGTTTCTATAGACAAATAAAAAAAATTATAATCGTAGTTTTCCTTCCCATTTCAACCCAAGCTTAGGACTCGTAACAAATTCCTCTTGCCGGCATGATTAAAAACTTTTTAGCTGTTTAGCTTTTTATTTAGCTGCCAGCGTTGGTTTAATCGTCTTTGCGACTTAACCTGTTAATTCCCTGTTTTAATATTACTGAAGTTAACTGTTATTGCCTTTAAGACCTTACATTTTTGAAAATACCGTTATTTTAATATTCATTTAAAACTTGTATGGTTTAGTTATATAGTTTCTTATAAGCAATGAAAAATATCTACTTATAAATTATTATTTTGTATCTGGCCCAATCTACTGCGGTTTAGGTTTACTACTTCAACTGGTCAGATCGAGGATTTCAATAGTTTAAAACCTTCTCCAGACAACGAGGATCAATTTTGCGAAAAACCGCGTAAAAATTGATCTTGTAGTTTCAGAAAACATACGTGATGAAGATTTCCATTTCACATTTATATTTGTTTCGTTAAAAGTACGTAAAATGTAAACCTAGGATACACAAAATAGTTAGGTCAAACCCCAAATGATTTTTGTAATTCGGACTTTTACAAACGAGATTTGGAAAATCTAAGGATAAACAACCAGCGTTGGTAAAAGTTTGAAATTGTTTACCAATTGTGTAATTTTTTTTTTCTTTGCTTTATATTCATATTTTACTCGTATATTAGGTACAAACATTTTATATTATTATAAATTATTATATATTGTGACAAAAAATGTATATATTATTTATTTGTACAAGCTTGGCTACTTGCTTTTCTTTTTATAGTACTTCTTATTTGATCCATTGCTATAGTCTTTGAAGTATAAACATCGTGATTGTGAGATATATTATTGAATTTAATAATATTAGACATATGTCTTATTCAGCGAGGAAGTATACTGTATTATATTTTAAAACGTTTTATTTACAAATTTAATTGATAATCGGAGCAAAACTTCTTGTTGAAAAGTTATTTACAGGCAGACCCCCCCCCCCCACGGGTTACGTTGAGTTCGATAATTGCAAGGGGTGCTAATTGATTTTTCAATCTGATTATATTTTTTATTTGTCTAATTCGAGTATTGGCTGTTATCGGTTCTATTTGATCTATTATAATCTACAAATGAATTTAAATTGAAAAAAGTATCTACGACCACTCCAATAATAAAATATATCATTATAGGTAGGTAATAAATAAATATACCTATATTTATTTGAATTTGTGTATTGGTAGTTTTTTTAATCATTATTTCAATCGTGACATACTTTATTATTATACAAAATTCAAACTAATAACAAAAACAACTATAGGCTAATATATAGCTGTGCACATATATTATACATATTATGATATATACGCATTATACATAATATTAGGCACCTATTATAGTTGTGCATTATAGGTGTTTCTCATGTTACTAAAATGTCTTATTAAAATAAGTATCTATCGAATAATGATGGGATTAGATGAGAACTGTGTTTATTTAAAAGAAACTAAATACTTGAATTATTTGCTTCGATCGATTTGTATTTTAACGAGAATACCACGTAAGTAAATCCATTTTAAATTATTAGCATGAGTTTTTTTTTATTCACTGACAACAGTGGGAGATCTGTTTTAATATCATTTATTAATTTTCTATGATTAATTGTTATCTTAAATCCCGTTTTCCCTTTTGCGGGGCAGGTTCACATATATTGTTAAATATCTTAAGAAACTTTAGTGACTTAACGACTATATACGACCGAAATCTCCTTAGCCCGGTTACGAACTCGCTTGCTTGGAATCCCAGTCCGCCCATGCTTCTAGCCACACCGTTTGCGGAATCCGTCAATCTGGCGTCACGCATTTCTTCTCAGAGATGGGTACCCAACGACCGGCCGGCCATGCCATGTGAATCAGTCGTCTAGGATTCAATTGATCTTTCCTGATACTTTCATTTTGTTCCTTGTGGCTCAGAATGTTCTCAATCATGGTGTAGATACTGTAGAAATTCTGAGCGCCACGAGAAGCCGCAGTCATGAGCCAGTCCTACGTGGATTGATCTATACTCTGGGTGGGATGTCAGGTACATGGCCGATTTCCGTCATAAGTGTACCTTTTCCTTTTTCACCTATTCACTTTTCCGCCAAATCATAAATTGGTCAATTCCCTTTCCCATCAAAATCATACCTTTCTCCTTTTCGCCAAATGAAAAAAGTTGGTCTAATGTGCGAATATTTATAAACGATTCTAAATTATTAATTAGACAAATAAATAAATAAAAATCTAGAAAGTATTTTTCTATTTATGTATGATAAAAATTTAGTTTATGAGGAAAAACGATCGTAAATTATATCCAAGATAAAAATAGTTGTTAATACTCATAACAATTACAAAAATTCTTACTACATTTCATATTACAATTTCTTGTACACAAAATATCAAAAATATACATAATAAATAAATAAATTTACCTAAAAAATAATTTTTTTTATTATTGTATAAGTACAAACTTAATATTATCATTATTTTTCCGTCGTAAGATAGATATTAATAATTGTATAAACAAATATCGTTAACCTAACTTATACAACAACTAATAAGTTACATGAATGTACTTACCGCTTGTAAAATTATAAAATATTACCTATACGAATGCATAATATGACATTGTTATGACATATTATATATATGACAATATGACATAAATTCGTTAATTAAATTAAATATAACCGCCCCTATAATAGATACGACCATAACTGTCAATTTGTATGAAAAGTTACAAAAAACGTAAATATTTGTTTCCTTTTAGATTCGCAGCGTACCGTCGTAGCGAGGGATCTATTGGTTTGTTTGTACCGTATATATATGCCATTTGTTAAACTAATTAAAAATACAGGTAAAATAATTCAATATTATTCAAATTCTGGACTAATTTTTTCGCCAAATCATACAATTGGTAAACTCCTTATTCTGCAAAAATCATACTTTTCCATTTTCCACTAAATGAAGATTATTTTAATATTTGAATAATATTGAAATATTTCATTTAAATTTTAAATTAATTTAACAAATGACATTATATATTATAATAATACAAAGGAAACTAATTTCAAAATTGTCATTGGTTTTTTTTAAATTTCCATAAAAATGTAGTTATAGTTGTACCTATAATTTATTACAGGGGCAGTTAAATTTAATTAAATAAACACATTTTATATTATTTGTAGGTTATATTTTATAATTTACAAGCGGTACATTCTCATAACTTACTATAGTTATACGATATTTGTTTTACGTAGTTGTAGATATTTTACGACGAAAAAACAAGAATAAATATAAGTTAGAGCTTATGCAATAATTAAAAAAAAAAATGATTATATTTTTACATCGCTCCTGCCATCAATGAGACCTACCTACTACTACCACGTATATTTATAACTTATCGTTTAGGTATAATATTTTGGTTCCTATCTACACTAACCACAGTGGCGGTTTTACGGGGAGGAGGTCTAGATCCTTGGATCCCTTTTCCAGAATCAGAGTATAGATTACGAAAAATATATTTCGTGTTATAATTTTTAAACTTAGTTGTTGATTAAAACATAGGTACATTCATGTAGTTAAGTAAAAATATAATATGTAATTTAACTAAAATGAACTAATAAATATTGGGTAAATATTTTTTGTATATTAAATATAGTTTATCTAACTTATATAAAATATACCTATAGCTATATCTGCAACATCTACGTAAGTAGGTATAAACGTAAAAATATAAAATGATTAGATCTAAAGATTTCAATACGTGAACAATGAGCATGAAAAATATACCAACTTGTGTTATTTATGAAAAAGTATTGGCATATTACAATGTATAAAAATAATTTATATTTCAGGTGACGAAAACCCATCCACATCTACAAATACTTCGAGCCGACAATTCTTATTATTGGAATGGATGTACACGATAACGTTTTATGCGTTTTTGTGCTTTATTTTTTTCGATTTGATTTACACTCAACGTACACTTAAAACTTACATCAACAACCCAACCATGGATAGTTTTAACAATATGCTGATATTATTGTTATCTGCGTGTATTGTTTTACTGAGCCTCTTCATGGCGATCAAAGCGAACGGAAACAGAGAAAAATATATTCAACTCTGGCGAGAATATCAAGTATAAATTACGACAGGTTTAAATTTGATGCCACATATTTACTATTGTATTTTCCGACTGTGTTCAGGCAATCAAACCCCTATTTAGAAAACGGTTAGGATGAAAAATTATCATAAGTGGTGAAACTTTAAGGGGAGACAGATGTTAACAAATTTGAATTTTGAACAAAATGTTGTAAAAGACGAGTTGAAAAGATAGAAAAGATAGGAAAAGGTTCCCTTCATTGGCTTGAAAATACAAACAAATATTAGTAAACATATATCGTCTGTCTTTCAACCTTTCTCTTCCTTCCCATGGAAGATGAAATTAACCAATTTTTATCAATCCCACTACCACTAACACCACATCCCAAATATTTCTCTCTAAATTAAATAAAAACACTTATTAACAAATTCCCTTTAGGCAAGCTTGCTTCCTTTCTAAACTTTGTGAAAAATAAATTCTTAAACGTAACTACCCAATAATCGAAAATAACAATTCAAAACCATTCAAAACCCGCAGTTCGGTTTTCGCGTGAACCACCAAATTCACCGACTCGCAGAAACCATCTCATACTCACTCGAAAAAAGATGTACACTTCAACTATTTTTTTGGATATACCACAGGCCTTTGTTCAGGTCTTGCATCCGGAATTATTATACAAATTAAAAAGAACTTCTACATTCTTCTTACCTAACTTTTTCTCAAATCATACCTAAATGAACGATATTTCGCTGTCAGATCCGGTTCTGAATTCTCCTCCATTTCACTAATACTTGTGGGCACACCACAAGGAACTGTCTCCCCCACATTTTATAATTTATATTCTGCTGACCAAACAACCCACACCAATACCGTAGTTGCCGAATACGTAGACGGCAAAGTAATTTATGAATCTCACTCCGATCCAATAGTAGCTTCGTCATTCGTGCAAATTCATCTAGATCTACTGTCTCCTAGGTACTCTCGCTGACTGATAAAAATTAACAGATCAAAATCTGCAGTATTTACACTAAGACAAGGCCAATCTCCTCCAATCTTCTTGAACAATAGACAAATACTCTCTGCAGATATAGTCAAACACCTAGGATTATTATTCGGTAAAAAACTAAACTGGTCTAAACACTTACAAAAAGTAAAAACTACACTCAACCATAGATTCTCTCTACTAAAAAATATCCTTAATAAATCATCCAAACTCAATTTAAAAACAAAAATCTCGGTATACAATCTCCTCCTAAACTTATCTAGATTTATAGAATTCAGCTCTGGTCCTCTGCTAAAAAATCAAACACAAATAAAATTAAAATATTCCAATCGTAAGTACTCCGACTCAATACTAATTACCCCCGTACATATCAAACTACACACTACTATTTTACCTAAATATCCCTTCTATAAAAGACACATCCAAACTACACTATAACAAATTTCACCACTTCCTCCCCCTTATATCAAGCCTCTACACCCATTCATTTCCCGAAAATCCTCCGCGTAAGCTGAAACGACAATGGCCCAGGGACTTCCTTCAATTGTAACTATAATAATTTATAATTTATAATATATTTAAATAAAACACGCTGAAACGCTATCAATAGATAACGTCTTCAACTCACGTCCTCAGCACCTCTTATGTACACCCCATCCATATTCTTATTGTAACTATATTTAACAGATTGTTGGTTTATCAGAAAAAAAAAAAAAAAAAGCAGTAATCTAATATCGAAATGCATATATTTCAGCTAAATTACGAGGAAAGGTTAATGTATTGATTAGAAATTTACTTTTTTTAATGTAGTTGAATAAAGAAGACGATTTTATAATTTAGCCATGATTCTTATTTGCTACATCCTCTCCTATTGATAATTCCATGCCACTGGCTGTAATCGTCCGATCAACTTGAAATTCACAAAAGTATCATCTGCATAACATACCGATTAACCCATCCAAATTTCAAAGCAATCAGCCCATTAGTTTAGGCCACAGATAGCTCAGGTTAAATAGAAGTTTGTCATCTTGTGTAATATACTGCGGTTGACGCATGAGTTCAGTATCTTTTACTTAGCTCTGCGCCGAGACCACGGCTCTGGATGATAATTAAGGCATTTTACTTACGACTATTTCACTACACGTTTCGAATTGTTTTTTAATTTTATAAATTTAATGCAGCCTTTAGTGTAATTTATACTACTTAATTGTGATATATTGCACCATAAATTGTCCTTCTCCCGCAGATCCAGTATGATCAATACACCATGTCAAAACTAACTTTGGATTCGTCCAATTTTATCGTCACGCTCGCCATCAGTGGAACGATACTTACGACGCTTGAGTTGGGCGCAAATTGCGTATTGACTTCACAGAGTACACCAATTTACGTATCCGCTTATTGGCTCATTTATTTTTACACAAACTTCACAACCGTATTATGGGTCGTGGACTGTCACCTTTTGACCAAGGCTTCCGAGAAGTTGCTTGATAAATTTTTAGTAAGTAGGTACCTGTATGAAATACTAAATAAAGATATAATTAAATGTGCATAGTAATTAGGGCTCGGATTTCAATGCATTTGCATCTTTTTTTGAAATGACTTACACGATGCTTTCCAAGCTATAAATGTATTTGAAGTACTCCATGTTGTAACTATAAAAACTGTTTGAGCATTTTTGACATTATTATCGTATTGAAATATAATCATAGTAGGTACTATGTAAATATAAATCGTTTTTATCCTTAACAATATAACATAAGAAAATATAGTTTTAAATTAGGCAATGCAACTTTTATCGGAATATTTTCTTATCGAACGATAGCTGATATTATATCGGTGGTGCGTGTGGCCGATTGTTGGATGCTTTTACTCCGTTTAGTTTACTTGAATGAGCATTTTGTTGATATTTTTAGGGCATTTAAATCAAAGCCCTAGTAATAATACGTAGCCATATAGGTTTTTAAATTAAACTTTTCTTATGGATTATTTTACCTGCATTTCTATAGGCTTATAGTTCCATAGCTTGTACACGAAGAATATATATTTCGTTAGGAAGTTTTCATACCTACTATGTAAATTTTTTAATTTGATCAAGTTTCCAAGTTCATCCAGACGGATTAAATTATTTATCTATCAAATAATATAAAACACAATTCGATCTTATAATATAAATTCATTTTAACGAATTTTTAAATACTCCTACCTATACCAACTTTGGATTTTTTTTTTCGATTACCATTTCACACACAGTCATCTGTGTTGGACAAAGCCAACTTCTCCTCCCGGTCTTTGAAAATAAAATTATTCCAATACACCGAACTCTGGCGAAAACTTTCCGAAATGACTGGCAGATTGATGGACACCAGTTGCGGACGATACGAATTACATTTTGTCATACATTCGGTGATTGTCATACAGGCCTTTTATGGAATTGTTGCTATGTACATGGATCAGCAGCAATCGATCAAACACAATAACAGCATATACTTTTCAACCGCTGTATGGTCCATTGTTAATTTGGTGGTTCTGTGTGAGGCAGCTTATTCAGTCACAGCTCAAGTAGGTACTTATACATACTATACAGTGAGGTACTCAATGGGGCTAGACAGACCTATTGGTCATGTTAAAGTACATATAAAATAATAGGTATTTACTATTCAGCAGTGAAAACTTATGTCTAATAAAACAATAATTATTGTATTTACTTACTATTGTACTACTTATAGCATATGCATACCTAATAGCCTTATAGTGCAGTGTCCCATGAATATATAATATAACCATTTTAATATCTCCGGAGATAATAAAGATAATCAAATTGCATTATTTTTTTTTATATATATTACCCATAGAGATATGTTCATTTTTTAAGTTTTGGTAAAAAAAAATAATAAAATAACTTATTTTTTATTATATAGTATTTTATTCAGTTCACCTAACTGATTGCACATTAAAAAAAAAAAAAAATGATTTCAAATAAATTGACTACCTACATAATTATGTGTTTTGAAAAATAATATTTTTATAATAAATGTGGATATATTTGTCTTGAATTATTACATTAATTTAATTTAATATGTTTAGTTTCGCCCCCCCCCCCCATATTGAAAACTCCTTGGTACGTCACTGAATCTGTTTACAAATAATAGCAGTGTGTCTGTATTTGACTAAGTACAATATTACGTATATACATAGTTTATTGCACTATGATTTTTATTATACATAATTCTATTTTACTATCTATTTATTTAATTGATTATTATCTTTATTTTATTTTATTTATATTCATTTATATTTTATTCTATTTTATAAGCAATGCACAAATGTATTTAATGGTAAACTGTGTCAAAAGGCAACTCACAAATTGAGCAGTCCGTTAAATTTATATTTATATTAATAAAGTTGTTTATATATATGTAATATTGTAATCGAATTGTAAATTTCGAAAATGACCCATTCTGAAATTTTTTCAGAATTACCTTTTTTACTTTTAAGTTTCTAAACATAAGTTAGAATACCTCATATTCCAGTTATGTTTTTTCATCTGTATAGTTAAAGTTTTTGATTTGATTGATAAGGTACATTATTCGTTAACATTATTATTATTAGTTTAACTATAAATTTATACAAAGCATTATTCAAAAATAGGTACCAAAATATAATAATATAATACTTAAGAAATTTTAAAAATGTCATGTAAACTATTTACAAATTAAAATATTTAAGTTCCAATACTCCATTCCGTATAAGAACTCACTGTTCGGCGCATCAAAATGTATAGTGGGGTAACATCCTGCCCTCTTGACTGAGTTTATTTGCTCTACAATTGGTCGCCATTAATTGGCTGCGCTTGTTTTAAATGATTATCGCCTGCCACCCGGTGCGTTCTTATTTAGAACGGAGTATACATATAAGTAAACTGTACCACTATATGACGTTTCCAAATTTTTTCAAAATTATTAATGGAATTACACAGTTTATTGTTTTAAATACATTTAGAAATCAGGAACACGTATTAAGTAGTAACCTCGCAAAGTAGGTTTTCAATGGGGCTTTTTAAACTGGTTTTTTTTTTTCATTTAATATAATATATAATACTATTTCATGAGCTAGAAGAATCTACATCTGCTTTCAATACATACTCCATGAATTAATTTTTAAAAAGAACTGAAGTCAACCTACAGAAGTTAAAAGAATAACAAAAGAAATTTTAATTTTAAAAAATAAGTCCTTTTCAAAATTTGCAATTCAAAGATTGAATGTAATTTTTTAATTATATGAAATATCATAGGTGGGATTCAAAACCAAAGTACCAATACAGTTAATACCTAGCAGTAACTTCAATTTAGAAACTCAAGAACAGGTATCTACTTTTTGACAGTGATTTAATGATTACCTACTTTATATTTACTATATTTACATATTATAAATAGATTTTCACGGTTTTAAAAACCATACAGTCTGATATGCCAGAAATCACTGTAGGTGGTTACTTTATCATGGACCGCACTTACATAATAAGTGTAAGTAAATAATGCAATATAATTTTAAAAAAACTCAACAAATATATATATTTTTTTGTAGTATCTCGGAGCAGCCATATCATACATAATTGTTTTGGTGCAATTTAAAATCGGAACATCTTAGTTATTTACATTCTGAAAATTCCATACTTTGTTTGCTTGACTGGCGAATTATGAACTGCTGACAGACTCAAAGCCAAAACTTGTCTAGTCTGAACTGGATCAATAATGCCATCATCCCAACATCTATTGATTTTTGTCAACATAATTAAAATATTTAAAATTAAAGAATTTTGCTTACCTTGCACTAGAATAAAATGGATTTCCTTCCTTTTCAAACTGTTTTATAATTGGTTCTTTTAACATTTGTTCTTCTTCTTCAGTCAACTAAAAATAATAATAACATATTTGAAAATTGTCTAGTAGTGTTAAATAACAATAAAGTTTGGTTTAATTTCACCTCTTTTCCTTCTCTTATTTTCTTTGCGCTTTGAATCTGAGCAAGGACTCCTGCTGCTTGTTCACCTCCCATAATACTTATTCTAGAATTTGGCCACATATACATAAATCTTGGTCTATTTAATCATGATATCACAACAAAAAATAATTAAATAATTATGTTGCAACCTAATAATAATATATTTTTCCTAATGATATTAAAAACCATTGAAATACAAATAGAATAAGATTTTATTACCTACCCATACGCCCGTCCACACATTCCATAATTTCCTGCTCCATAAGAACCACCAATCACAACAGTAATTTTAGGAACAGATGCACAAGACACTGCTGTTACCATTTTAGCACCGTTTTTGGCAATGCCACCAGCTTCGGCATCTTTCCCAACCATAAATCCTAGTATAAAATTAAAACTTATGGCTTGATTTCAAAACATGAACTTTATGTTTAGTAAATTATAATCAAACTCAATAGAAACATACCAGTTATATTTTGCAAAAATAATAGAGGTATATTTCGTTGACAGCATAATTCTATAAAATGTGTTCCCTGTACAGAAATTGAAAAAATGTATCAAAATATCAAACTTAAACATTTAAAAATGTTTATACCTTTAATGCAGACTCAGAAAATAGCACACCATTGTTACCAATTATACCAATAGGATAGCCACATATTTTTGCAAATCCTGTTACCAATGTTTCTCCATAATTTTTCTTAAATTCAGAAAACACCGACTCATCTACTATTCTTGCTATAACCTAAACAAATTAAATGATCAGTTTATAAGCCAATATTTCAAACAAAACTATTAACTAATGCCAATGTTGGGAAAATTGTATTCTAATTAATGATTAAAGAATACAATTATAATTTGTCGTTGTTAATTATAATACAAATTAATGTAATTGAAAATCATTAATTACAATAAAAAATTATTAATTTCAATATATACAGGGTGATTTTTTTTATCAAGAACAAGCAACTTTCTCGGAAGATTTTAAGTAAATTTTGATATTAGTGTTATGCATATCAACATTTCTAGAAAAATAATCTCTATTCAAATTTGTGTACAAAAAAATGGTTCCTATTTGAAAATCAAAAATATATACTTATTTAAGGGATATGTAACAGCAAAAAATTAAAAATGGTTTTAAAATAAAGCTTAACCGATTCTATAATGATTAAAAAAACAAAAGTAAAATTCACTTAAAATTCTCTGAGAAAATTGCTAGTTTATGATAAAAAAATCATCCTCTATAGTCTATATAAAATGTATCATTAATTTCCCACAATATAATATAAATAATACCATAATAATACCTAAACACATGGTATTACATTGTAATACTTAACTTATACTACATCATTATACTTTTTTTGTACTACGGTTATATTATGTAAGAATTTGTGAAATTTAAGATGGATATTAAGTGTAGGCATTAAACATATCATGATAATAGTTAGTACTGTACTCTATGTATGTAGTTATCCTTACATGATAAATTTGGCGAAAATAATTAACAATTACAAACATTAAATTATGATTACTAATTATTTTGAAAAATTAGTAAACAATTAATAACTAATGTAATTTAATAAATTAATTGTAATCGATTATATAAGTTATCTGCAAATTAATCAATTATACCCAACACTGACAAATTAATAGTGCATAAAAACACCTCTCTGACATCATAGCTTTTTTTTAAATTATCTCCAACGATTCCGTATAATTCATTACTGGGATATAATGGTGGCTTTGGCTCATCAATTTTAATTTGTATACCTTGTTTATTACCGTTATTATTTAGATTTGCAATAATAACTTTAGTAATATGTAATGCATGGTGATCGTCATTAGCAAAATGATCAGCAACTCCAGAAATTCTATTAGACAAATAATTTAATTTAAATAATCAATTTGATAATATTTGCTTATTATTTATCGTTTACCAAAGAAAGATAAAATAAAAATACACAAACTAAGCATATAACCATTAATTCTTTCAATACTTTGTATATGTATGTAATATTATATGTATACATTCAATATACTTACGAACAATGAAGATTAGCACCACCAAGATCCTCTGCAGATACCACTTCACCTGTTGCGGCTTTTACTAATGGGGGACCGGCAAGAAAAATTGTTCCAGTTTTTTTAACAATTATACTTTCATCAGCCATAGCAGGCAAATAAGCAGCACCCGCTGTACAACTTCCCATAACTACAGCTATCTGACATATTTATGTAATGTGTGATTTAATGTTATCAAATATAAGTACATTTTAAACTGTTTTACCTACTGAGGGTATTAATTTAAATTTCTTACTTGTGTTATATTTTTCGAAGACATAATAGCCTCATTAAAAAAAATTCTTCCAAAATGTTCTTTATCAGGAAAAATTTCTGCCTGCTTCTTTAAGTTACCACCGCCAGAATCGACCAGATAAACACAAGGTAAATTATTTTCACTTGCTATTTCCTGAGCTCTTAAATGTTTTTTTATTGTAATAGGAAAGTAGGAACCACCTTTCACAGTAGCATCATTGGCAATAATCATACATTCCTTTCTATCAGCAAAATATTATAAATATTTATTTAAATTAATTAATGATTATAAATGTATACCCAGAAATACGTCCAATTCCTGTAACTATTCCACCACATGGAACGTTTTCTTTGTAGAGATTGTTTCCAGCTAATTGAGACAATTCTAAAAATGGTGATCCCGAATCCAAAAGATAATCTATACGATCACGTACTAACAGCTTCCCTTTAGATGTATGTCTTAGTTTATCTTTTAGATCACCACCAAAAACTGAATTGCTCACAGCTTTTTTTAAATTGTATACTAACATTTCCATTGCTGTTTGATTTTCCTGAAACAATAATCCATATGAAAAAAGTCTGAATACCTAATATCTAATCCGAGTACCATAGTAGGAAGGTTTATCATCCCGTTTAATATTATACTATATTTCTATATCATCCAAGAATTTTCATATTAAACCATAAATAGATTAATGAATAATTACTGTTTACGTTTTAATTATTGCGGATTCGCCATTAACTATAAACAATATTAATATAATATATTAACCTGATATTCTTTTGATGTAACATCAATATTGGATTTCAATACTGATCCATTTGAAATATCAGAGAAATGGCATCGGCAACTATGGAAAATTACATACCTCCTCAATATTTTTGTACTGTTTAACATTTTTATAAGAATGTTTTTACAAAATAATTTTTATAAAATCTGTAACAGTTTTTAAATAATATTATAAAACATATATTTTATTATAAGTATTAATATATACCTGCTAAAAATATGTAAAACCATTTCCCAGCAACACATTTAACGACTACCAACAACACTGACATATATCAGTAAAAACTTTTTATTGAACAAAGTGCACATTACTAGATAAGATAAAAAATCAAATGGTTCATTATAGATTATTAGGTATAATATACAGTAATAAGGTAAATTATTTTAAATGGTACATTAATCATTAACCTAAATATTGAATACCTAGTATATAGGAAACTATTGTATAATATTGTCTATTTGAGAATATATGTATCTTGTATAATATCATAAAATAAAATTGTAAACAATTTAAATAAGTATTAATTGAAGAATAAATTAAGAAATTTGTTTAGTTTTTGCATAGTGTAGGTATCAGCCCATAATTAATATTACATTATTTTTTCGTATTATAATATGATACTTATTACAATTTTGTTAAAAAGTACTTTTAAATTTATATTTAAATACTTTTTTAATTTGAATTTCAACCTAAAGTAGGTAATTAAAAAAATAATGTTTTTAATTTTTACCCCAACTAATACCTATTAAAATAATAATGACTTAACTATTACTAGATATAAAATAAACTTATACACTACCAAAGTACATAAATATGAATATAACTTGAAGTATTGAACTTGCATGAAATTCAAGTTCGTTTTCTGTAAGTTCTGTTGAGAATTAATGTGAACCAGTAGGTATTCCGTATTAATCTAATCAGTAATTTACTTTTCTATGATGTAAACAAAAATACACAATGTATCATTTCTTTTTTAATTTATGTTCATTTTTTATCATATTATTTTGTTTATAAACATAAATAATTATAAAAATAAAATCATAATAATTTGTTAATAAAATATTTTAACTTTCCCGCCTAATACCATTGATTAGATGTTGATTGTTAATACCTACGAAAAGGTAAACGCTGATCCACAGCCTGCTACCCAGAATCGATTTAATCGCGTTTATTTTTTTTTTTGGCGCGTTATCTTATAATCGATAAAATAAATTAATAATCCCTAGACTTAATTGATTTTCCTATCTATTAAATTCCTATTTCAGATTTTATTTTAATTAATTACATACCTACATTTTACCTTTTACATTATAATTTATTCAACAGATCAAATTAGTCAACAAATACTTGATGTAAGTACACTTAATTCATATTAGAATTATACATTTTAAATATCATAACTTTGTCAATAATTCGTGATAAACTGATAGATTGTAATGTACCATGAAACAAACGTTTTTCGTGGAAACTTTTTGTTTTAAATTTTTTGTAGTACAAGTCATTCAAGCCCTTTGCTGCAATCACCACATCTCTTCATGCTGTTCTGTCATTAACTAATTCATTGCCGTTTATTACTTCTTATATTTGCAGGTCACTACTCCTCTGTCTTGGCCTTCCTTGAAGTATCTGTCTATTGGGGATTTATTATTTTGCCTCTTGAATTATCTGACCTTATTCTCAAAACTATAATACATTTAATTTTTAATATAGTTATATTTATATAGGTATGGTGACCCATGGCTAAATATTTAGACATGTGGTGAGCTTTATTTTATTCGAGTATAGGTATTTTTTCTGAAAATATTGTTTTCGAGAATAAATTTGTCAATAAATTATTTATTAGTAACACTATTTTGTTAGAAAATTAATTTTACTAAATACAAATAGAACCTAATATTTTAGAGCATGTATTTGCATTTGCACAAACTATATAGATTGACGCTATTGGCAATTAATATTATTTAATATAATTAATAATAATTATTAGTTCAGTGGTGAACAGATGATATGAGATAACAGTGTTATCATCTTTATAGGTATTTTCTACCGAAATACCGTTCCGTCTACATATATTTTCGTAACGAATGTGTTATACTTTTTTGTACAAATTTGTTTGGATATTTTTCTTACAAAATACGGTTTGACTGCTATGTTCAATACTCACTGGGCTCAGTATACACAATAAAGAAGGCTAGTTGTTTTTTTAGAGCTACAATTAGTTGCTATAAGAATGAAGTAGGGTGTATTAATCCCAGTTATAGTTTTTACATGAGAAACAAACGACATTTGTTGTGACATTATTAAATTATCTATCAACGTATAAGTTTAGTTGTAATTAGTAAACAATATAGAAAATTTAAATCTATAGTAATTGGAATATGTAACGTGTTATAAGTTATGATTACGAATCCCCGGTCTAAGATTAGTAAGATTATGGTCTTACGATTATTTACTTTAACAGCAGCAGTCTGATGGCAATTACGGTTTTTGTTACAACCAGAGCAAACGTTGGCTTAGTTCTACTTTTTACAAATTGCAACGCCATTTTGCTAAACGGACGCACTGAATTTGTTTGTTATCAGGTGTTTACCGCTCGTTATTTGTTCCATAAAATCTGTTCCCAACTTCATTTACTGATAACAGATGTCGCATATCAGTTATCTAACCGATATTATTAATTTTTTTTTTATTCAAAAAAAAAATTAAAACAATGTCAATTTTGATTCTAAAATTATTTAACCTTTCAGTTTTTGTTTTATCTGATTGAATTTTCAATTGATTAACAGAATTGAATAATTATAAATTAAATTAAAAATAATTATGGTTGCACTTGGTGCTTTTCCTGCAGCCAAACTTGGCGCTTTACTATTGCGTCAAGTAAGTAAGCCAATAGCAAATTTTGTTAAAGAACGTGCAAAACAATCTCCTGTGTTTCGATCTTATGTATGCATGCCTCCTGCTCAATTGTACAATTGGTGTGAAGTTAAAATGAAAATGTATTTCATGAATCTTGGTACTGCTGGTAAAGTCAAACCTTTAAGTGAAACCATGGCAATTGAACTTGGATCAAATCTTCTTGGTGAAGGTATTATATTTGTGGTCGCTGCTGCTTTATTATTACTAGAATATAATAGACAATTACGAAAAGAGCAACTTAAAGAAGAAACACGCTTGCAAGAACAAGAGGATTTAAATAACACTATTAGGGACTTGAGTTTAATGACTGAACAACATAGCGCTGAATTAAGACGCTTAACATACCTTGTTGATGACTTGATATCAAAAGTAAATAGTAAATCATACTCTGAGCCAAGCAGTCCTTCAGAAACACTAAAAGATAGCATTAACAAATTGGGCAATAAAAATCAAGAATTTGATTCAATGTCATCAATTTCTAATGAAGTTAATGATAGCATAATAATTAAAAGTTTAAAAAGGCTTATTCAAACTGCGCAACATTGTTAACCGTTTTTGTAATTTAAAATGTATTATTGTAGAATTAAGTTGTTCATATTTTGTTAATCCGTATGAAATAAAGTCAACCGTGTGAAGAATATTAACTCATAATAAAGTTGTTTCTATTAATTAGTATATATTATATTTGTATTCCTTTTGATTAAATATATTTTATTTTTGAAAGTAAACATCAACAAAGTTGTAGTCCAAATTGTATGCGACAGTAAATTTCACCATACACAACTATCTACATTTTTTTATCAAATAATATTTTAAATATATGATTTTTTTTTTATCCATCTAATGAGAGAAATTTGATAGGTAATATTAAAATTTAAATAGAGTAACCAGATTAAAAATTTCATAAATAGACGTAGATTTAATTTAAATACATTTTGGTACTTTTCATTTCCACCACAATGCTGTAAAATATGATTTTCGCTTTTAGTTTGGCAATTTTACAGAGGTTTAATGAAGCATTTGTGTGATTTGTCACACTATAAATTTGTTTGAATTCATGAAAAAGAAAAATTAATAACTAATAATACTGGGGTTAGGTTTCATAAATTATGATCACTATAGATATGTAAAATTAAATATAAAAGATAATATAAATTTAATTATTAATCATTAATAAAAAAAAAATTGAACAATTTATTTTTAAAAATTAATAGTATGCAGTTAATATAAAGAGCCAAATGTATTATTAAAATATATAATTCATTACAATTAGATAATAGTTTTAGCAACAAGTTATCTAAGGGTAACCAAACTTATTAAATTTAAGAGAATATCAAAAAATACCAAATTTTGTGAAAATTGCATTAGGTTTATTATACAATATACATTGATTATGAGAAACTAAACTTCTCACAAAACACTATTTTATTAATTTGTAGCACTAATCACTAAAAATATTTTGAAATTGTGACAGTGATTAACACAAATTAAAATTAAAATAGTTTGCTGTCATTAAAAACATTATACCTAGTTTACATTCAGCCCACTTCCATGACAGTGAGCATCAAAATGGGCAGCGCGAGTATGTAAACACGTCATTCGCGCTGATCATGCTCCTTGCACTGACGTTGCCCGACACTCCCGTCAAGAGCGGTAAACTGAGCAGCGTGAGCAGCAACAAAACCGGCAATGCGATCAATCCGGTCAATTGCTACTCGCGCTGCTATAATTAGCAGGGCAATGTAAACACTTACTGCCGTCAACGCTGTCACAGAAGTATTTTGAGGAGTAAATACGGCAGGGCGAGTAGCAATGGCAGCAGCTAAATGTAAACTAGGTATTATCAATATAAACAAATTTAATTTAATCATAAATATAATTAATTGATATGATAATAAATATTATATTATAATGTAAATACTAAATTTTATAAAAAGAACTATTACTCAAATATTTTTAAACTTAAAATATTTTAAAAATATTAAAATATATTTAATACAAAACCAATACTGGTTTGAATTACTAAAAATAATAGGTAATTAATTTTTTTATCATATTTGTAATTAGATTTATGATCATCATTTTTAAATATATAGTTATTAGTTTAATAATTGTGTATTCGATTCAAATAAAAATAGAAAAAATAAATATATATTGTTTAGTACATACAATTTCTTTTTATTATTATACTTTAAACACTTATAAAATATACAGATACATTTTGTGTAAATATTACTGAACAGTATATGCATATTTGTATGCAAATATATATAGATAAAAAAAACCAGGATGTTGATTAAATCACTATTTACAAAACTCAATATTTTACGAAGCCCATTTAAGACAGCGTGTTGCCTGATGTATACCTAAACATGATATACAACAATACCGTGCACCACACGTTGTACAAGTGTATGAACTTTGAAATCCACAGACGGCACAAAATATACGACGTGGTAAATTAGATGAAGGTGCTTCTATTGTAATATAGTTTGGCTGATCTCGATTGTTAAATTGATCAGCTTCAATTAACTGTTCAAAAGTCCGACGAAATCTGTTGTAAAATATATTGCAATTAAAACAAGGAATAAATATTTATTATATTATATACAATGTTTGTATTACTTTTGTTTGTAATATTCAGCACTCTTCTCCTTTTTACGCCTACTTCCTTTAGACTCGATAGTGTCTAAAAATTTTGGAGCTTTTTTATTCAGAACAATATCAGCATGTGGATCTTGTTGATAGTTGTCCATTTCTAAACTCTCTAGAGCTCGTCGTGCTCTACGATTTCTAGTTGCTGTATCAAGCACCTTTTTCTTATCTGCATTTTTTAACCTTCCCGATTCCCTACTCATTCCTGTTTTGGAACTCATTTTTAATTATTATAAAAAAAAAAAATTAAAATTAAGATGTTTTAGTTTTGAGTGAAAGTGAGTTGGTCCATCAGTTCATCGACACGATCTTCTAATGTTTCCAATACATCTGATGATACAAACAAATGTTCTTCATCCAGTTCTTGAAGTATAAATTTTTTTCCAAGAGCGTTGGTTTGATCTAATTGCAACAAAAACTGTTTCATTGACTGATCACTTTAAAAAAAAAAAAAAAAATTAAATTATAGTTTCATTGATAACAATTGTTATTATTAATATTGTTATTCTAGAATTCATCAAAGAAAATGTCTAAAAGAAAACAAGTAAGCGCAGAGGAAAAGCGTATTAGAATGCTGGATTTGTTTCACGAGAAGAAAGATTTTTTCCAGCTCAAAGTAAATTTAACAATAATTTATTTATATTTTCAGGAACTGATTACTTAAACAATGTTTTTATTAATATCAAATACTGCAACTAGACATTTTTATTTTTATGATTTGTATTATTTATATAAATATTGATTACAAAATATTGTAAAAAATGGATTGACTGTCTAGGAATTAGAAAAAATTGCACCCAAAGAAAAACAAATTATAGTACAATCAGTAAAAGATGTCATCCAAAATTTGGTTGATGATGGATTAGTGGACACTGATAAAATAGGAACATCAGTATATTTTTGGTCATTTCCAAGGTAATTGATAAATAATCATACTATTTTAGTACATAAAATATATTTAATATTGATTTAAAATTTACAGCAAAACAAAAATCGCTAAGAAAAATCAATTAGATAATGCAAGATCTAAGTTGGACGAGTATCAAAAAAAGCTTGACAAAAATATGGAAGTTATCAAAAGAGAAAAACTAGAAAATTCCAATAAACATGAAAAACAAGCCCTGTTGGATAAACTTGAGGTTCTCGAAAAAGAAAAGTTATTATTAGATAATGAATTAAGAAAACATAAGGATTCTAATCCCGTAGAATATGAACAAATGAAAAATAGTATAAAGGTATGTAACTAAAGGTTAAAGTCTGGTAGTAGAAAAAAAGTCAAAATATTGAAAATGCCAAATGCATATATTTTCCATGGGCTTCTTTAGACTAATGACCCGAGATTGAATTGAGATTTTCTCATGTTCTGTTAAGATATTGCGGCTTTAGAGGTGCACATTCAAATACTTGGACAAATTGTATTATTCATAGATGCTGTTTGGCTTTTGGGGTCAAAACTAAACCTATATATATTGAAAAATGCTAGTGGTTTTCTATTGGTATAGTGTCCAAATAAAACAATTAACAGTCAGAATTTCAATATTACAATTCTTTAACCTTCTTTAACATGCCTTTTGGGTAGATAAATGAATAAGTGTTAAAATTACTTATATTTGTGAAGAAAGTTAAAATATTTATTTTAACTGAAGAACATTGATAAGATAAGTAAGAGCATAGAAAATATATGGATTATTTTTCAATATTTTTTTTTTAACCCTAAGAGGCAGATTTTCAGAGATAAAAATTAGTCTCAGAAGGAAATAGGAAAATCGAAAAAAAAAAAAAAATGAAACATTGACAATGCTATTTAAACTAACAATATAATATGAAAAAATTGCATAAAATAAACCTAAAAAAATACTGCAAAAATATATTGGAACAAAGATGTACATATTTTGTATTAAACAAATATTATTTTTCAGATGGCAAAAGACGCTGGAAATCGTTGGACAGAAAATATATTTTCAGTGAAATCATGGTGCAAGAATAAGTTTTTCATTGAAGACAGCATCATCAACAAACAGTTTGAGATACCAGAAGACTTGGATTATATAGAATAGAATAATTAAAATATTATTATATTGTTCTACATATTATCATACTCACCATGTAATTAATGTTCCCTTGGAAACATGAACCATGTTTTTTAATAAATTTAAAGTTATGTACTCTTTCAACACAATTACCAAAGTTTACGTATTATGAGAATTGATGTTGTTTTTGGTTTCTTTTTAATAATAAAATTGCAAAAATGTCAATTAAAAGGTGAACAACAAGACCAACAGACAACGAATATCAATTTTCGATTGTGATAAGACGCGATTGATATTGATGTTGGACACGGAAGTCGACGATTTCGATAAATTTTTTTCGTGATAATGCAACCGCTATTAAAGATATTTTCTTAAGACAAAATATATTTTTAATCGTGAGTGCAACTCGTATAACCTTATATTGTTAGATCATATAGGTACATGAATATGTTTCCAACACATAATAGTACAGACTAACCCTTCATATTATTATGTCTATGGGTGCAACTTCCGTAAGCCAAAAGTGTTAACTCGGTTAATATGGTTAAATATTTATTAAAATTTTTAAAAAAAATTCAATAAAATATTTGACTGTATGAACCGGTCTTTACGCTAATACACACAGATTATATGTTTTATATAATATGTGCCTATAGGGAGTGGAGGTTATCATGATTGAAATATATGTTTAAATCATGGTCTGAACCATCTGTTGTATTATATATCATGGTTAAAATTTAGTGCCTGATCTAGGTTTTAGTATACGAGGTTATTGAGGAAATATGTATGCCTTTTCAATCGAATATTTGATCCATATTCTATTGTATATGATCTATATTGTACCAGCGAATTTTTTGATGAAAAAAATTAATAATTGTGTCTTGTGATATCTCTAAGCCATGTTTTCACCATAAACATCTGTCGACGATAATGTAACAGCGAGGCGATTATAGTTTCAGTTAAGTTGTACAGTTCTCATCTAAAAACTGAAATGCAACTATGCACTTTTTAGTTTTACGTAATTCAGTTGTCAAAATGGCTTCATCGGATGAGGATATACTTGTAGCATTCATCTATTTGAGACATAAGAAACAAAAAAAAAAATATGGACTTCTTATTATTCATTACACATTAACCACAGTTTATTCATATCATCCAGAGAATTAGACCAAGATCCAACAATAAATCATATAGACAAGCATGGCTTTCTATAAGTTGTACAAAATTTACATTTTTTCCTGTTCATTTGTCATTTTAAATAAATGTATAAAATATACAATAGGTAAATAGTACTAAAAGTAAAACAAATAAATTCAACTACGCGATCGAGCAACTAGTAGGAAGAGACTGACATGCCGAGTTACTTAATTATAGTATCAAAACAGTCTAGTTGATTTTTAGTCCCGTTGCTACCGGTGAGCATATGTCAATTAATCAATTAGACTCGGGCACACAGAACGCGGGCTGCGATCGCCGGACTGTCGCGGCGGTCAGCGATCTGGTGACGCCACACACACCATACGTTTGTTTCATAAACGGTCTAGTATAAACACATTATTTTTCACAGTTGTTACGATGTATCCAACTGTAGTTGTTGTCCTATAGTTACAATATACATATTATTTTTCATCGTTTTGCGCTTGTACCACTTATTATTCACTCAATATGTCAAGTTCTGACGACGAGCAACTTCTTCTATTTGCCCTTCTCAATAAAAGAAAAAAAACAATTTTTTTCCTACATTTTTATAAACTTGATGGGCTGTATCGTAATAAGAACAAATATTTTCTAACTAATTCAATCAGAATTTCTGTTTCTGTCACCCTATTATAAATTTAATAGAACTTAAAATCAGATTGCCCCGCAGAATTCTGTAATTTTGCAAAATTTTATCACCTGTCGTCGAGATATGTGTTGTCCGCCACTACAGAACGCCCTCTGTGTGACGGGAATAATGCGATATTACGTAATACAACTTAACCGCCTTATGGCCGCGGTAAAATATTGTAGCCCGCTGCGACAGACCACGTTCTGTGTGCCATAGCCTTTAATAATATATGTTGTATCGCGTCACGGTTACATTGCCGTCGCCAGTTGCTTTCGGTGTGAACACGGCTTTAGGCAGCCATTTTGTACCTAATAGTAACGATGCAAATTCCAAATATCCAATAGCCCGTATACTTCAACAATGGTTTTTACTGAATCTCGGGGAATGACAGCTGCAGCCGCAGCCGTTATTCGTTGCCGCGGCCAACGCAGTGGTACCAACTCAACACTAAATTTGTAAACTCCTTGTGTTTCAATCGAATTTTGTTTGTACACATTTTTGTTTAGTCCCCTCCCTTTCTCTTTTTTATTGTCACTTATCCCTCCATGACTTAATTGTTGTTGATCATCGAAGCCGACGCCCCAGCAACGCCAGAAAAAGACAACACTGTGTAGCACTCTGTCCGGCTGGCTGGTTCATCGTTCGTCGTTCATCGTTCATCATTGTTACTTTGTAGTTGTTTATGTGTTGTACTGTACTGTGTGTGTGTGTGTAGCGTGCCATCGTTTACTGAGTATTGACTTCTTTGTTACTGCACATTATTCTTATACAATTCTACCGACTCTCACACTTCGTTAATTGTACATTCTGCATTTGCTGTTCTTCCAAGTTATTTTAGGTAACATATTACATTTTTATTACGTAAAATAGTATTATAATTTAACAAGACTTATTTTATAATTCAGAGATTTCAGATTTGGTCGCCGACACGTCCTGAACACTCCTAGCTAAAGGGATCAAACTCCATTACAAGTATGAATAATTTTTTGCTTTACCTAGTTATTATTTTAAATAATTTCAGCGTCCTCCATTTTGTTAGTGCCTCGCCAGTGCCACTTGAAATGTATTAAAATGTATATCAAGTAACTCGCAGGTATATATTATTTTACCTATTGTCGGTACTGGTGGAACGATTTGCTGGGCCCGGTATAATTTTTTTTTCTTAGTGCGGGGCCTCAGTATTTAACTTAACGAAAAGTACGATATAGGTACACATTCAGCCAGAGTTGGTAATCTACATATATAAAACATTTTATACGTTCTACGTATAATACTCCACGTTGAAAACTCGTAATAAACTTTATAATGAGTAAGACATTATTTTTTTTTCCCTATAAGTTTATTTTATTTTACATTGGTTATCACATCAACTTTGTGAATTTTCTTAAATTTAGATTAGAATAAAAACAAAACTAATTATTTTCTGATATTATAAATGTTAATATAGTTGTTAATAAAGAATACAGATGAACTTAGTAAGTAATTTTAGGGTTGGAACGTATAATACAGTAATAAAGCATAAAACATGTATTATATGTATGTATAAAACGTAGAGTCTAAAACTATTTGGTAAAATAATTGTCTATTTAATTAAATTATCATTTTATATATTTTATAATAATTAACTTAAATATATGTGATAGTTTGTTATATTGATTACTAAATTCATCTTCATTTTTTTAACAATAACTACATTAATATTTATAATAACAAAACATAATATTTTGTTTATATTATAATAAATTAAAGAAAATTCATCAAACTGATGTAATTTGTTAATTTTTTTTTTTTTTAATTTATAAGTTTAAATATTTGTTATATTTTAAAACGTACAGTATTATCGTTCTAATAAACTTGAGGAAATAAAATGTAGTCGTTATAAAGTTATAGACGTGTAACACTTAAGAAAGTTTTATACGCGTATATTACCAACTCTGTATTTTACTAAGAATTGGAGATATATGTATGAAAATTATAAATTGAGGAATAATGTTATTAAAGAAAATTAATTTTAATTTGCCTATTTTATACTTAGCAATTTTCTTTTTTTTAAACACTACAATTTTAAAAAAACAAAAATGTATTCAAAAGCATGATTAATGCCAGGATATGTGATGATTTTTTAACTCAGTACTCTAAAATAAACATTTAAATACAACATTTATCAATGGTCTGGTCCGATTCACACTTGCATGGGTTCTGCCCGTTATTATTGTAACAGTCAATTTTATAATAAAACATTTTGAATGTTCAATATTCAATGTTAAGAATGATGGTACAATCAAACGAAAATATTTAGTTACAGAGTTGTAACAATTTAAATGCTCATATACGGTATAAGTTTGGCCCTTAGTGTAAAAAAAAAAAATCGGAAAGCTACTTTTACAATTTTCATTTCCCTTACATTATATATGTTCTGCAGTGAGAATTTCTACTTGACAAAATATTATTAATCCTTATATTTCCGCTGCTCTATCACTTTGTGATAGAACTGTTGATTACCTCTATGAATTCTATTTTTCCTTTCAGTTTCATTATTGTGTTTGGTTTGTTTTTGTGCACAAAAAGTCCTAGGGAGTGGGCTCCCATGACCTTACATATGCTCCATTTGCGAAAAGAAAATTTCCAATGTGACTTATATGAAATAAAATTTGTAAACCAACATATATCACCCAATTATAATTATGTTAAATGTTCACCTTTTGATTACAATTAATTAAATCTTTAGTGGTTTTTTCCCTTATTTTAGTTGTTTTAAACAGTTATATTATCATTCATTACCATTAGCCGCAAGTCAATTAGAAGTTAATTAAAAATGATTACATTAATTCTGTGCAATACAGGTAGATATCGATATAATGCTGATTAAGAGATTTTTTTTTTTTTTTAAAATGACTATTTCATACATACAGTTAATAAATATATTCAAAAATTTGATTTCATCGTTTTCAAGTAAAGTTTGGTTAGCTAGTGGTTTACTCTATTGTAACTTAATTACCTTGTATTATCCTATCTTACCAGTTGTCTACCAACAACAATGGTGTAAAGTATTTTGTGAACATTTTTTTCGTTTAAGTATTTTAAATTAAATTAATTATTATTGTATTATAATATTGATAGATAACTTGTTATCTTGTTGTATAAACAACAAATTGTGCTAAAAAAATTATCTATATCTTATTCCAATTTTATGAATAAAATATACTTAGGTGGCATTTGTATATTCAATATTATATTCTAAAGATAATCGAAGTCGAGAGACTACTCTCTTTATGTTATATGTATAGTGCCATTGTTGCTACTTTGCATTTTTCAGATCTTATTATATTCAATCGCAGTTCATCAATAAAATAAATTAACTTTATTTGTTTAATTTTGACTTGTAGTCCGTGTGCTGTAATATATGTAAACCATTTTTTTTGGTATAGTTAAGCGTTATTAAAATCTATTAATTCTCACTCTACAGCGAGTTGTCCTCAGTTTGGTCATTAAGGGATTCAGTGTCGGTTTTCCAAATTTTCCTTAATTTTGTAATATTTGAAATTATTTTTAACATTTAAATATACATTTTAAAGATAAAGACTTTTCCTCTAATTTACTACCCTATACCTCTGTGCCTCTATTTAAGGAAACAAGAACTACTATTTTCTTAAAATTATTTTTTTTTTTTAAATAATAACATTCAATTCAATAGACTGATTTTTATTTAAATTAAATTAATGGTATAAAAAAAAAGTTTGATAAACATTGAAATCAAAATACTAAAAACTAAAGTTAGCAGAGATTTTTTTAGAAAATTCCTCCAATAAAAAGCAAAAACAATGAAATTTGACCACTAACAACGCATAAGAATAATTGAAGTCGAAAAATGTGATGCCACTGGGCTCCTTTATCTATTGACATTAGTACTATTAATTATTATTATTGTTATTACCAATTAATAATGAAAAATTAAAAACTTATTTTTAAAAAGCTATATTCATAATTTTGTAATTTATATAATAATTTATATTTTATTTTGAATGATAATAAGTTTATTATACTAGAAGGATTTTAACCCTACATTACATGCGCACCTGTCTAAAGGACCTGGTTATTTTATTTGTACACATAACTCGCTACTATCACTATTACTAATTGATTTTATATTATTTTATTTTATTTTTTTTGCAGATACCAGACTAAAAAACTGCAATTTTTTTAAAAATGGATAATTTGAATGTAGTAAAACAGTGCAAGGAATGTGGCAGTGAATTCCTTAAACAAGAAGATTACATCAGCCATGTAAAATCACATTTCACTTCAACCAAAGCTAAAAAATCCACAAACAAAAAAAATAAACTCTCCACTAAAGCTAAAAAATCTAATGTCGCCACTAATGCCAAAAAAACTAATGTCGTCACTAATGCCAAAAAAACTAATGTCTCCATTAATGTCAAAAAAACTAATGTCGCCACTAATGCCAAAAAAACTATTGTCGCCACTAATGCTAAACAAACGGGATTCTGTTGTTCTATTTGTAGTAATTTGTATATTTCTCTGGAATCTTTAAAAAATCATGAATACACTTGCCATGCAAATAAAAATGAAAAGCCTACTGAACCAGAAACTAACATTGACCAAACAAAAGAAACTGAAGTTGTTGTGGATGCACAGGCTGAAAATATTGAACCACCAACAACTGAATTGCCTGCGAAACCAGTGAAGTGCTGCATGTGCAGTGAAATCTATGTTGACAACGTATTCATTTTTTCCCAAGAGTGTCATTATCAAATTGAAAGTTTATTTCCTAAATTTGATAATGACACTAAAAGGATTTGCTTAGGTTGTCACTTTTCTATGTGCTCGGAAAACAATCCAGTCCCTAATAAAGGCATTAGTGGCGATATAGATAAAGAAAGAATTATTACATTACCAATTGGATCTGATCAAGTTCCAGAATTTTGTTCCCATACTGATCTATTACAAAATCTTACTTTAACTCCTAAACCATTTAATTGTACATTTTGTCAATCTGTTTGTGAGAGATTTGATCACTATGAAATACATAACTGGCTTCCACCAATTGCAACAGAAGTTATTGAGCATCCTCACGATGAAGTATTGGAACAACTCACATTAGACCCCCCTCAGACATCTAATTGTATTTTTTGCAATACTGCTTGTAACATACTGGAACATGTTGAAGTTAATCGTTGGGTTCTACCAGAGGAGGAAAACTAGTTGCCTGGAAAGCCATCAAATACTTCAGATGAAGACTACGTTTGATATGCATGATAATAATGAATGAATAATTTGTTGTGTATTTTACTGAAGGAATTGTGAATTGATTTAAAGATTAGAACATGACAGTATCTATGTAAATTGTATTTTAATATATTTGTTACAACTCTCGATAAATTATCTATTTTTTTTTTTTATGTTTGTTTTTATTAATTATATGTAGTAAACAGCTTAAAAATGTTACAAAATTGTTTGGTGGTAAATTTACTGTCCATTTTGATTTTTATAATAGTTTCTATAGTAATAAATAAATTGCCATCAACCTATTGTCAAGATAGTTATTTTTTAATAAAGTGTGAAAAAAATGTAAACTTGTTTATTTTTAAGGGAACCTTATAAGTTATTATTATTCAGTTTAAGAGTAACATTTTAACAACACTCCTCCCCTTCTGTTGAAATTATAATTTTAATTGGTCTCTGGTTATGACGTCAATCATGATTTTGGACTTATTGGGCTCCTGAGAACTTGTGTTTCAGGAACAATGTTAACATAATGTCTGTAGTGTCCTAATTCTGTATATGTGACATTATTAATGTGTATGACCATCTGTCACACTTTGTCTAAATGACAACCCAAGTTGTCCAATTACTACGGCTAATATTTCTTGTACCATATATGATCAGCACGGAATTATTGAATCTATATTTTGTTTGAAACTAGTTTCTAACTGCTGTTTATATGTTTTAGATTTTTTTAAGAAATGTTTACATTCTCTTTCTATGAATTATTTGTTTTTTTATCCATTATTGCTTTCTGTGTAATTAAATCCAAGTTTGATTTTAGATCTGCTTTAAAATAACCAGGTTAGACTTTTAAGGTAAAAATCTATTTAATGACGAGGCAATTGCTGATTAGTTAAGTTCAACTTCTTGTAAAATATACAAAAAAAATTTTTTTTAATGCTCAAAGAGCTTGTGTTAAAGTGAACACAAATCTTTCAACTTCACCTGGTAAAATATGATGTGTTGTCACTTACTAGTACTTTGAATTAACGGTGTATGTTATATGTTCTAATTTTCCTATGGTATTGGCAACTAATGCAAACTGGGATTAAAATCTTTTGCCATTTTAAATGTACATTGACAACCAATTAGAAATTGGTGTTATATAATTGAGCAATAATATGGAATTAGGTATTATAATATTTTCATTATTATTTTTCAAATAATTTAAACTTTTTTGGTATGTTGCAGTATTATGGATTTAAAATTTTAATTTTAATTGATTCTATTATTTTATAGTATCTATTTTATTAATTTTACTAACTTAAATATGTTTCATCCTTTTATAAAATATAAATTGATTTTATGACTAAACAAGCTTTGCTTTTGGAGATGATGTCAAATACAGTTAAGATTGTTTTAAGATCATAAAATTTATGGTTTTTATTTATACATAATATTTGTGATTCTTGTTTGTTAATATATATTTTATATGAATTAATAAATATTATTTATTATTAATGCTCATATAAATTCTTGTTTCATTTAAGTAAAATGCCTCAAATGGTAGTAATACACTCAAAGCTTTTTTGTTGGCCACTTCAGGATATTCTAATGTTCCAAAATCTTAAAAGTGAATATGAAGAAAATATCATTCGTAACAAAGAATAAGATGAAATTTTGATAGATTTTTCTGTAGTTGTGAACTGGGATACTGACTTTTCACTAAACTGCTCTTTAATCTGATTGTATTTTACAAGAAGCTTATGGTTTTACAAAGATGTTTGTTTTTTTTTTTCTGTAGGAAACTTCAACTAACAATTATGCTTCTATTTACAATAATAGTACTTTCTAAAAGTAAATCTGACCTGGAAGATATTTTTAGAGATCATTTTTCGATTTTCCCAACAAATGTAAATAATAGGTAAAATCGTTACATCAAAACATTTTTATTAAAGAAAATATATATAATAACTAATTATTTTACCATAATATGAGTATATGATGTGTATATATTGTTGACAAAACATCACTGAACACCTAGAATTATTTTTTTGTTGGGAATGGTTTATCGTTGTTTGCAGGTATACTTAAAATTATTTTTATGAATTTTTATGAAATTTTTACTGAAATTATTTTTATTGAAGTCATTGGTAATTCAAGAACATTTAAAAATGAACAATAAGTGGTTTTACCATTTTGATCTCTTAGTTTCCTTTACCTTCGATCGATTTTTTTTAATAAAATCAATCACTTTATCATTTTATTTCAGAATATGAGTTTCTTTACCTTGTAAAGTTATGTTGACCATATTGAGTTTTTCAAAAATGTTAAATAAATACAATAATTTAATCACAAATCACTATCAATAAACTTAATAGAATAATTATGACCTTCACTCAGATAAGTGTCAAGATCTTGTTTAAGTTCTAACACTCGTACTAGTACGTTATCTTTTGATAGCCATCTAGAATTACAAATAAATAGTAACACAGTACGCTCTGCTTCTAAAACTGATGGATGTGCCTAATCTCTTTAGTAGGTTCATAGGTTTATGTATAATTATTTTCTCTAATGGCTATGTTATTATATTTTTCATATATTTGTAATATTTTGGATTTATAATGAAATAATGTGCTGCCAGATCAGCTATTTAAACTAAACCCATTTTATTATGTACATTAAATATTAATTATACATAGATATAATTTTAAAAAAAAATATAAGGGCTGTAAAGATGTTACCTCAACCTTACCCCTGTTTTTTTGTAATAACATAAACCACGGTCATAATATAGATATAGGTATACATTTCGAATTAGAAAATTCTAAATGAGTGGATTAAGGTAATGTACTTCTATACAAATTTGGTTACCTATACAATAAGCATAAAAGAAGAATTTGTGATTATAAGCAGGGGCGTAGTGGTCGGTCTGAAAAATAAGAATTTTGCAGATGGACTGGACCATATTTTGGCCTGGTGATTTTATGTTGTTATATTTTATTTACGAATAATTTGTTTTAAAAACTTCAAAACTATAAAATGATTGTAATATAATTATTATATTATTAATGCAATAATGTTACATTTTAATAGCCAAGTATTATAATAATTTGGGTTAGAGAAAGCAAAACATATATATAATTACATAAATATAGACATCAAATAAAACAATATCTGGCCGTCGATAGATTATTTTTATAATAAAATACCCGGATAACTTGTGGTCTCAGAACTAATAACTACGAAAATAAATTATCTTACTGATAAGACGCATTGGCTGTTGAAACTCAAAAGTTGTTTATACATAGAGTGGTTACAAATGGCAATACTTAATTGAATAATAACTAATAGCATACATGTAATCAACGATAAACCATTGCTAACGAAGAAACGATTCTGAGCGGAGTTCAGTCGATAGTAATGCTTTGTGAATAATACAATATATGGTGTATGCCATATTCTGGTAAAATGTTTACAACAATGCGCGTTTCCATGACAACAATGATTATTTAAAAAAGATTAAAATAATAAATAAAAACGGTTGCCAGTGACAACCTTATTTTTAATCGTTCAATCATTTTTAGCCTAAAAACCGAGGTTTTTCTTATTGTCTAGAATATTAATGGGAATTTCAAAAAATGACCTCTAAAGTAGCACCCGGAGAACATTAACTTTCAAAAAAGATGCTATACTTGATAATCGGAATATGCTTTCAGGTAGAAAATTGTTCACGTGAAAAAAAATAACAATTGCAATACCAATACATTCCACTCAGAATCTGAAAATAGAATAATGGTTTTATATACATATTATTATTATTACATATTTTATATTAAATACAATATCTATAAATATTATAAATAATTGCTTTAAAATAAAATTCAAATTAGTGTACATATCTACCTAGTTAAAAAAAAAAAAAGAGCTGATACTGGGGACGGATGAGGCCACTGTTGTAGGTGAGAATTTGGAAGGTAGGATACGTAAGGTTATTTCATTTATTTCAGTAAACACCGATAAACCATTTCTGACGAAGGACGATTCCGAGCGCAGTTCGGTAATACACAATTTGAAGTGCCGTAATTGTTTTTAACCTAACATTCTCACTTTTTTTTCCAAATATTATGAAAAATATTTCAAAAATCACAAAAACGACCTGCATTATTATAAACACGATTATTAATACAACAAAAAAGGTCTCTTGTCGGTTTTCAATTGGAGCCATATTTGTACTAGAAAACGTGGTAGGTTTCCTTTTTAAAATACCGAAATCGTGAAAAGAGGCGTCGTCTCGTGATTTTTCGATTCAATAATTTTTTTCTGAAAGAAAACTTCCGTGTTTTTATAAAATAATGAAATCGTGAAATTGTACGTTTTCCGAAGTCTTTTCCCGCTTCAGTGCTTTTATTTAAAAATTGCGTTAAAAATCAAAAAAATGACCTCTCTAAAGTACAATCTATACAAATTGAACTTTCAGAAAAGTCGCTACACGTAAATATCGGAGAAAGATTACTAGGAGAAAACGCGTCCACAGACAAACAAGGAAAAAGAAGAAAAAACAAACAGCATTGTAAAATCAATTGCTCCCTCGCGCTCGGAATCTAAAATACACAGAATTAAAATCTATTTTAATGAAATATTTTGCGCCGTTCCCCACAAATCTTTTACTGCGTTGGGTATTCTTTTGTCTAAATCAATATATTTCTTTTATTCTCAGAAGCGTTTTTCCCCCTTACAATTATAGAAATAATACAAATTAGTCGTTTTACGTAGAATATAGAAATAATTAATTTTAATTGGAAAGATTATTTGAAATTAGTTAGTTATTATTAGAACACAGATACGTCAAGGAATATAAATTATTTGGTTATTATTCATCGTCATAAATGTATGGATATAATATATTGTTTTAGTATTTCCGGTTCTTGAAGAAATAATGAAAAATAATTTCGATAATATTTAAAATGTTCAAACACATTTTAANATTTATCATTAGAGTACGGATTTTGAAGGAGTTTGTTTTTTTTTTTTTTTTTCTATTGCTCTATAATAAAACTTTGTCAGCTACATATTCGATGTACACTACTTAGAATAAAATGCACATTTCATTTCGTTGTTTTTTTTTTTTTTTGTATTTAAGTCAAATTTTTTCAAAATGTGTTCCACATAAACGTATTCGAAATGTGTGATTCGCGTACCGTATGGTATATACGTAGTAGATTAATTTTTCATGAAACGACTATATACACGAAAATATGCTCTTGCTCTGGAAATTATCCGCTCAGAAGCAGGCTTATGAATAAATTTATTATAATAACTTTCGTCTTTTTCAATAATTTTTTTAAAAAACCCTTTTTAATGCCTTTTTAAGCTTTTTCGGAATATTTAGACAGTTTTATTGCTTTTTTTTGAGTTATTTTCTTTGGTTGTTTTTATTGACTTAAAAATTTGTACCAATAATTTATTACTAATACAATTCTCGATCAGAATTCTTTGAAGGCATTTTATAAAATGTCGCTTGAATGTTGAACTCACATCTCCATATTTAGTCACCTATTAGCACATTGTGCATAGTTATTTGTTCTGCTATGCCCGTTTAACACACTATTATTCGTGTTCAAAACAGTTGGTAGAGATAAGGGTAAATTTCGCCCTCTTCGTTTTGTATTAGTAATTCGTCCTACGTCTCACGCTGTACCTAATAAAGGTTCCAATTCGTTTGGTAAGTATTCGGCCAAGGATTCAATAGCCGAATTCAGATCGTATTCATGTACTAAATACGGAGCTGGAATTCATCATCCGAGCATGCGACGCTTTGTAAATTGCCTTTAAAAAATTCATGCCTATCGAGATTTGTATTAGCCACAATTTAATACTGAAAAATAAAAAAAAATTATATTGATTTTTTTATTTTCATGTTTTTCGTGTAGGTACCTAGGTACGTATAATAATTTGAATTTAATATTTATGCGTTTTTATTTTATAGCAGTTATTCAGATTTTGTATTTTGTACACAATATGTGATAATAATTGTACATACAATTTACGGTATTTAATTATGAATTCATATTTCGTGATGCTCGAGATTCCCAATGGATAAGACAATGAGTCCACGTAATTTCTGGTATAGTATAGATTCGTTGTCACAATGTATAATGGTTTGTGTCCAATCGTCTATCCAATGTACATTGATTACTAACACAATACACGAGCAAAACACGAACGTAGGCGAGGGGGAAACCAATATCGCCATAATTGGTAAGCAATTTCGGACTTTCACCAACGCCCGGTCGTTTATCCCGAGACTCACCGAATCTCGTTTCTAAAATTACAAAAATCACTCGCGGTTCGGCCAAAACCATTTCGCGTACCCCGGGTTTTCCGGCCGCAGATGGTTTCGCCGGTGCGCGTACTTTTACCGCGCACACGTGTGTTTGTTCATACAGTTTTTGCTATTTCCACGGAAACGAGAACAAAGACCGTAAACGCCCCGTGGTCGTAGTATGGGTAGTATTCATGACAACAAGCGACGGGGGACATGGACATAACGAGATAGCCGTTCAATCGAACACATTTGCCGGTCGTGCCGCGCGTTACATTACGTGCACCGTAGCCGAGTGTTTACCTACGTTTGTTTTGCCCAAAACCGTAGGTACCTCCAATCGAACCGTGTTCGTTAGGCCGGACGCGCGCAATCAAAGTGCGCCCGTGATTGTATCGCGTAACGTTGCGACGACAAATGTTGTTGTTTTTTTGTTGTTGTTGTAACTCGGCGGGTAACAAACAGTAGAGACCTGTACTGCGCGCCGCGTATATTTTATACGATAATATTTTCTGGACGTTCCGGATTCCGGAGCGTAGCGAGTTTTCGGCATTACGGACACGTTTTATTCTATAATAGTAAACATGATCCCGTCTTTACGTGTAACGACTTTTCCGAAAGCTCGAGTTGTCTAGATGGTACTTTAGAGAGGTTCTTTTTTTTGATTTTCGACGCCATTTGTTTGAGTAAAAGCACTTGGGTGGGAAGAAACGTAGGATGGGAGAACGTGCGATTTCGCGATTTCATAAAAACGCGGACGACGTTTTCCACCGGAAATACTAAAACAATATATTATATCCATACATTTATGACGATGAATAATAACCAAATAATTTATATTCCTTGACGTATCTGTGTTCTAATAATAACTAACTAATTTCAAATAATCTCTCCAATTAAAATTAATTATTTCTATATTCTACGTAAAACGACTAATTTGTATTATTTCTATAATTGTAAGGGGGAAAAACGCTTCTGAGAATAAAAGAAATATATTGATTTAGACAAAAGAATACCCAACGCAGTAAAAGATTTGTGGGGAACGGCGCAAAATATTTCATTAAAATAGATTTTAATTCTGTGTATTTTAGATTCCGAGCGCGAGGGAGCAATTGATTTTACAATGCTGTTTGTTTTTTCTTCTTTTTCCTTGTTTGTCTGTGGACGCGTTTTCTCCTAGTAATCTTTCTCCGATATTTACGTGTAGCGACTTTTCTGAAAGTTCAATTTGTATAGATTGTACTTTAGAGAGGTCATTTTTTTGATTTTTAACGCAATTTTTAAATAAAAGCACTGAAGCGGGAAAAGACTTAGGAAAACGTACAATTTCACGATTTCATTATTTTATAAAAACACGGAAGTTTTCTTTCAGAAAAAAATTATTGAATCGAAAAATCACGAGACAACGCCTCTTTTCACGATTTCGGTATTTTAAAAAGGAAACCTACCACGTTTTCTAGTACAAATATGGCTCCAATTGAAAACCGACAAGAGATCTTTTTCGTTGCCTTTTTGTTTTACTTCCTTACGGTATTATCGCCGAAACTTTTGAGCTTAAAGGAATTTTAATGTTTGGGAGTTTTTTGCTGTAATTCGGTTATAAATACACGTTGAAACTTGAAACTTGGTAAAAATATTTATTGGACCTCCCTAGACATGGTAAAATTTCCAAAATCATCGGAAGAATTTTTTTTTTTTTTTTATAAGCGTTTTGAAATAAAACAAACGACGAATATCGCAAACAAAAAATTACGGAATTTCAAATTATGTATTACCGAACTGCGCTCGGAATCGTCTATTGTGAAGCAATGTTTAATCGTTGCTTACCTCTAGATAAAAATAAACCTTATGTATCCTACTTTCCCAACTCCTCGCCTACAACAGTAGCCGCTCTTTTTATCTTCAAAATGTGTTGGCTCTACTAAAGTTATTTCTAATTATTTAAAAATTTAAATGTCTAGCTAATTGTGGATAGCATTTATGTGGTCCAGTAAACAGTTTGAAAATTTAATACAATAAGGTTCATTTGCAACATAATGTTTTTATGCCGATAAAAGAACAAGTTTTGGATAGGTAATGTATCCATTCTAAATTAATTTGATTTTTAATAATCGAAAAAGGGAATATTAATCTGACCTAACCTTGTGCGTCAATAATCAAAGAAACGTGGGACATAAGTCGAATAAATATTATATTTTAATTTGTAATATGCTGTCAGCGAATGAGATCGTCTTTATAACAAAATTCGGGTATTACAAAACTGCAATGTCATAATTGTTATACAATTTCATAATAATAGGTATTGGCTTATTGTACGCCTAATTATTAATAAATTGGATAATAATGGGACAAATTATTATTATCACTAAACATTTATAGACGCACACTTACGAATGTTAAAATAAATTCAGCTATTAAAGGTGATACACTTATACTAAGCGGCCCACGAATATAATATAATATATTGTTGCGATTTGCGATATCTTGGTGAATATTAACTTATTTCGCGAGTTTAAGTTTTTCACAAATTAAGAAACAAGTATAACTCTAAAGTAAGTAACGAGATTTTCCATTTTTTTTTTTTTAATTTTGATTTGGGAAGCGGAGCACTATTCAAACGCCGGACGCTATGCGGCAACGAATCCCGGACGAAAAGTCCGAGGAGGACAAAAGGTCTATGTAGGACAATAGGTCCGTTTTGAAAAAAGTCGGACAAAAGGTTCGGACCCATTTTTTTTATTGATGGTCAAAAGGTCGAGCACATTTGTATATTCTACAATAATAATAATAATAATAATAATAATTTAAAATAAGTTACGTTTTGAAAAATAGTCCGAAATAGACGGGACATTTTTTCGACATTTTATTTGAACGTTTCCACCGAATACCCGAGACTAGTTTACGATAAACCGTATGTAATAAAACAGTTTGTTTCAACGCGAGTGCTATGAAATGTCTAACAGTAGTTATAAATTAACTTAGCTTTGCGTCCAACATCCGCGTATTGTATTATTACAAAAGGAAAAACATATAAAATTATTAATCATATTCGTTTTGGTACGTTGCGAACGCGCCGTGTACGCACGCTCGATATTGATGGGCGTACATTAAACGGTCATTAATTTCCCATATTGAAACGATAAAGTAATGCGTTGTCGATGAATTAATGTCCGACCGATTGTTGACTTGTTACGTAATTTTTGGTCTTAATATCTGTCCAACGTTATTTGTTTTCTATTATGTGTACTGTAGAGTACAATAGACACGATAAGCATTTTTGTTTGTTTCGTTTTAATGGAAAATAATTATAGAAGTAAATACAAGAAAAAAAAAAAAAAAAAAAAAAAAAAAAAAAAAAAAACGAACAGCATTCATCCGTGGAAATTATTAATGCTAACTAAATAATAAGTTCAATATGGTTTCCGAAAGAATAACATAATAACCGACACGAAATAAAAGAGCTGATACCGGGGACGGGTTCGCCACTGTTGTAGGTGGGAATTTGAAAAGGCAGAACACTTAAAGTTATTTAACGCTTATTTGTTAGCAACGAAAAACCATAGTTAAGAAAAAAACGATTCTGAGCGGATTTTTTATTTTTTCTATTTAATACGACTTATTATAAACCTCTTGTTAAATTTTTAAGCAGTCTAACAATTTTATCCATACAATACATACCAAATAAAAATTACGTAAAAAGCTTGCAAATATTTAAATGTTTATAAATAGCTCAAAATTGACTCAACAGTTTTAAAATTTTACAACGTCTGTATAAAAACCTTATAGACACATCCCATACGAACTTCGAGAATGACTTTTTGTCGGTGACTGACAAATTTAAACATCCATTTTTCATTAGGATCGTGCATACGATTGATCTTCAATAATGATTTAAGGAAATATTACCGAATAAAACAATTAAAAAGTCCGAAATTATATATTTACGTGCCTAATAATATGTTACGTACACCGCGACCATGTGATTTAAAATATATGAAAAACTAGCGTTAACGTTAATTTATATTTGTAAATAGTTCATGCACTTGTATATTCATTCCAAATTAATACAATACAATGTACAAATAACATAATATGGTGTCTCCCGTCTGATAAAAAAAATAAATACTGCTCGTATTAGGTAGGTATTCTTTACGTTTTATAATATTATTCTAGAACTTCCCCCAATTAAATTTTTAAATTCGTCTGTGGCAGTAGTTAATAATTTTATTTCGTTAACATTATTGTGAAACAGGGTGTTAATATGTTTCAACTTTTAAATACATTTGTCATAAACTTTAAACAAATAGTATGTAGGAGGTACAATGAGTATTTATGATATTTTGTCAATCAATTGGTATAGGATAGGCAATTCATATACAGAAACGACGTTCGTCTGTTGGCAACTCGGTTTTTGTGAGCCGAGACGGTGACTCGAAAACCGATGCCGAACGAACCGCGGTAAACATCATACGACGATTCGTTGACATTAAAAATGTGTTTACGTAGAAAATACATTCGTTTGTTTTCAACGAATTTCAACACACATTTCTAGTCGAAAGGCCGATTGGAACAAATCAGGTACGACATTTGTATGCGCGCGAAACTAAAACGTAATATAAAGCAAATAGCGGTTATTCGTAATACAAGTCGCCGAATAAAACAAAAAAAACGTTGAAATATTACACTGCGTCCATAGAAAGTGCTAATGTATTATAGTACGTGTTCGGTGAAAGTCGCATGTTTCCACGATTGTTTTTCGGTGAACTACAACCGAAAAACAAAAGTGAAAACTTTGGTTCAATTCGGTTTTTGTGGCGTTCGCGTAAAACGCCCATATGCCAGTAGAACCTAACGATATATGAAAAATACAAATTGTATTTACGATCCGGGAATTGCACGCGGGCAATAGAAAATATGTTTACTTTGTTTCGATCCGTTTCTCACGGAACAGGTTTATCGAGTATATTAAAAGACAGATGCGATTGTAACTCCCCGGCTGGAGGGACTACGTGTTTTTACATTTTGTTAGGGGATCGCGAGCATTCTCGCCGCCGGCGTCGTTTTTTTCTCTTTGGGTTTTTACAATACAATGGACAACGAATAGAAAAAACCGTCGGGATGCCTGCGGCCGGTGTGCACCAGATGTTTTTTTGGGTGTGCTCGTGTGTGTACACGGCGGCGAGGGACGAAAACGCGTCCGAGGGACCGCCGCGACAATAGCGACGGACCGGAGTGGATATTTTAACGGCCGAATATTACGTTAGGCCGTACCGAGAATTGTTCGATACAATCGGAACAGGACTCGGAGCCGTCGGCCGCCGTGTGAACGAGGGGCGTCGTAGGCCGCGTCGGACAGGGGGAGAGTGGGCCGCCGGCGGCGGCGGTTACGACGCGCGACGGTTACGTACCGCCGACCGTGCGGTGTGGCGCGCGCAGCCCATATTTGGAATTGTTTCGGCGCGGTTGCCGAACAGCCGCCGGTCGGTCCGCAGACACCGGCGTCGCCGTCTTCCGTCTCCGCGTACCTTTTCGGATGGCCGCGGCCCGCCACCCGCCGCCCGCCGTCGCCTCACGCCGGCAAGCAGGCGGCATTGCAGGCAACGAGCGTAATGTAATAACTCCCGTAGACGGATCGATCCGTACGAGCGCGCGCACGCGCATGCGCCGTGCACGCCTAGTAGGACCGTTTCACCGGACGCGGCAATAACGCGCCGGGCGGAAACTGGAAATAATCGTTAATAACGACTCGGTACAAGAGCCGACGCCCTTTACGGAATAAAGGCGCGTTTACACGATGGCAGTAGCACTCGACAGGCACCGTCCGCGAACTACCGCCGTGTAAACACACAATGAGGGGCTGCTGCCGCACCGTCGACTGTCAAGAGCCGTCGGACTATCGAGCTCGGCTAGACAGTCGGCAGCAAATAGCCGACAGCGCGACAGCGACTTCTGTCGCGCGTAAACGGTGGCCGCCGCACCGTCAGTGCCCGCTATCGTACGATGATTTTTGTGTATTTTCGGTATTGCCGTGGTCCAATTGTAACCCCATTGGTTATCGCTCGACACAAGCTATCGCACGAAACGCAATATATTACTGTCGCCGTGTGAACGGCGCCTTAATAAATCGTTATTGCCGTCGCTGCGGGTTCTGTAGGACGAACCGGCCGCGGCGCGTGGGTACACGGCCGAACATCGAAATAATAACAATGCGACGTCCATCTTGTTGTTCGGTACGGCGCCCCGCTCACCTCGTAACTATACGACGATGTGTACCCACGTCCGTTGCGACGATAACGATCGTTCTCGACGGCAGTTTTTACATTTTTACCCGGAGACGAAATTACCCACTACCCGACGCGTGAATTAGACGAGAAAAAAAAATTCTACACGAACGTCCAATATTCAATGAGGTTTCGATGATCGGAAACGAGATTTCTGGTGCGACGGTAAACGTTCACCTGAGTCGGACGGAAAAACGTGTTGCTTGAAAAAAAATATTAAACAAAAGGCGCATCGCGCATACGTTTATGATTTCTGGATGAAATCGCCGCAGTGTGCGTGCGTATCGTATGCGCGCGGGACAATAATATTAATCGGAAAACCATACGTGTTATGGTCAAACGTGTATCGTCAAACACGCGGTACTCGGTGTTGGTACTTGGTGTTTTTTCCTTTTCGGATTGACCGATTTTCAAACAACATTCCGTTTAAGGATACAAAATAATATCGGTTATTCGAGCGAAACTCGGCAATCCGTCATGACGTAATTCGCGCGCAGCCGACAATATGCACAGTTATCGGTCGCGCTTTCCGTTTGCAAAATGGTACAAACACCGATCGTTGAATTACAATTCAGCGCGGCCTCGCAATTAGCGATTTCGTCAATCAACTAGAAACACCCCCACCCCTCCCCACCCCCATCACCCCGATAAAAGCCCGGCGAACCGTACAAATAAAATCGATTAATGATAATCGCGAGACGTATCCCGAGCCCGGGCGGTGTACAGACAAACGTTTTTCACCGTCAAAAACACGTTACTGTACAACGCGTCGAAAATATTAAAAACATTTTCTCTCGGAGGAAGCGGTGGCCAAGCTCAGACCCTCCGTTCCCCTCTCTCCCCCTCCCCCTCGGAACATCGATTAAATAACTCATACACGGTACGTCGGTGAGGAATCGATTCGCGGTGGGAGGGGGGTGGTGGCGAAATTCTCCGGGCCGGTAAATAGACGGGGGTTTCGTCCCCGTCAAACGATCGATCGTACGGACGCCGCGCACCGCTTCGGCGGTTCCCGAGATCCGGGGACATTCGGTCCCCGTGGAGTTCCCATGGCAACCGGACGATGGGGTGCGGCCCGCAGCTGCGTATGCGCCGCGTCGCCACCCGAACACCCCGTGTGCTTGAACTCTGGCACTGGTACGGCACTGCGACGCGTACAAAATATTACCGCGTACAAGTGTACGGAAATAAGTAAAAACAAACCGTTTTTTTTTCCGAATAACAACAATATAAACGCTGGTGCTGTCTGTTCGAAAACCCCGGCATTCGACGTTGTGAATTTAGAATCGCACGCCCGACCGGCTGTGCGTCCAGAACGAACCGTATCACCAAACGTCTAATTCGTCTAATTACCTGTCCGTTCGTACGGCATACTGTAACCGAAAACGCACCGGGTACAGTAATACCGCGAACAAAAATCATGCGAAACGTCCTACGGGTAATAATTCCCGGGGTGACGAAACGTCCGTGGAATCGATTTTTCGACGGGGACGAAACCGCCTGGAATCCTCCAAGCCCCCCTACCCCTCCACCCCCGCTCCTATTCGCGCCAACGAATCGGTCCGTGAATATGTAGGACCGATAATTAGATATAATTAGTATAATTAGACACAATGCACGCGCCGTAGGTGTAGAGAAAATCTGAACAAATGTCGGTCAAAGACGTTCTTTTTGTTTTGTTTTTTTTTTTTTTCTCCATGCGAACAATACAAGTGCATACCGACCGGGAACAGACACGGGCAAACCGGGGAAATCGGTACAATATTAATTGTTAAACAAATGTATAATGCCTGTTGTTAATTTTGTTTTACCGTAATACGACGACTAATGCGTGTAGTCGAAGCATCACTATCGACTGAACTCCGCTCGGAATCGTTTTTTCGTTAACAACAGCGGTTCAACGTTGCTCACGGACACGCATCGAGTTCTACCACTGTGTCCGCCCGTCCCCGTATTCCCGCGACGGTTCTTTTCGTATTATTTCCGAACGACATCGCGTTTGCGACGGAACCGATTCCGAGTGAAACCCCACACGAAATACCCAACAACGGTACAAAACGATAATTATTGTCGGGCGTATATTTAATATTTTTTTTATATTTTTTTTTTACGCTTTTATGGTTTTCACGGTAACGCGCGGAGGAAACGCAGTTAACGTCGAACGTGCCGTGCGTTGGTAACCTTGTTTGGTTTCTGTACATAGTTACACGGCGTGTCGGATGACTCACGATTTGATGACGGTTAACGAGCAGATAGGTGCGGGTACGTTGGTACGCGTCGAGTGCACGCTAAACACTCGTATACCACCGCGATAGCGTGTCTGGAGAGAATATTTTCGTATGAACACGAAAAAAAAGAAAATAAAGAAAAATGTTTAATCCGCAATATTATTTATTATTGAAGCGTATTTTTTTTTTTTGTTTTGTGGGCAACGGGCAGTAGTTTTTAGTAACTGACGAAACGGTCGGTTCGCACGACTTTCAAGTCATATCAGTTATTTGTCGTATTATGTAGAAAAAAAAAAAAGAAAAACGATTAGGAAATACGTTTGAACATTACGCATCGCACCAGCCGCAGTGGCGGCGTGTCTCGTCGGTAATACGGAAAAACTCTCATACCGTCCAGAAAAATCATCCGGAGCGATAACGTCCGTTTTGATAAATCCCTGAAGGGGGGGAGGAGAGGCAAAGTATTTGGTTTTCTGGATGTACGTTTGTGCGTTTTCCCACCCCCACCCCCCGCAGAAAACGCTTGTTCAAATTTAGATTTGTTGACGATATGCATTAAAAGCGTGCGGACTCGTGGTATTCAATTTGTGTTATTTAGGATAGCTCGGAATCGTTTTTTCGTTAACAACGGCTTATCGTTGCTTACGGGTTGTACATCGAATATTACGTCTGACGGTGGGCCGCGCCCGTCCCAATCATCCCAGGACGTCGTTTTTTCGTCATTCGCACTATTATCGTTTTTCCCCCGTAGCCCCTTCGTTCGGCCGCGGAACTCGATACGCTAATAGGCACGTTAAAATTGCGCGCACGGTGCGATAATTGAGATCGAACTAAGAGGGAAAACAACAAAAAACAAACGCGGAAAACGCGGTGAAAACATCATTCGACAGTTTTCGTTCCGACCGCGCGCACCATTGATTTTCGGTGCGTTTTCCTCGACATTATTGAAATGTTTTCGTCGACAATGTCATTGCGGTCACCGCGCGTCGCCTATATTTTCGTTATCTCGCACGACCGACGGTATCCCGGCTGTGTTTTCGTGGAATTTTCCAATATTATTTACCCGTCGTCGTTTATCGCCGATAACGTCGATAAATTTCCGTTGGCGACGACAATAACGATAATTCGATCGGACGTTACGGCCCGGTAGGTAAACGGTTCGGCGAAATGACAACGCCTGCGGTCGGTCGCCGTAACCATAATGGTACAAAGGTCCCCCTCTCCACCCCCCCTCCGCGTGCCGACCGTCTTTTGTTGTTCCGTGTGCCTACGACATTAGAACCCGCGGACCGGATTTCGCGGAATTGTTTACCCGACCGGTCGAATTACGAACGCAAATAACCGATGCCGAAATATTCCGATTCCGCCGTTGTGTGCGCAGTGTAACCAAAGTTCCTTATCGGATACTATATACAGGGTGTTGCACGTTTGTCCGACACTCGAAATCGCCTTCTGTTCGATTCGATATTTTTGATAAATATATTTATTATTAGTATTATTTTTTTTTTTTTCAATAATAAGCATGCCTCCGCGGTACGGTTTACGTGCGAACGTTTGTTTTTTCGGGGGGAGACGCGCTCGAAATAAAAATTTTTAATTTTTACTATAATTTCTTACGGACAAATTCCAAATAGCCGTTTTGTAAAACAGATTTTCGGACAATTTTCGTTTAGATATGGCCTTGTGTGTTCTACGATTTTTTTTTTCGAAGTTTTGGCAAATGCGAATATTACCGATTGTGATTGTTCTACGATAATGTTTAATCAATTATCAGTCGGGGCGCATGCACGTGGGTTTTCTTTTCCTCGACGTGTCAATAATGGTCATCAATGCCGATCGACAATATCGTTACGATTGAATAGAAAATTATTCGAATTTCCGGAAAAAACCGTAGAAAATAAAAGAACACGCTCCGACGAAAGTTTCAATCGCCAAAAATCGTCTTATTAAGTCTATTTTACCAAATAGGCCGTTTCGAATTTCTATTTCCCCCCCCGAAAAAACAAATGTTCACAAATATTGACCGTAGCGCAGGGGCATACTAATTGTTTGAAAAAAATAAAATGATCACATCGACCGTATTGAACGGAACAAAAGTTATTTCAAGTGGCTGATCACCGTGGCACACTCCGTATAATATGATGGAACTTATTTTCGTATCCAGACGGCCAGACCGTTCGTCGTGTTGTAATCTAATTTTGTGCTCCGGTACTCTGGAGGGTTCGGCCAAAACGGGAATGGATCAATATCGTGACGCATGGCGAGTACGGCGGGCGGGACGTTTGAAAAACGTTTGAAAAACGTCCCGCCAGTAATAATGAAACAGCCTCGACCGTTTACCGGGCGAAAATAGCAGCGGCGCGCGTATCGACCGGAGCTTTTGCTGTGCCCGTGGCCGAATCGTTGTATTAAGGTCGTACAAAGGCCCGTAGAACGAGACGGACGACAGCGTAATAGCCAGCCAGCATAGCCTGGGTGTTGTTATATTATCGACGCGTATAATATTATTTGAGTATTTTTTTTTTTATTTTTTTTTTTCTCTTGCTCTCAAACGATTCGAATATCGCGTCGTCGGAATGTTGTCGAGCCCGGGTTGTCGAGGGACGTAATGCTGCGCGTACGTGTTATTCGGCACGAAGGCGTACGGTCGCGCGGCGTATTATTTTTTTCTTCTCGTCGGCCGAAACCTACGTCGCATTATTGTATAGAAACACGGTAACAACAGCGCCATTGTCGGAATCCCTCTACCCTCTATCCCACCGCACCGCAACTACGCACCCGACCGTCGTGTTGTTGCCGTCGGTGAGGGTCCTGACCGGGTACGCTCGGCCGTTAACGGCGCGCGGGTTGGCGCTATACAGGGTGTTCAATCTGTCCCGGTACCACACGACTCGTGCGCTCGGCGAATAATCTACAACCGCGATGCTCCGTGCGATTCGCGTAGGCGGGTGTGTTTCATCGTCAAGCACGGCGATTATTTTCCGTGTCGTCCCATCGGCGGTCGCCGGTAAACGTGACACGAGTTCGGAGGGATTTCTAAATAATCGCGATTATTTATTATCGTAGCCGTGGAATTTCCCGCACGACTCGTGTGTTCAAAGGACATTTCAATGTCCTTTGAACAGACGAGCTGTTCCAAAGTTTAACGCTTACGCTGTTTTTGTTCCCGCCCCAATTGTCGGCGGTGAAACGACCACGCGCTTTATGATTTTTTTCGAACGGCGACCTGTAGTTGAAAATTCCACAAATAGATGGAGTAATAGTCGAAATACATTTTGGTGTTTAAATTTGTGATTTCCGTCAACCCACTGGACGAGCTATTCGGCTTTTAAGTTCGGGTCGAGGGAGAATGGTGGAGCATTATTAAAACGCCGCCACACAAATGAGTACAAATTTACAGAAAAAAAAAAAAAGAAAACCCCTGGGGAAAATCGAAAAATTACCTCTCCGATGTAGGTACCGACTAGAGAAAATCGTCTTTCAGAAAAAGCGCTGTGGTCTACACTACGCGGAGCGTGTTTTCCGGTAGAGAAGCCGTACGGACAGGAAAAAACCTACCGTACCTATATATATAAAACCCCTCGGTACGCTCCGAATCGAAAACCCGTAATAATAACAATATTTTTTATATTTTGGTCCTCCGGACGTTTCGTATTTTACGCGAGCACGTCGGAATATTGCCGTGTGTCGTTTATTTGGAACCGTGAGGTTTTCACCGCCGCGGTAACGCGACACCCCCGAAATATCGACGGTTTCAATCGTCGAACGGGTATAATATAATATTTCGGAGGGTTTCGCGCAGTGGCCGGACAGCGCCGTTTTTCAAAACCGTCCATTCGGTTATTTATAATAAGTACGGTACGGGCGCCGAATGAGAATTTCAATGTGGAGGAAAAAAAAAAAAAACCGTTTTTCTGCGATTCGCGAGCACGACGAATCGAAAACATTTTTTTTCTCGATTCAAACCGTCCGGTGGACCGTTCGATAACCATTCAATAACCGTTCGAAAAACGGGGTTTCACCGCAGTTCCGAAATTGTTCGTGATAAGCGATCCGGGAACAAACACGGCTAACAAACATATGCGTTTTTTTTACCCGCCCAGCAATTGTAAACAGTCGTTTTTTTTGTTTTTTTTTTTTTTTTTTTAAGAACGGGTCCGGCGACAACGTCAAATACCGCAGACGGCCGTTCGGCGTAATGCGGTCGCGCAGACGCCCCCTCAACGCCGACACCCGAAAAAGCCTTAAAACGCCCGCGTTTCTCATCCCGTGAACGCAACGCAACGGGCAAAACGATTTCGCGCGCATGATCCGTGTGCGCCACGCGACTTTATCGATTGAACCGGCCGGGCCGACACCCGGGGACACAGGCGCGCAAGAGCAATTCGCGTTTTTCGGCGTTTTCGGCGCCGCGACCACCTCCCCCACCCCCCTCCCCGCCCCCGACCGATAACGATGGCCCGCGAAACGCCGGGTTCGAGAAAATGTCGCGATACTGTCCGGGGTTTCGTGTGCCCCCGAGGTGTAAATTCCGGTCGTCCGGAGAACGGTTGCAATACTATTGTTCGAACGGCGCGTTTCCCGTTGCCCCGGTATAGTTCGTCGGCAAAAACGACACTTATTTCCGGCGCGTTTCCTTCGCGCACGGACACTTTACTGTTGTCCGCTCCAAAAACGGGCCACCCGGAACCCCGTTGAAATGTCCGAAACGGCGCCCGTACTATTCGGAACCGCCGTTATTGATATTAATCGCGGTTGAACGTATCGTTTCGGTACGTAACGGCGAATCTAACGGGCTCTTTCGTCCGACATTTCCGCGACCCCGGGCGCGCATTATTGCGATCGCGTGTTCGTCGGCAATACGGCATTATTATTTTCCGTCGTCCCGCAACGCGGTGATTCACGACCGTGTGCGGCGGATGCGGTGGGTAGCCGCCCCGCCGTCGCCCGTAGAGCGTAGGCACCGCGGTGCAGGCGTGCCGAACAGCGCGTCGTCGGTCCGCAGACCCCCCAGGCTCGACATAAGGTTCGCACTCCGGTCGGCCAACCGTCAATTTGTGTTTGGACGTGAACGAAGCTGCTTCGATCGCTTCTTGTCTGACATAATCAAACAACACTCAAACTCTCGACTACTTTTTTTTGTCCGTTAACTCGTTCCTATATTAACGAAAACACTTCAAAATGGTAAGTAAAACTCACGATTTTTCTCTACCGTCGTAGACGATATGCGCGATAATAAACCGATAACGCGAGCGAGAGAGCGGATTGTCGCGGTACAACGATAATTTGGGTTTTTTTTTAAGGTTAAATGCGCGCTCCCCACCCCTCCACCCATTCCTCGCAGGTACCATTGGCTTTTCCACGTTTATTCGGTTATCAATTTCCGGCCCGTAGGCTCTGGACGTGTTTTTCTTCCACGTCGAACTGTGGTTGTTTCGGGCGTGGCGGGGCGGGGTCGGGTCACCGGGAATTTCCGTTGCCGAATCGCGTCGGGAGACCGTTTTGTTGTTTCGCATCGTCCGTATTATATTTGCGTGCCTACATAATTGCATTTTTCGTTTCTCCAAATCCCACTTCCCCAGTCCCCCCCGCGGCGACTTATGGTCTGACGGGTTTTCAAATCGTCGGAATGCCATGCGATCTTTTAGGTTATGTTAGGTTACCTAACCGTTGGTATGAGTCACGATTTCATCCGAATTCCTTTTCTCGGGCGTGTTCGTCATGGCAATACGTTTTATTCGTCATGGCCTTCGGTTTTAGCCGTCGTGTTGATTGTTTTGGATGTTGGAAATGTTATTGTTAAATTTTCTATATAGCTATGTGCAACATTACGTGTTTTCATTACTCATACCCGTTACAACGTAGATACGCCTATAAAAAATATAATTTACACGACCGGGGGGTAAATTCAATCCTAAAGTCGCGGTTATAGTTACCAACCTAATAGTTGTTATCACGGAAGTAAAATTGTTATCGTTATCATTATCGAGGAGTGTAAATTACAAACGATGTATGCTTCGTGATAGTCCCTATCATTATCGCTATAGTCGCTATCATCGTGATAGTTACTATCATTATTGTGATAGTCACTATCATTATTGTGATAGTCACTATCATTATTGTGATAGTATTGTTAACACAATGATAGTACAGTACAATTCTTTTGATTCGGTTACACCTCGTTAATATTTCTGGGGAATTGTTTTTGAAATTTTACGTTTCTCATTGTGTAACGCTTGGGTAGATATATTAAGTATGTACAGTTTCTATTTCGAGTAATTAATAAGTATTTTTAATATTAACCTCTACTGTTCGGTACACAATTTAAGTACCTAACGTCTGTTGAAGTTAATTATTTAATTCAGTGTACCTATTTAATTTCATTATTTCGGAAATAAATTGGGTACTTAGTGTTTTTATACTAGGTACTTAGGATTTGTTTTTACTTTCAGTACTTTGCGAGGTTGCCTACATTATTATTTTGTTTTCAATGTCGTATCATAGTGAATTATAAGTTATTATTGAGTATTTGTATTAATAGTGGAATTATTCTTATAGCGTGAATGTATCTCTGTACACGTTGGCCAAGCCGGTGTCCAAATCGGTAATGCATGCTGGGAATTGTATTGCTTGGAACATGGCATTGCTCCTGATGGTCAAATGCCATCTGACAAGACCATTGGAGGTGGAGACGATAGTTTTAATACTTTTTTCAGCGAAACTGGATCCGGTAAACACGTGCCCAGAGCTGTGTTTGTCGACCTCGAACCTACTGTTGTTGGTAAGTTGTTGTGTGCCATTGATTAGTATGTTTAAAATTGTAATAATAAATGTTAATAATTTAATTAATGTATATTATTTATGTTATAGATGAGGTAAGAACTGGAACATATCGTCAATTGTTCCACCCTGAACAACTCATCACTGGTAAGGAAGATGCTGCCAACAATTATGCACGTGGTCACTACACTATTGGAAAAGAAATTGTCGATGTGGTTTTGGACAGAATCAGGAAGTTGGCCGACCAGTGTACTGGACTTCAAGGTTTCTTGATCTTCCACTCTTTCGGTGGTGGTACTGGATCCGGATTCACTTCTCTGTTGATGGAAAGACTCAGTGTTGACTATGGAAAGAAGAGTAAATTGGAATTCGCCATCTACCCTGCCCCCCAAGTGTCCACGGCCGTTGTTGAACCCTACAACTCAATTTTGACTACGCACACAACTCTTGAACACAGTGACTGTGCATTCATGGTCGACAACGAAGCTATCTATGACATCTGTCGCCGTAATCTTGACATTGAACGTCCAACTTACACCAACTTGAATCGTCTCATTGGCCAAATTGTTTCCTCTATCACTGCTTCACTTCGTTTTGACGGTGCCCTCAATGTTGACTTGACTGAATTCCAGACCAACTTGGTGCCATACCCTCGTATCCATTTCCCCTTGGTCACCTACGCGCCAGTAATCTCTGCTGAAAAGGCTTACCATGAACAGTTGTCTGTTTCTGAAATAACCAACGCTTGTTTCGAACCAGCTAACCAGATGGTAAAATGTGACCCACGTCATGGAAAATACATGGCTTGCTGCATGTTGTACCGTGGTGATGTTGTACCCAAGGATGTCAATGCTGCCATTGCTTCCATCAAGACCAAGAGAACCATTCAGTTCGTCGACTGGTGTCCAACTGGATTCAAAGTTGGTATCAATTACCAACCCCCAACTGTGGTACCTGGTGGTGACTTGGCTAAAGTACAACGTGCCGTATGCATGTTGTCCAATACTACTGCCATTGCTGAAGCTTGGGCTAGGTTGGACCACAAATTTGACTTGATGTACGCCAAACGTGCTTTTGTCCATTGGTATGTTGGAGAAGGTATGGAAGAAGGTGAGTTCTCTGAAGCTCGTGAGGACTTGGCTGCTTTGGAAAAGGATTACGAAGAAGTCGGCATGGACTCCGTTGAAGGAGAAGGTGAAGGTGGTGAAGAATACTAATTCAAAACAACAGCAATAATGTTTCAGAAAAATCACGCTTGATTACAAATTCCAGAAATTAAATTAACCTTATTACTTTTTTTATATGGACATTTTTAGAAGTTTTATTATTTAAATGAAAGCAAACGCAAATGAAATAACTACTTGTTTTTTTATTTCTTATAAAATTGAGATTACATCCTTTCTATCTTGATAATAATTGCATTATAAAATATTAATTTTATTTATGTACATTATCGGCAAAAGATTTGGTTCAATCTTTTGGGTAAAATTTCTGCAGCCACTTTTTTGGCGTGTACCTTATCCCGTCAAATTTTTTAAAGTATTGGTTTATGTTTTTATGTCTGACCTAAAATGGTAAAATATTCAAATTAGATTGAATATTGTGTATTTAGGTACATTTATAATTGTATTTACTTCAACGTTTTCTAATCCTATCATGTTTTTTTGAACCTCGATAAATTCGTTATCGTCTATATCTACCAACATGTAATATTCTGGTTCTCTCGAAAGGTCCTAACAAAATAAAACAAATTGAATTAATAAAATAAGCTATACCTTTGTTTTAAATATCAAAACCAGTATATTAATTAATACATTGATTTTATAATATTTAATTTATGGTAATATCAATCTTATTAGTTACTGAATCAAATTTATATTATAACTACATCTATTACTTATATTGTTGACGTGTAGAGGTACTAGTTGTATGATATAAGGAAGTTACTTTGAAATTTGTGTATTTTCATAATAAGACATTTCCATAAACTTAACACGATTATTAAGACCACAAAAGTTGCTTATTTTATGAAAATTGTATTACAGGACAAACTCTTTATTTGTTTAAAATTGATAATTAAAAATGTATGCTTCCCTAAACATAAAATTATTTGTCATTTTAGGTAAATAAGAATATAAAACAAAACTAATAAAATAGTTGCCCCCTTCCATAGGAAATAAAATTAAAATCTTATTTAGTCGTGCATTTATAATTCTACTGGCCATGTTTTTGACTTTCACTAATATACCAATGATGACTTGCGCATTAAAACCCTACAGCGCTGAAACTATATTTTCAAATTAATTGCCAAGTTTACATATAAAAACTGAAAATGAATATGTCATTTATATAGTCACCGCTTACACACCTAAATCATTTGAGGCATTATAATTATAACGTATCCATAATATTTAATATAACCGTTTGTTTTCCCTTAAAATGAATAAGTGTACAATATTTACCAGAAATGAGAAAACGTTATATGTCATATGAAGGTTTGATTTTACATATTCGGTATCTATATGCACTGTTAAAAAATAACTAACCAGATGGGTACCTACCCAAAGGTAAAAATTAACTAAGCGCCTCTATCATTGATTATAAAGTCAATGCTATAGGCATCCTGTCGAAAACAATGAACGACAATTTGTGCAAAAGGAGACTATTTGTAAACATGTAAAATGCACTCAGTTAATAGTTATTAGTTAATAGTAGGTGGACCGAGGTGGATCGCCCGGCACCTTGGTAGGTACGAAACTTTTCCGTCATTTCGATCAAACAGACGTGGCCAGTGACTGCTCGACACGCAAAGGCCCCCGGAGCATTCTACTTTAAGAGGCTCCCACAGATGAAACATACAAATACTACGGAAATCAAAGCGGCGTTGGGCCAGGAGCCCATGGTCATCGGTCGATATTAATACGTATTCGTAAAAATATCTGTGGATTCCGCGGTACAGAATATTATTATTAAATAATAATATAAACGATTGACTACTGTATTCTAATATTTTACAGCAGTCTTTAATAGACAACTAAAGTCCAAAAACGATACTATCCGTGTCAGTGGTTAAATGACGATAATTGCCCGGTAATTATTATTTTAGATTCTGTGTGTACCGAAGAATGTATTGGGTTTTACGAGGATGTTTTTTTGTGAACACTTTTTCTACCAGGAAGCTTACACTCTGGTGTATACGATGTAGACCCTTTACTGAAAGGGTTTGAAAAGATTTTCTTGAGGTGGTCCTTTAGGGAGGTGATTTTTCGATTTTCCCAGAATTTGTCTCAACAAATATGATAAAACGGGAAAATCGGAACAACATAAAATAAATATTATTAAAGAAAATATATAATGCCTATTTGATAATTTCATCATAATATGGCATATATATTGTTGACAAAGCATAACAATCAGCTTAACTCCGCTCAGAATCGTTTTTTCGTTAGCAATGGTTTATAGCTGATTAGAGATACAAATTAATTGCCCCGCTTTATCATACCTTTTCAACTTCTCACCAAAAACAACGGTTTCACCCATCGTGCGAATTATGTCCGTCTTTTTTATTAGTATTTATTAACAATGTTATTTATTTCATACACAGTTCCAGAATCATTAAATTCCCTTCTGTATCCTACTTTCACAACTTTCACTTACAGTGGTTGCACCCATGTGCGAAGTATGTCCGTATCTTTTTTTAATTATTATTTCAATTTTATTTACATTTTTCAAATAATTAATTTGACGATATCTGACCATTTCGACTATAACTTATTTGGAGTTATAATTAAAAATGCCTGTATTATACATTACATATTACAACAAACTACCTATGTTAATGTATTAATTACATTTATTACGTTTTAAAAATATATTTAATTAATAAATTGCATATTAGTTTAGTATTAGAAATTGATGGTGATCACTGATAAGTGATAAGAAAAATATTAGGAAAAAAACGCGGTCTTATAAAAATACACTGATATTTTTTTTCGCGGAGGACGGATTGTCCTAGATCCAGCTATCGTACATACATCTTACACAAAATTATTTCAATTTATAATTATTGTGCGACGATTCACAACCTAACGCATTTCACAGACAAGACAGTTAACCAAATATCAACATTGTCGGCATAAAATCAACTGACACGATCATTCGAAAACGGAATTCGCGGCATCTCGAAAATTACCGTGAAGTTCCGCAATTTGTCAATGAGAATTCAAAAATCGAATAGGTAGTAAAGAAGACGGACATACTTCATACGCGGGTGCAGCTACTGTTGTAGGTGGGAAGTTGGGAAGGTGGTATACAGAAGGGAATTTACTATACATCTGTAAGCAACGACAAACCATTACTAACGAAAAAACAATTCTGAGTGCAGTTCAGTTGATAGTGATGCTTTATCAACAATGTATATGTCATATTATGGTAAAAAAAATTAAAAATACATTATATATTGTCTTTAATAATATTTGTACCGATTTTCCCTTTTTCCTGCGTTTTTCCCGGTTTCCCTATGTTTTTTTTTAACTAATACTTACATTTCGTACATTTTCCCGTTTTTTCTCAGTTTTTTCCGGTTTTTCATATCTTCTGAGAAAACTCCTGGGGAAATCAAAAAATGACAAGAAAATGAGCTAAACTTGATACATCGGAGCAAGATTACCGATAGAAAGGTTTGCCCAACGAATCGAGGGGTATTTTGCGATTAAAACAGTCCGAGCGAGTGATGGCTTGGGTCTCTATAGGTACACCAAAAATGTATTTGTTTTTTCCTTGTTTAGGTAAAAGGGGAAAAAATTGCAAACAAATTGTTTCGAAACTCGGGTTTGAGAACTTACGATCCCTAGGATGACGACATGTATGTATTACCAATAGTCTACGACAAACACATAATAAATAGGGCAATAAATAGTTAACAAAATAATAAAGTAAAAACGAAATTGTTGAAATGGTTAATACTCGTAAATAATACATAAATACAAAATTCACGTATAAAAATAAAATAAATAAATGAACGAATGTGTCGCCTGGAGTATTATGATGAGATGTGTTCGATCGGTTTCGAATTAAAAATTCATCATCAGATACATCACAGTCAAAATGTAAAACGCGACTGAATATAAAAAATTAAATGGAGGAATACATAGAAAAAAAATACTATACACATTGATCGTTTTACAATAGTTTGTTTTAATAGGAGAGATTATTTAAAATAATTAGTTTTTATTAGACGTATCTATATGCGTTAAGAAATATAAATTATCTGGTGATTATTTATCATCAAAAATGTATTGATAAAATATATTGTTTTTGTATTTCCAGTACTTGAAGAATTAAATGTATGCAATGAAGAAATAAAGAAAAATAATTTCATTAATATTTTTAAATGTTCAAAGCCATTTTAAAAATAATATACTTATCCATACGGCGATATACCTGGTGATGAATTTTTTATTTCGAAACCGGTCGTAAAATACGTATCTTATCATTAGAGTAAGGATTTTGAAGGCGTTTGTTTTTTTTTTTTTTCTATTGCTCTAAAACAAAACTATGTCAGCTACAAATTCGATGTACACTACTTAGAATAAAATGCACATTTTATTTCGTTGTTTTTTTTTTTTTTTGCTTTTAAGTCAAATATTTTCAAAATGTGTTCCACATAAACGTATTTGAAATGTTAATATTTACTTTTATATTATATAATGTGTTCCAATGTCATGGCTGGCTCGATCGATTCAATCTCGTTATGTCTGATTTACGAATATATTTATCGATGCAATTTAGATAGTGTGATTCGCGTACCGTATGGTATATAGTAGATTGGTTTTTTTTGAAACGACAATAAACGCGAAAATATGCTCAAGCTCTGGAAATTATCTACTCAAAATCACACTTTAGTTTTCGTTGTAACACCGTATAGTTCCGTAATAAATCATTTTGAATGGTTTTTCGGAAGATTTATACAGCCTTATTGTTTTTTTTTTTCAGTGCTTTTCTTTAGTTTTCTTTTAAAATCTACTTATCATAATACTCCAAGCGACGAATTCATTCATTTATTTATTTTATTTTTATACATACATTTTTTATTTATATATTTATTTGCTATATTTAATAAACAGTTATTTAACACAAACATATAATATCCATAAAGTATCGGAACTTCAAAAAGCTATAGTTTCGAGCTATAATTGTCAGTCCGCTCAATTCTTACTTCACCCCCGTTCTTAAATCGGAAATACGCATAATATGTTCAAAACAAAAAAATCGAAAAATTAGATTTGTTCCACATAATGTTTTACTCGAAAGATTTTCGTCAAAGTTTGATACCAAAATTTCTTTATAAAAAAAAAAAAAAAATACTACATTAAACTCGACATTTCTTTTTGACCACAGAGTAAGATTTAATGAACCTCCTGTTAAATTTGCACGCATTTCTGTTTAGTTTAACAATTTTACCACGCAGTACCTACCGAATAAAAATTACGTATAAAACTCGCAAAATAAAAATGTCGATAAATAGCGGGATATCCGTTTCCGGTTTGCCAACACGCCCCGCACACCAAGTAATGACTTACAGACATGTCTATCTTCCACCCGACGATCACGCCGATGGCCATGGTTCGCGTTAGAACAACGTCCCCGACTCTGAATTCCAAGTGCGGCGGTCTGAAATTTCGAACCATGTGTTCCGGCACCTCGCCGTTCTTTTCGGACAGACTGCCGTCGTCATTGGTGACGTCTTCGTCGTCATCATCGTTGTCGTCGTCGCCGTCGTCCTCGTCCGATATCGTCGTATGAAAATAGCTGAATACGCTCCGAATATAACCCTCTTGAGAAGAGAAACCAAGAAAATGAAAATAATCAATCTCTATAGTGTTAAAAATCAAAATTGTAAGAGTAATTAATTAGATAATTTAGCTACGCAATTCCTTGTTTTCTTTTGCCTTCATCTCAACTACTTCATCTCGACTGGAGGTGGCCATCCTCGTCCAAAACTTTCACTTCGTCATCGTATCATTCTCAATCGCGCCTCATCCATTCTTTTTAGGTTTTCCTCTTCCTCCCCCTTTCCTCGTTCGTTTATTTAGTTTACAATTTCTCACTGCTTCCGATTCTTGTTTTCCTCACGACACGCTCAAACCCTCTCAGTCTATTTTCTCTCATTTTGTCTACTATTCAATTGACGCCTAAGCTATATATATATGTCTTATGTACTGATTCTGTGTCCTATCTTCTCTTGTCACTCCACTCATCCACCCAGTTGCATAGCTGTAGTTCAATCAAGGGGCGGGGAGCAGTTTACAAATTGTGATACACCACTGATACGATTATTATTGTATTTTATTACCTAGATAGGCTATAGTTGTGATTGAAAAATCACCATTAAAAATAGTCAAGGGGGGATCGATCTACCCATCGCACCCCCTCAGTTCCTCAACTTCGTCCACCTAAGTATTCTCATCTGTTCTATTTTTCCGTCTATTACGCAATATTTAAATATCATTAGTTTTCACCCCTTAGGTGCCTATAGTATAGGCAACTAAACGGACGTACGGGACGGCAAGGATTAACGGCGCAATCCACAAAATCGAAATTAGGTAGTAATATATTTATTTTTGATTTTCAAAAATGTTTGATATCATAACCTTATTGTAATACTATAGTTAATTGTTCATGATGTCACTAGTCTCATCAGCTATTAATGAAACTCTTTTTGTCAGTTATTGTATATTTTAATTACCTACTGTATTAGTGACTCATATCAATTTATTTTAAATGTGATTACATTATGGTTGTCATTTCATTTTTAAAACAAACACTCTGCATTTTTTGGTAGAAGCCCAGACTGGAGCCGAGCCACGGAATTACTTGTAAATAATCACTTTTTTTTTATATAAAATTAATAATTTTAGGCTGACTACAAACAAAAATAACATATGTCATAGCCATATAGCTATGACAAAATTATGTTTTCGCATTATTTTCAATGAAAAATATGTTTCATTCATTACATTATATTTTATTATTTGTCTTAATTATTATTATTATTAATTAGAGAAATGATAAAACAAAAAAAAATATTACTACTAAAACGAAATATTAATTGTTAAGCGATTATAGCGATTATGGCTGGCGCCATACAACTAATTTAACCAAATTACCCCAAACGTGTGTGCAAAACGTCTTTTAGTTCAGATATGAAATTTTCTCATTAAATATTGAACTATATTTTCTTAGAATATCATCAATATCAAAAGATCTTTGTGTACACTACTTGTTTTTTCTGTATGTCCACGTAATGGTTTGCCACCGACCGATATATATATATACAACATCTATAAGTGGAATTAAAATGTCACGATTATTTCGACGATGGCTCTCATTTTGGTTGTTTACGTTTACGTTTCTCATCCAAAACAACATCAGTGCATTTTTTATTTATAAAACTCAATAAATGTGTAGAACTATTCAAATAAATTTTAGCTTTTTGATAAAGACTTTAAAGTTTTTTGATTAAGTTTGATTGTTGCCAATTTCCAAATTCTAAATTGCATTTCTGAGTATGCTATGTCACACTGACCAACATGATGTCTTACCGGGATAAGGAAAACAAAATGACATGTCTTGTTTTGGATTATATTTTAGCCGAAGAAACAAACTATATCAAGAATGCTGAAAACTATACCGCTAATAGTGTCAAATATTGTCCTTGGAAAACATTTGAAAGCTGGTTGAAATGGTCCTTTGATAACCCGTTGTCTGAATTCAATTTGATTTTTTGGGATAGTTGTTATAGGATCGTCAGGATGTGTGTTAAAATCATATTTGTCATCGCTTATGCAGGCCCGGCTTCAACGTTTAAACACACTTAGGCGAACTTAGTTTTGCTGTCCCTTATAAATGTAAATACTACGTAAACAATTTTAAACGCTCCCCTAAAAAATGCCGTCCTAGGCGTGGGCCTGTATCGCCTACCCCTTGACCCTTGACCGCCGGACCAGCACCCATGTTCAAACAGTCAAATCGTTAATTAGTTATTCGTATTCTGCATTATAATATGATACAATATCATATACAACTGTAAAATAAAGTAACGTTGATAACTGCACTGTGATAACATGACTGTTTATTGATAACCATTATCATCATGGATATTAGACTATTGATACGGAAGTTACTATGGCCTGATAATAATAAATCATTTGACCGATAATACATTTATAGTTTATCTTTTAGAATACTTAACAAAAAAAAAAACACGCAAGCCGACGGAGAGGCTGTACGGTGAGTTTAGTATAAAATTGGGGCTGGGAGGGGCTGGTTGAGGCAGTGGACAAATATTTTCCGTTGTTGCATAATATTATTATTTCTAATCGGACATTTGAGCGCACGATAATACTCCAGACCAAGTTCGGCCTCGCGTGCGCACAGTGCACGAACCATTTCGAGCTCTTTTTATTTCCAGGGCTAGTAACCTTTGAGGTTACTGAAAATAAGCGGTATTTTAAATGTCGTTGGTACGTTTAGTTTTCAAAGATACGGTTCTCAAAACATCGCGATTTTCAGTAATCATCACTGATGTCTAGCTTGACTGGAAGGACTTTAGATTCGGTATTCTACAGACTTTATCTTCCTTCTCTATCCCCCTCCAAGTTGGATTTTACGAACGTGCCAAATCGATAACATTTCCGTTTAGAAAAAATGCTCCGGTTGATGATCGGAGCAAAATTGTTGGTCAAAAAGAAATTTGCATACAGGGAAAACCACTCACATCGCGCCCAGATAAACCAATTCGATTGGAACCTAAAGAAAATCGAAAGCTTCTTTCGCAAACGCTGCTGCTCTCATTTTAAATCTGCATTATTTGGTACATTTGCATGACTGTCTAGGTAAGCGCGGGTAACCTTCGCGTATCGCACAAATCGCACTTACTCGCCGCTTTGACGTATTCGGTGAGGTCGACGGTCAGCCCGCGTATGTTTTCCGGCAGCGTTTTCACGATGTCCGCGACGAGTTCCTTGAAGTTTTCGTTGTTGTTCATCAGGTACATTTGCAACGGGACCGCCGCGATCAGCAGCGCCAAACCGACGAAACGTCTGAGTTCCATCGCCGTCGCAGCTGTGACCGGCGGTGTAGGTATACGCGCGAGTATTCGGTTCAGTGTGAAATGCCGCGTGTGTATGTATATTAATTCATTATGCGACCGGTTACCTATTTATGTACGATATATATATAAAGGCGTAAACGTGAATCGCGCGCGGAATAAAAACACACGGTTTATTTTCGTTTTTTTTTTTTTAAACGGTATGTTTTATTTGAGAGAAAAAAAAACAAAAGAGAAAAACCGTAACGTGTCTGTATTATAATGTTATAGCTATTGGACGTACTACCGTAATATGCGCCGCATATATAATAGGTAATACCATCGGCAAACGGGAATTGATTATTATAATAAATAAATCACAAACAGAAACGCGCACTGAAAAAGAAGCGGCTGCTACACAGTGTGTGATAATACTCGCGGTACCGTAAACGCGTGCCTGTGTAATACAACAAATATTACGGGGACATCGACGGCATACAAGTTCACAGTAAAAAAATAAAAAAAAAAAAACGACCATTTTCTTTTTCACACCACGTCAGTCCGTGATGTTAACACAGGTGTTTTATCGAATATTATTACGAATAATACAGTGCGTTCACGCTAAGAGTTACCGTTGAATATTGCAGTTGGATGACCTAGTATTGAAATGGAATTTTCGACAGGACGAACCCGAATACAAAAATGTTCAGACAAATTTCAAATTTTTACCCCCTTTGGTACGCGCATGCGCAATACAACTTGCTTTTTTTTAAAAAACCATTTTTGTAAAAACAGCTTTTTTCTAATTACGAAATCGGCAAAGTTATAGTTATGTTGAAATGCCGTATTTACGAATAATCTGTTATTGACGAAATTTTAACAATGTTCAATATATACTCGAAAATCGAAATGATATCTCCGATGTTTTGAAATTCTTGTCCGTAGATAGATATAAAACACAGATAAATACTTTTTTGTCTTCGTAATTTACTCTTATTTTTTTTCATTTATTCTTCCAAAACAAATTGAAGGTAATGGAAATTATAAAAATCTACGCACTATGAATTTAAAATTAAGATTTATTTATTTGCAACTATAGTTTTATCAAATAAATTGTTCAAAGTTTCCGGCTTGGTGTTCCAAACATTATTCTAATCGGTTTAAAAACTATCTTAATGTGGCAGCGTTCATTTGGTCTTCCCTCAAATTATTACATGCTATTTGTAATTTGTTTTTTAAATCTTGGACATTATCTTGGTGTTACCATTTAAAAAAAAGTAATTAGTATTGCACATGCGCGTGCCAAAAGGGTTAGAAATTTGAAATTTGTCCAAAAATGCGTATTCGGGCACTCCCTGTCATTCCCCGAAAATTCCATTTCAATACTAGGTCATCCATCTGAAATATTTAGCGGTACCTCTTAGCTTGAACGCACTGTATATAGGTATAAGAAGGTAGGAAGGTAGTGGTAAGCATAGGCAGTACACAGGTAATATTATAATCATCGTATCACGATTTAAATACATATATATATATATTTTTTATCGCTTGAAAAAACGCGAAAAATCTTGTAATAAATACCTAGGTGTAATATTGACAGGGATGCACGATGCAGGAATATATACGCGTGTATAGAACATATAGGACATTCTCCACCCCCTCGGTAGAATTTCCCCGTGCCATACACTGTTTCACACCCGGTCGTTTCTGATTAGTCCCGACTCTCGGGCGCTCGTGTATAGATAATTAATTTTAACGTGATATAGACTCGTTATTATCTATACATGAATATTACGCGCGCGTTTTGACATTTTACTCTATAAACACGTCGGTACTGCAATTTGAATCTGCGCGTGTATCTCATTTATCTGAATAAATGTTGTACTGTAATATTATAAAAAAACAATACGCGAGAGCTTTTTTATTACATTCATATTACTTGTACGAATACGTGCAATATTTTAAAACTGACAAAAGCGACGGGTACATAGGTACAATAGTCACAATAGGCCCGTAATCATTTAACGATTATCAATATTGCCCATTCACTAGGCAGAGAGTATGATTCGTTTCAAATATTTCGTTGCATAATTGATATGCGAGTTTCAGTTCAATTGTACAATATTATGTAAATGTACTGATGATTCACTGTAAATTGTTTGAAAATGTTATGAAGATTATTACAAGTGATACAAGCTTACTTTAACAAAAATATTAGTTTTCTAGCTGTACTCAATATGATGTAGTTAACACTAAGTACAACGAGAAATTAGATTATAATTCTAATTTGTCATATTAATACTACATAACTTGAGCAGTATATATAAATGTAGTGTATATAGGAACTACAAACATTTTCGAGTTCCCTTTATTGTTTCGTTACTATCGAGTGTTTAGAGTTTTAGCTATTGTCTACCGTGTTTGAATAATTTTTGATATTGATAATGATAAAATGAATAATAATGTGCAATAATGATAACATGATATGAACGACCGTGGATTTGACTAATCAAAAACGACCGGCTGTGAAACAATGCATAGTATGGAAAAATGGCTGATGCCGGTATACCCCATGATAAATTCCCTACGTCAAGAAATCGATTTCACGACGGAGACGAATAGGACATTTAGAGCGCGGTGTACTTAACCGTATAATTTAGGAAGTGGTGGAGGGGAGAGATTTCAGAAGGATTTCCACGAGGGAGTGGAAATTTGACTGTATACCAATTGTATGATACAAATATGAAGTAATAATAATATTAAAAATAATATACAAAACGTCATAATATTGGGTGATCAATCCTTGATTAGGCACTTGTTGTCTCGAAAAGTATTACATTTTTTGGAATTTTTTTTTTCACGATTTAAGAAACAAGTAGTTAGAAAAATGATACATTTGTGTTATTTTTTGTTAACTTTATTTTGTGGTATGTGAAACCTCTAATCACTTTTGTAATAGTAATATAATAATAATATTAATGTAACTATTTAGAGCTGTAGTTTGTTTTTTTTTAAATTCCTTCCATAAAAATAATACTTTTAGAGAGTTTGGATTGATCCCGTTGTATAAGTATACTTAAAGAATTAAAAATAATAGTATAGATAATATATTGTCGTTGTCACGATGACTAGCGTTCGACTGGAAGACCATACAATTGGCGACGTTTCAATCCAACAGGACGTTTTTCATGTCCTGGAGGATTTCCAGTTGCTGCAACAGTCCTGAAACGAAAAACGAAAATTAGCGTTTTACGAGATGTTTCGATTATTTTATTCTATTGAAGAATTTTGTTTGATTTTTATTATAATATCAAGGATTTTATAAATATAATATGAAACTTTGATATTTATTCAAATGAAATACACAATGAAATATTTGACTCGAATTTGGTCTATGATTTGGTGAGTAAAATTCGTGAAAAAAATAGATTTTCGTATCATTAGGTATTTATCGGAAAAGCAGTGCAAACGTTTGTTAGTCTCATAATTTTTTGAAACGATTGTTCCATAGCCAAGTACGGTGATGGGTTCTTATAGTTAAATGTTTACATGATACCTTAATCGCTTGTTCATATCCATGTAGTTCTAAGTGCTGGGTTTATGCGTGTGGAAAAAAAATAGTTCGAGTGCGATTAAATTCGTAATTCGATTGCGACTGAACAGAGAATACAAATTATAAATATAAATAGCAGGTAGGTATCTAAAATATAATTGCATTGTTTTCATCAACGCGATGTTCGAGTCGAACAATAGTGGGTTAAGGTCTAAGTACGGTTATTTTTCAGTTTTTTTTTTTTTTATGTTTTAGACGGATTACTGCAGAGCCACAAAGCTACGTATAATACAATAACTACTATTTCACGTCGACTCTAAGACGATGGAAATTATGTAAGGAAGAAATATACAGCACAACAGAATAGTTGTCGGTTTTTCCGAAACATATCGAATCGTGATTTCATATTTGTTGATTTTTATATTTTATACTTGACAACTATTATATATTATACTCGGCAATGTTATAGAAACGGGAATTAATAGATACACGTACCGATCTGTTAATTTGCTTAGTGGATAAATCAAGGCAGTTAATTAATAACGAATAGTTGTAAACTCATTGAATTGAACAAATTACAGTGACCAGATATAAAAATCCAAAAAAAAGGAACATTTTAAAATTTTGGTCCTCCGTTATAAAAAAATCCCTCCCTCAAAAGAATTGGCCAATGTGTACACAATTCAATCCATTTTACACATAGCTCATCTCTGTCTATATACATTTTTTTTTTATCTGATTACTCTATTATTATGTTTGCTGTTATCAAGAATAAAAACTAATTAGATATTTGAAATCAATATGTCAACTTATTTGGTTTGTGTTTTTAAATGAAAATACTCTGAAATTTAAGTAATTTTAAGTAAACTTAAAAATATACACGTATAACTAAAATATAAATATTTAAATTAATTTTGAAAGGTAAACTTTTAAATGAATAAATCAATACAAAGCTATATTAATATGTTCTTCCTACATATTTATATTTATAATTTAAAAAAAAAAAAAAAGAGTACAATTTCATGTACTTAACACTATTGTTAAGAACATAGGACAATGCATCAAAAATGAGTACTGTCCTACGAAAAAGTGTACGTCTGATCACCATAAATATAATACACATTTACAATTTTTAAATTGGGCTGTTTGTTTCTATAAATTTAAAAAATTAAATACACATAGGTTTTACAATTTTGCCAATGTAATAGGTATAATCCATGTATTCCGTTTCAGATTATACAGTTATGCAACTCGTCTAAGACGAATATAATATAAATTAGTTATTGAACTGTCTAAATAATGGTTTTTATAATGGACAAATTTATTGACACAATGATATTTTATTATTTTATTGTACACACAACGCACGTTAAACACACACATAAGACTGGTTAGGTCAGATTACGTTTTGAAGTGTGTGATGTTATCGAAATAACCAATACAGCGGCGGTTTTATGTAAGGGGAAACAATAGGTGTATAGCCTTTAACAATTTTATTTTTATTTTTCTCTCAAGTTCTTTAATGTAAATACGTTAATAAAATAAATTGAATATAATTTGAACGTTGCAGATATTATTAATACTTCAATTATTAATTGCTACATGCGTTATATTATTTATTAAGTTTTATGCAATACTGATTAAAAAAAATTGTATTATTTTTTTAACCATAAAATAAATAGAAACGATACTACTGATTGGGAGTACCATTGTTGTAGGTGGAAAGTTGGGAAGGTAAACTAAGTAATTTAATTTATATCAGTAAGTAACGATAAACGATTGATAAAAAAAAAAACGATTCTGAGTTAAGTTCACTTTAAAAGTTTCAAAATGCCGTAGTTTTCATGATTTCGGTCAAAATTTGAACGTAAAACGCTTAAAAAAACGTATGAATTGAAACCGTTATAGCCGTTATTTTCCTAGTTTTTTCTACGTTTTTCTCTAATTATTACGAAAACTACAATGAAAATCATCTTATCAACACAAAAACTAATTATGGTTTGTTTTAGAAATGATGCTACACTTGAAAATCGGAGCGTATAATTTCTGGTAAAAAAGTTGTATCGATACATTACTCACTACTTTCATAATTTAAAAAATGTTATGAAATTTAGATGTTTGATAAGTTTTTTTTAGAGGGAGGTAATCGTTAAATTTTAGCTAAATGAAACAATATAATTATAATTATTTATATATAGGAGCATTTCAATCCGGACGAGATCGATTGGTTACCTACCTATAATAATAATTAATTATCTATAAGACTGTTTTTTTTTTTTTAGATACCCACCTACGAGCTTAAAATGTATGTACAAGTATTTATTATCTATAAATCAATAATATGTTTGTGATTATATTAGTGTAGCTGTACGCCCGTCATACGAGTTGTAACGGTCGTTGAAGTGTTTGAAATGACAACAATCCAAATGGTGAACATTTTTATGGAAATAACTTTTTTACATACGCATTTTAATGAAACAGACAGACATACGAATTTTTTTATACATACGATTATGTATTTTTTGGACTCGCGTACTACAATGCGATTATTATATATACTTATTCTTTGAATGGAGCAAAATATTATGTATACTATTTCATCGCTTTACAGCCTACAGGAGAATAGGTAATAACGATTGTAGTTGTTATTATGTCTTCCACCACACGACGACAATAAATATTATGATAATACACAAACATGGTTATTTTTTTCTAATAGGTAATAATTATTTCCCGACGTCCACTCTCCTATAGTAGGCACCGTGTACTCTTATTGAACCGCCGTGTTCACCTGCACGGTCGTAATATTACGAGGAGTTTTNATTGAACCGCCGTGTTCACCTGCGCGGTCGTAATATTACGAGGAGTTTTTTTTTTTTGAAAAAAAAAAGTTTATTTTCGTTTAAAAAAATAGAAATCGTTTTAATGTCGTTTTGTCGGTAATCGTTATATTATTACGTATATGATTATTTTATGGCGTTTATAAAAGTAAAAACACAGGTAATTTGTTTTCGTCAAAATACAAAAAGTCCCGAAATCTAATGTGCGTGCGTAATGATGATTTATACATATACCTATTTTTACCATCATAGACATATATTATAATATAATGGACTGAAAGTTACCTTGCCTTGTGTTGTCCATAGCAATGGTTCTTTTAAACCAACGTTTTGGTGTCTGTTTCCCCCTCATATACTATTAAGACTTTTGACGGTCTTTTTGTTATGGTAGATACCTTAAATATTTGTGTGGACCTAATACGATTACTATTATTATTATAATTAAAAACCTAAAATAATATTATTAAAACTATTATAATAGGTACAAATTTGCATTATACATTTTAACACGATTACGATAATTAACTGTTAAAACAATTAAAATAAAATTTCGAGCCGTCTTATGTGTTAGTTACCTGACCCCCTCTGGTTATTGGACGCTGGCCTATAGGCCATAGTGCCAAAGTTGTAAGACAGTGCTACAGAAACCTATTCCCAAGTATATACTTAGCAATACTTGATTATTGTGTCAGTGAACAACAATTACTACCAACACGGTCGTGGGTACCTATAGTGACATAAACATACTTTTCTATATGACTAATGAATTTTACACGGTTGGACATTATTCATTATTAATTATCATTAGGGTCTGAAAATGCGCGCATTACAAACTATCGAAATATACCCATACATTTAAAATATGAGTTATATATGTAACATAAAATATTTCATTTTTGAATTCGTTAGGATGCGATTTAAATTTATAGTTGATATACTTAACTTGTTTGTGTACACGGTAAAAACACGCAAATTAATGAACTTCCGGACCCTATAATTGTAATTTTATTATTTTATATACGTAAGTGCCATACACTTGAAATCGTTTTGTATATGATTTTATTACGATTTATTGCTGCGTATAATAATATTATCATTGGCACTCTTATTGATGGAGATAAATATGTAATAGCACACCGATTATTTAAAAGTATTCTGAACGCTTTAAAATTTCGTGAAACTGATTTAAAGAATTAAGTCGGGTGTATGAGACGATTTGGAAACAAAGACGTGATTAGATATGATGAGTCCAGTACTATCAAAAGCAGCCTCATTAGATTCAAGGTCTCGCGAGTTAAAATTTGTATCTAATGAACGCAAAACTTTTTTAATGATATCAATTGAATAATTATACGGAATAGTAAGTATTATAAAAAAAAAGAAAATATCATGTTTTATAAACTCGTTATATTTCGATAAGATATGGGCAAAATTTGGGCGATATCAATGCTTGTAATTATATCGTTGGCCGTTACTAATACAGAAATACCAGCTAGTGTCTACCCATACAGAGAAGTATTATAATTCATCTAGAGGAATGAATTTAGGAAAATGAGAAAAAAAAAATTGAATGATGTAATATCTAAAAAAAAAAAAAAAAGTGTGTTGCATTTAAATGGATAACTACGTAAAATACCTAACATACAGTTTGAATATAGGTGAGTTTATTTAGTTAAATTAATAAGCCCAGTGACTCTATAGTCTATACCCGTCATATTCCATTATAATATATAATGCTGTAGTGTGTCAAAAAATCTTGTAATACTTCGTTAAAAGTCAATAAATACACATTATGTTTCTAATAGCTAAGGATTATTTATTATCGCCCTTAATAAATACAAGTATTACGCCGGTATTTCGTTAAAAAAATTTAAAATTCTTTAAAAAAAAAAAAAATTTTAATTTATACATTATAGTTTAGGTAAATACAATTTTTATCAAACTTTAGTGGCCATTTTGTGTTAAAAATATTGTACCTATAGTTTATATAGGCTATATGGTTTCAATAAATTCGCGATGGCGTGCTCACGCAGTTCCGCACTGTGAATACGCTAATAATACAAACATGTGTTTATTATTTGTCAACTACATATTTGTCTATAATATATTTATATGTATATATTACTTTTTCATCATAATTGATTTCTTGCTTTAAATTCAGTTATATAGTAACTATAAGCAGTGATTAAAATACGAAATACAGTGGTTACCATCATATGGCAAATAAGCGAAAATGTCTATCGGTTTGACCAATAGACCAAGTATATTAACTCGAATTTTCGTAATAGAGCGTTAAATTGGATTTTATGTTATTATAAAACAATTGTATAGGTATTTATTATGCAAGTATTAATTTAAAAGGATCTACAAGTAATCCGGTGCAGTGCAGGTGCTAGCTAAGTGCTATATAACTGTTGTCATATTTTAGTAGAAATTTATTTTTGTATAATACTGCAGTAATAAAAATGATTTGAATTAGAATTGATGTTTCTATGCATATATAGCTAAATCGGTATGTATTAATTAGTGCAATTTCCATAGGATAGTACGAGGCGCCTCATATTGCCTAATTTGCAGACCTGTTATAGGTTAGGAATATCACTGTTTGTAAGTTTTCGGTACACTGATCTACTGCCAAACGCATTCGGTTTCTCCCCCTCAGGTGGAGAATTATTTTCTTTTCGTTGGGTTCGGAGGTCAATACAGCTACCATCCTTCGAAAGTTTCGTGTAGGACCGGCCGCGGAATGTAACGACCGGATCTGCGGAACGTGAAGTAATAGTGGTTGTATTGGTTAAACCGGTTAACAAAAAAAAAAAAAAAAAAAAAATAAAAAAATATAGCAGATAACAATGTTTGCTGTATTATCAGTGTATAAAGTGCATATGTATTCACTGCAGGCGCGATTGTATATTCTATAATATTGTGGTAAAAGTTGACAAATCGGTAGTCTCAAATTTGCATTATTCGGCACCCGCTATATGATTAGAAAAAAAAAAAAACAAGTCCGATTATTGTGTATGCATGGTTCAAGAAATATTTTGATGAAAAAACAAAATCGCGTCCGAATCTGTATTACTGTTATAAACAACGTTATTTTAACTAATTACCTATCTATTACTATCTACTATAATTTATTCCAAGTAATTAAAATTCAAAATTAAACTAAGTAAAATAACTGCAGTTCGTTAAAATAACATACCTATTAAGAATAGTATGTAATCCTATAGTTAAAAAATTGTATAGGCGATACTCATTATTGTTACACTTTTCGATATTTTTTTGCACGTCACCTTTATAAATTATTTTGATAATAGGCAGTGGCGCAACTATAATAGGCAATTAAGGAGGGAGGGGAACGATTTCTCCCGATAATTATCGGGAGAATATTGTTCGTATTTTTTCAAATTTTGCTTTAGAAACAATTATAACATATGATAAGGAGTATAATATATAAGGTGTACCAAGTCAAAAATTAAACTGACCAATATTTTATACAAATTTCCCAAAATTATTACGGTTAGGAAATAGTAAAAGAATTTTTTTTTTAAAATTTATTTTCTTACAGTACGTCCGTACCACTTAATCAGAAAGAGGTCATGACGTGTTCGAATATTGTCAGTCGGTATGCCGTATGTTCGGCATGATACGTGTTGCATTTGAAATTTCGAACACACGATTTTTCAATGAATAATACTCTATAGAGTATCAATCAGATGATAATCTGATTATATCGGTAATCTCGCGGGTGATTTTATGTACATAAGTACCTATGGAAAAAAAACTATAATATGCTTGGGTATAAATTTTAAAGTTTACGCGCGGTCGTTACGCACCTTCTTCTTTCAGCGAGACCAAATTTTTCGCCACAAAAAACCCTTGCTTAAAGTGTTTTTCTTTATCCACGGCCGATTCCACATTGATTCTCTCTATGGTCTCCTCCAGCCGACTGGTCTTTGCTCGTTCCGCGTCCAAATCGTTCAACAGTTTTTCCTAATTACGATGTAAAACACGCATAAGTATAAAATATGATTAGTTCCGTTATAATGTTTTACAATCGCGCTAGACTGGAAATAATGATATTACATACTTGTGTTTCGACGAGTTTCGTTCTCTCCGCCATCATCGCCAACTCCCGCTGCTGGGCCGCCACTAACTGCCCTGCGAATTCTTGTCTGGTGGATATGGCGGCCCGAAGCTTCTCCTCCTTGTCCAGCAACTCGCTTTCTAACGCCATCAGTTCCGACCTGAACTTTCGTTGGTCCTGTTTGAGCGTTAATATTATTTATCATATGTATAGTAGGTATGTAATATTTATAAATACAATTTCATAAACTCATTCCTTTTACACATACACGTCAACACTCGTAAATAGGTTATAGATTGGGTTAGTATTATGTTTGTCATTCGATGGTTTTTAAAACCATTATACGCACCTATACTTGTTTATATATAATGAGCTTAAATTTGTATGGATATATAAATAATATTTTTTAAAAGAAAAGAAAAAAACCAAAACATTGTTTTAACTCATTACACGGTTTAATTGAATTGCTGAGATAAAAATCGAAAACAAATTTTTTTTTGTAGATTAGGTATCTATACAAGTTTATAAGACAACCAAACAGTTTTAACTTATGTATTTACGGGTTTGAGCGTGACCTATTTTTTCGTTCAAATTTACAGGAAAACCAGAGTGATCGGTAATTTTTTTCTGTTGGAAAATTTTCTTTATTGAACTTGGATGTTTGATTGTCAAACTAAAAACCATAAAAATGAGCTAAACAAATGTATTAAATACAGGTCATATTTAAAATCAAAATCTAATTATGGCGTTAGAAATACAATAATTAAAATCTGAATTTAATGCGTTGTAAGATGTCTTCTTATTTCCAAAAAAAAAATCGGATCACTATAGCAGTTATGTGAGTAAATTTGTGGGCTCTCGAGTAAATAACAGGTCACGATCAAATTTAATATAAAACATCTACTATTTTATAAGTATACGAGTATACAAGCCCGTATATAGCTCTCGTATGTACTTCCGTAGGATTTCAGACCCCCCCCCAAAAATTTTTTAAAGTAGGTATATATTTATAATATAACAAAGACTATATATAACTACAAGTTCATGTATTAAAAATATTTTACTCCCCCCGTCTCGAAAATTGATCCTGAATACGTGCTTGTGAGTATATATATATAGTTTATGTGCATACCTCGAGTTTGGTCTTTTCTTGTTCTTCGCGAAAATGCGTTTCGAGTTCCTCAAAAAGTTTTTGCATCTGTAAATCACACGATTATTGGGTTTAATTGTTGTAAATCTAGCAAGTTGTTTTTAACGTGTTGTTTTATTATAGCGTATATAACATACCGCGTGTCTCAAAAAACAGAGGCCACGTTGCCACTCATTACCCAGAAAATATTTTCCATTTCTGTTTGCGTGAAATTAAACTGGACTAATGGATAATAAATTCCTATGACTCACAATTTTTTTAACTTATGTATCTTGCGCATGCGTAACAAAACTTACATTTTTTTAAAAAAAACCCCTATTTTGAATATTATTTTTGGATTCATCAATTTTTTCAAGTTATTTTGATGCATCAACTTGTGTTCTAAACTCAAAATTGACTTAACTAGAGCTAAGTTGAATTTTAAAAAAAAATTAAATTAAATTAAATTTTTTTTTTAACTGTACGTACTTTTTTTTCCCTTATAAACACCATGAAACAATCAAAATTATTATTAATAAAGTAATAAATTATTTACTATTTCTGAATTATTATCTTATTTTATTATTACACATTATGAAATAACATAGTTTAAACATGTGTTTTCAGGAAACAAAATTCGAAATTTCTATTTTATTTTTTTTTAACAATACTATACATTTTTATTGACAATTTAATTTATGGAAATTACAAATATAATATAATATAATAATAATAGAGTTTAGAACACAAGTTGATGCATCAAAATAACTTGAACAAATTGATGAATCCGAAAATGATATTCAAAATAGGGGTTGCTTTTAAAAAAAATGTAAGTTTTGTTGCGCATGCGTAAGATACATGAGTTAAAAAAATTGTGAGTCATAGGAATTTATAATCTATTAGTCTAATTTAATGTCCCGCCAACAGAATTGAAAAATATTTACAGGGTAATGAGTGGTAAATTGGCTCCTGTTTTTTAGGAAACACGGTGTATATAAGTAAATACGTTGTTTTGATGCTGGATCTCCCGACTCTGCAACAGTTCTTCCAGTTCTTTGTTGTGCTCGACGATTTTGGTCAAGTCCATATTTAGCGCTTTTAAAAACGCTTCGATGCGGTTCGAGAATACCGCACTGTCCCTTTCGATTTGGGACGTCTTGCATATATTTTCTAAATGACCGGAACTTCTAAAAGAAAAAGTATAAAATACTAACAATAATACGATTAATGACTAGAAATATAGTATATAACACATTTTAAAGTCCTTTTCGAAACCATTTAATGACCAGTTAATAATAATTCAAAGTTTAGTTATACTGAAGAAACATTACACCTACTCTATAATTATACGGCTTGCGAGCAATATATTTTAAAAGTTTATTTGGTGAAATTCTATTTTTAATACCTCACATACGTTTATATGTCATATACTTACAATTTAATCATGTTCATATCTTTGATGGCTTGCAAGAGTGTTTGGATGTCTTCTGTGTAAGAACATTTGAATGCAACGGGATTTGGTTGCAGCTCCTGCTGCTGTTTCCACCTGTTACTTCTGAAAGTCATTGGCGTCGTGTCTTCTGTATATAAACATTATAATAATGCGTTAAATGCATTGGCATATTTATAATTTTCTCCTGGGGAGGGGGTAATTTGTTAGTTAAATTTCTTGTGGGCTCCCCACGTCTTCTATATCGACCTATACTCGTATTTTAGAATCTGAGTTTAGCGAAGAAGCTATTCTAGAAATATTAGAAGTATTACTAGTATTACTAGAATAGGTTTTTTTTATGGTTGTTCGGTTAGTAAAAATATTTTCGTGCTATAGTTTAAAATATGCGGTAATTTTACCCCGAAAAAATAAGAGCGAATAAACATGAACAACCGTACAATTTCAGAACATATGATTCCAAAAAGTTTTTACACAAGTCATATTTGAAACAAATATGTAGTTCATTGAAAATTTGACTAGGAAATGTAATTTAGAAGATCCTGTATGTTATATTGTACTAAACTTTGTAGAAAATATATTTTGTAAAATATTCTTTCATAAAATATTGTACATATTTTAATCTATGTATTGTGTTATAACAAAAATGCCATCTATATTACATTATAGAGGTATAATATGACGTATATTATGTACCGAATTTCATTTTTACATTAAAATATTATAAAATCTACGTGTACGTTTGGTTTGGCGTAAAAGGAAATCTGTGGCGGAACGCTTAAAGTATTATTTTGCGAATATTCGGCTGGTTTTTCATTGTTCTACATCGGCCGTTGTCTATTTAATATTATTTTGCTGATCCGAACAGGCGCGATATGTTGACACCGATCGGTCAACAACTTTGAATATAACAAATTTAAAAAAAAAAAAAACCCGAACAATGAAGCGCGTGTCTGAAATGTCGAACATTTTTTTTTCATCATCGTTATATTGACGATTACACGCGGTTTTGATGGTGAAATGAAAACCATATTTCAACGTGAAAATAAACATCGGTTTCGACCTTCGGGATGCAGTTGAATGTATAGACGTACGTGTAAACAGGGTCAGATCTAGGTAGAGGAGGAGAAGGCGGGAATTTGTTCCCAGGCGTATAATTTTCCAGGGCGTATTTTCTCAAGAACTCTGATTGAAAATGGAATTTGAAACATGTCAGAATTACAAAACGATATTTTAAAAGAAATTTATTTTTAATATTACCTATGTTTTTGAATAGTGGCTACATAATAACAATATGTTATTTTATTTTTATAGCATCGATCCAATACGCACCGATAGGTAAACATCGGCGTCGGAGAGTACTAGATAATGAGTACAAAGGGGAAGCTTATTGCGACGCCTGCGCGGTGTCTGTCGTTCTAATAATAAAATGTTTGTTCAAATAAATGGGAAATTAAAATATTATTGAAGTTTATTATCATTATAATATTCGCGTGTATGTCCGTGTTACATCGTATTCGCGGTTCAAAGCTTTCAACATTTCAAGTGAAATTCAACACACGGCGCATATCCTGTATAATAGTAACAATTAGTTTATAAAATGAGGTTTTGCTAAATTCCATTTTAATTTTGACACTGCAACAGTTAAAACCCGTCAGTGCTCTGTTATTAGTAGGTAGTAGTAGGTACTCAGGTTAGAGTAAAAACAAAGTTAACAACAGTTACTACTGTACCTCCACTTTACCCATAGGTTGATTGAACGGCATGCAGTCTATAGTTTATGTTAGGAAAATTTGTGAATAGTATTTGTTATTATTAGAGACCGGAATTATATGCACGAGTTTGTCAATGGATGAGGGCAAAGTATTTTTCAATTTTTATCCAATTAGTGATAAATGATAATGACAAAATATGGTTTATGACTTCGTTTTCATTAATATAGATAGGTAGGTAATGTAAAAATTATTCAATAAATTATGTTATTTAAAATTGTATCCTATAAATAGCAACGTTAATTGTAATTTGTTGTTATGCAATTTTAAATTTTAAAATGCTGTCTCAGGATAATGGGGACGGGTGCAGCCACTTTTATAGGTAATTTAATGTATTTAAACGATTCTGAGTTGAGTTCAGTTGACAGTGATACTTTGTCAACAATATTTATGTCATATTAGGATGAAATAATTAAATAGGAATCATATATTTTCATTAATAATATTTGTTAAACGTACCGATGTTCCCGTTTTTCCTTGGGTTTTCGCATTTGTCGAGAAAACTTCCGGGAAAATTGAAAAATGACCTCCTAAGGTACCTCCCCACACTGATTTCCTTTCAGAAAAGGCGCTACACTTAAGAATCGGAGATTTCTGGTAGAAAAGTTGTCAAAAAAAATTCTTTTTGATTTATAAGTTAAAAACGATTATTTTATTTGTCGTGTATAATTTTGATGTCCTGTAAATTGCGAGTGGTAGTTAACATTATTATGTAAGAGTGTTTGACTTTTCAAAAAAAAAAATACTAACTGGTCATTTCCCTGAAACGGACGTAACTTTTTCATTTTCTCCGGGTGTTAAAATGTTAAGATCCGGTCCTGCGTATAGATTCTGTAGTTTTAAAAAATAATAATATTATAGAATAACGGAAAAACGGACACACCGAAATGTAATTTTCTATTTTGATGATAATAGCAAAGAAATTATACACGTAAGTTGTAAAGTTTTACCAAGTGGTGCGATTTTATTCTTTCCGATTTTTCAGGCAATTATATATCACATGTTTTCGTCCGATGGTACTTTATTTAAAAATTATACACAACTTTATTTTTGAATTCCAAATAGTTTTCCGAAAAATTAAAACAACTTGCAACAAATGCCGATACAACGGTTTTATTTTTGTCGATTTCTGTTTAATTGATCATACCGGTAAAAACACAAGACTACTACTACTACTACTACTACCTATACTATTACTATTTCCTAACTAAATAACCTTGAATAATATCCTATATCTACTTTTTAGACAACTCACTTGCAACAGTGGCACCGAGTGAGCACCAGTCTACCATTTTACGCCAGTAAATATTCGCGAGAAAAATTATAAAATGTATATGTTATAAGATACTCACTGAATCTTTCTAAAAATTGGTCCAGTGTAAGGTAACCTTTTTGTTCGACGTCCAACGTGTCGAAAACGATTTCCAATTGTTCCGGAGTCATCGAGAGCTCGTTTTTCAATTTCTATATAATAATAATAATCAATAAAAACGGTTTTTACTTCGTCATAAAGGAGGTTAAAAAGAGAACCGTTATGTAAGTGAAAATTAACACTGTGCCAGGTTTCGTTTTTATAATGAAAATAATACGAATATTACAGGTATACATTAATATAACATTAATATAACAGGTACCCGCAGAAGAAATAGACGAAAATACAACTAAAACGTTTAGTGACGTTAAAAATGTAGACTGCGCAGCGTTTAAATCGTCGAAGGATTCGCGCCCACACACGTGTGTTTTATACTCATAGTATACGTATTTAGGTATTTTATTTGATAACAACTGGTGATTTTTTTTTTATTGCGGGCAAGAGTAGTTAATTAAATGGCTTTCCTCGTCAAATTTAAGTTCGGTAATACTTAAATATTATTTATATAACTGACTAATTAGGTCGCATACAGTTGGTATACGAGCCGCTGTATAGAATTTGCATTTTAAACAAATATAAATAAAAAAATAATCGCCGATTAGAATCAATGGGATGTCACCACTGTGCAATGCACACCAGAGGTTCTCAAAGTGGTATACATCGACCTCTAGCGTTCGACACTGACATGCAAGCACATGCTAAATTAAGGTGTGTGATATGTAAATAGGCTTCTATGCAGGGGAGTAGGTACTTGAAATGTTGACACTCCGAGGCACTTCGAAAATGCCGTTCCTTTTATATTGTAACTAAGCAACCAAATAAAAGGTTGTTTTAAGGAAAAAGTTCCACTACTTCTGCCCAATGTAGAAAATGTCAATCGCCTTACAGATAATAATTAAAAAATAATTTCCACCCAGGAGGGGTAATCGATAAACAATATTAAAATTAGCGCTGTAGGCACGTGCCTATACGTAGAAACGTTCCTGGGTCAACAGCAGTTAAACAAATAAACTAGGTATACATTATAAATACTGAGTATCTTAATTTCTTATCTTTAAATCGAATTACCTCATGTATGAATAAATTTACTGGTTTGTAAAAACTTCAGTTCATGTATTGATCATAATATATTTACCAAATACATTGAATTGAGCATTATTAGTGGTTATATTATAAAAAATTGTAATCTTACTAATTATTATGCAACAACAGTTTTCATAAATAATATCAATAACATTGATAATGATAATAAAAATGGTATTATTGAGAAAAATTATAAAATTAATTTTAACCGTTTAAATATGCTTATTAAAACTGAAATCTGGGATAATTTACTCGATGATACAGACATTAATAATTCAATTTTAAGATTTCAGAACTTATTAATTTATCATCAAATAGTTATAAGAAATAAAATGGTAAAAAGCTAAAAAATAGACCTTTCGATAGAGACTTTAAAACAAAATTTAATTGTTATGGAAATTTATTAAATCAATTAATAAAAAATGGTAAAATTTTGTTTTATCATGGTAAAATAATTGTAGCTGGTAAAGATTCTAAATAACTGTGAAAAATAATTAAAGAAGTTACTGGTAGTAAACGAAAAAAATTAAAAGGCGCCTAACTTTTTCCAGTGGTACGCATTTTGAGTTAGTTTTGAAAATTAGAATCCTAGCAATGAGCTTAGACACTAAAACTTTTATTTTTGTCACCACGTTAGGATAATCTTTTTTTTTTAAGTATTTTTATACTTACAAACAATTTATTTTATGTCGAAAATTGCTTAAGATATAGTTTATTAGTTTCTCAGACTCTTACAGTCTAATGTTTATGAAACATAAATATGATTTCAATTCGATTGTCAAAAAGTTCAAAACTTAGGAATTTAAAAATGAAGACATGTGACGACTGTAATCTGGGCGAAAATTGTATAAGCAAATAAATCATAAAATTTCACTTAATACTCGTGTAATCGTGTGTAATATATACGACAAAATGTTTACATTTTTTGAAAAATCATATTTTTTCAATTAACTTTGGACGGCTGTGTTCGAGGTCATTTTGGAGATAGGGAAAAAAATTGTATTTATCAAGTTTTTCTTTTTTTTTTTTTTAAAAAAAAGACTTTCCGACCGTATCCGTTTGATAAATTAAAACATAAAACATCGTTTCGAAATTCTCGTCAATTCGATTTTATATCGAATGCCGTCGTTTGTCGGTCTACAGAAATGATTACAACTGTTACCCACTTTGCTTAAATTGTATTATTATTGTCCGGGTCGCCGACGTCGTAAGCATAAAAACGTACGAATATCTTACTTGGGGCGTCATTGCCATCGTAATGATATTATACAGGTATAGTATAGATTTTTATTTTTCATACGGACAATATTATAATTATTACGTACGTAATACACACACACACACACACACACACACACGCAAATTACGATAATTACCTTCGTTTGTTCGTTGTTTAATTATAGTAATCGGGCATTATTAAATACACGCCACGCATATATTATTGTATAATATCATAATATTATTGTATTACGGTAGGTAGCAGTGAAATATGGTTTGTAATACGCGCATATAGCATTTACCAGCTGGGTCTCTGGCACGGGAAATCGGTTACGAATACCTACTGCAGTACAGACTAGTGTTGAGGACTTAAACCGGACGTCAATAATCCGGACTGATCTGGATTACAATCCGGATCGAAGGGTTAATGATTTGATTACAGATAAAAATGAAAAACACAAAATTGTTATGGAAACATTGGAAGTCCATTCATGAAATGTTTAAAAATTATATTTTCATATTTATGTTTTGATTATAATTGTGTTTAGTTTTCGGATCGAATCCACCAACCCGGATTCGTTAAATATATTTTTAAATCTATATTTCGAATTGACCAAACTTTGCTCAGCACAAGTATATACCCAACACCCATAGTGGGTATCTATAATACTATAATATTTTAACGCTAAATGCGTACGGATCCAGTGTGTTAAACCACCAATGTTTCGCTGTTGGTTTTAACATTAGAGTTTGACTTGACTTATTATCAAACTTAAAGGTAAGAACATAATATTATTTGCGTTCGTACGTCATGCGTCGTCGGTTTTTGCGATATTTTGATTTGTTAAATGAGATGTGAGTATGTTGCAGGCATATTACAGGCCACAGTTTAAAAGTGTTTGTTATGTTGTTTGAAAAATATTAAACATCGAAATAAAAAAAAAAAAAAAAACAACAGACGTACAAACACTGAAATACAGATAATGTACAGGTTTTACACGTTATCGACAATATTTAAACTTAAACTATTGTTTCAGTTAATGATACGAAATTGGTCCGGTTGAATGTACATTTTCTATGTGCCGTGCTATTCAAGACGGAGACAGCACACGCGAGTAATATGACGTCCTCGAGACACCGAATGCGAAGAAAACGATAATTCGATTAATTATAGATTCGCATCAATAATATTTTTATAATAGTTGTAATTTAACAGCTTAATAATTTATAAAAGCTATAATAAATCAAACTCTAATAGCTAATAGGTTTAGCCGCTATAGTAAACGGCGATGGGCTCACGGTATTAAAATACATTTACAGCAGCGACTTTATAGCTCTTTATTGTTATTGTGGAAGAATATAAGGTATTATAGGGTATAATAGGTACCTATTCGAAATGCATATTGTGCGGTGGCGTACGTCTATATTATAAATCATTTTTTTTTTCTTTCTTATAAATAGTTTTCGGTTCGTGTTAAATTTTAGGATTATGTACAGTTTTGACAAATTCTATGGGATACCGCGCGCTTATACTTGTATACAACACGAAACACGTGTTTAAACAAGTGTTCGCCATTAGGCGTACAAATCGCTAGCGCGTATATAGTAATTTTCGAGAGTAAAAAAAAAACAAACAATAAAAACAATAGAATAATTTGAATTTTTTTCTCGCGTCATTTTAATATTTAACGTATATTTTTTTAGATTCCGTTTTGAATAAGTACACAGGTGTAAGATGCCTGCAAGTAGTCAAATACATTAATGTATAAAACTCAGGATGTTCGGCACGAAATATTACTTCTACACTAAGATTTTGTGCTACATACCGTGTCACCGCGAAAATGTTGCAATTTAGGAATTTATGACGACAATTTATTTCTATATAATACAGTTTGGAAACTATATATAATTGCCTACAACATACATCATTATCATTTCCATCATAGTTTATTAGGCAATATTATCGAAATCTTTATATACAATCACGAACGGAAATTCAAATTGCTACTCAGTCTGCGGGCTTTTGTTTTAGGATCTATTTCGAGTCAAGCAGAAAAATTATATCCTAATGACACTTTTTGTGAGTCGGCGGCTACAAATAACTGTCTTGGTATAAAATGTTGAAAATATTGTAAATAAAATCGCCAAACGTTTCTACATAGACTGGGGGGGACGTGTTAGGTTAGGTTATAGGTTAGAGTTGACTTTTCCCCCTGTTGTCTTGTTACTGTTACAGTTAATTAGAGTTTTTGTGTAGTCTGCTTGGGTACATAAAATCCGACAATGATGTTAATTTTTTTTTTTTAATTTTATACTGTGTACAAATTTCCTATCAGAAATCTTGCTTTGATTTTCAAGTATAGCACTTTTTCTAAAAAGAAATTTTGTCTAATTGGTACTTTGACGAGGTGATTTTTTTTTTGATATTTTAAGCACTTTTCTTGATAATTGGAAAAAACCGGGAAAAAACGTAGGAAAAATGGAAAAATGTACGAATTGTACGTATAAATGTACGTTTCTTTGTTATAATTTAGTTAAATTAAATTTGGGCAGAAAACTTATATTTGCTTTTTCTAGCCATGGTAAAATGTTCAAATTAAATATAAACAAATAGACCAAACACAAATGCTTGAAAATTGAAGATTCATATTTTTCTCATACGTTTTTCAATAATTATAAGTTATATTTAGTAGTCAATAAGAAGAAATTGAGTTTTATGTAGTATATTTTTTTTTTATAAGAATTTCAATATCAAATTTTGACGAACATCGTAAATATTACGGGTTTTTAAGTAGTTTTTAACTCTTTTAATGCTGAATTAATTTTTTTTCAGTGTATACTCCTGTGCTAGTATAAAATGTTATTTTTGTTTTGTGTTACATATATTTGTGCTTCAAGAATTCATTTTAAAATTTTCTTTTTTTAGTAAATATTTTAGGAGATATTCGTTATTTGTCAATTAGCGATTGGTACCAAAAATAATTAATAACTCTACACCGATAGAAATATGACTATTTTGTTCGTTTTTAATTGTTGATTTTTAAAATGATAGGACACACATACGCATATACTATAACCGAACTCTACTCAGAATCGTTTAGCAATGATTAATCGTTGTACACAGATAAACATTAAATTTTCCTCTATATCCTACCTTCCCAACTTCTCACATATATCAGTGGCCCACCGGTCGTGCGTATTATAACCGTATTTTTATTATTGAATCCGGTAATGGACCACTATATTTTAATAAAATAATATACGAGTATACAGTGGCGTGCCCAGAAGAGGAGATTAGAGGTTATATCCCCCCCCATTGGCATAAAAATACAACAAAATATGAGTAATGTAATATCGAAACTCATAAATTTCGGCCGATTTCCGGCCGCTAAAAAGCTTTATGTATTGATTAAAAATTGGTTTTTTTTTTTTTTAGGATCCGGCTTTTAAATTACCAATTCCCATATTCGAGTCGAGCAGAGAAGAAGATTTTACTCCTTTTCACGATTTTTATTTGTTACATCCCCTCTCATTGAAAATTCTTGGGCCACGCCATTGCGAGTATAATATGCATACTACTTTATACTAGAAACGACCGCGTGCCTTATCAAGAGGTAAAAATTTTTCAATATTAAATGATACAGAATTATCAGAGTTTTCAACAACGATTATGATTAACAAAATACATTTGAAATTATATAGTTTTGTGTTATACATTTGCGGCCCAGTCTCCGGGTACCCTTTAAAAATATACATTTAATTTGTGGCGGCCCAGTACCCGGATAATAAAAAGTAAACAAATATTGTTTACGAAGCAGGTAGATAAAATGTGGTCCAATTACTGATTGCCCGTTTTTTTTTTTTTTTTTTTACGAAAACAACATTGCCGGTACGTATAATATACGAGTATATATGTTACGGTGAAAAACGANCCGATTTCCGGCCGCTAAAAAGCTTTATGTATTGATTAAAAATTGGTTTTTTTTTTTTTTTTTTACGAAAACAACATTGCCGGTACGTATAATATACGAGTATATATGTTACGGTGAAAAACGATAATTGGTAAATGACGTCATTTACAAGAATGATTCAATTATATAGGTAAATGTGAATAATAAAAAAAAAAGCGTTTTAAACTCAAATTTTCATCTTTCACCGGTAAATGACGTCATTTACTATGGTTTTCGGTTAAATCGTAAATAATACACTGATTTATTTAATACCTATTTAATATGTTTCTTATTTGAATAAGTATCTTACATAAAAACTTCATAGGTAATTCATAGGCTGAATTGCAATTATATTTTTACTGCCTCATAACCAGTTTTGCCGTTGCATATTTTATATCCCTGATGTCCAACTACTCTTGAAATGACGTCTTTTATTACGTACACGTCTCTCACCGTAACATATACTGATGTATATAATGAAGATGATGATATATAATTTTTTTCAATCCGCAATTATCTTTTTTGGATTTGAACGGATGACTTCATGCGGATTCATTTAAATGCATAAACGTAATGCGTGTACACGACGACTAGTTTATAATTTTTAGATCATATTCATTTTAACGATAGCCATGTACAGGTAGTCCCATTTGGTCGTAGTTATTTGTATGTGTCACAATAGGAATAAAGAAAACCGCAGTTCGGTACTATGAGACTTGCGGCTCGAGTTACCCATCGGTTAAACGAAATGACGGGAAAATCAAATTATTTTTTATAACTGTAAAATGTATCGTCAACGTTTCAGAAAAAAAAAAAAAGTTAGATGATTTTGGAAATTTTACCACGTCTAGATAAGTCCAATATAAGTATTATTACCAAGTTTCAAGTCTCTACGTGTATTTATAATCGAATTACAGCAAAAAAATTCCAAAAATTAAAATTCCTTAAAAGCTCAAAAGTTTTAGCGACGACACCGTAAGAAAGTAAATTAAAAAGCCAAAAAAAAGTATCTTGCGATTTTTCGATTAAACTATTTTTTCTGGTAGAAAACGTTGTCCGTGTTTTTATAAAATCGTGAAATTGTACGTTTTCATACGTTTTTTCCCACTCTAGTGTTTTTATTTAAAAAATGGCGCCGAAAATTAAAAATATGACACCTTAAAAAGGACCGTCTAGACAACTTGAGCTTACAGAAAAATTCAGTAAAATCCGGAGCAAGTTTACTATGAAAAAACGTGTCCACAGATTAGAAGAAAAAAAAAACGAAGAAAGAAATAAACATCTCAGTAAAACCAATAGCTCTCTCGGAATGTAAAAGGAGACTAGTTACCCGACGCGATTCAAAGTTTTACGTATGGACCGTTTGTTTTTTTTTTTTTTGTCACTGCGGAAAACCCTAGCGGTGGGTAACCACGACGCGGAAAAGTCGCCGTATTTTCCGGCGACGCGTCGAAACCGCGCCGTCGTCACGCCGTTGGTCACGGGTCCTGCTGTCAGCTCTCGTCGCGTTATCTGCCGACGTCCGCGCGCCGTGCCCGGTGCCGCGATGTAAACAGTGCGGCGTGCGAATTCGGGCGGCACGCACATCGGACGTCGTCGACAGCCGTTCGTCCGCCGGTCTAACACGGCGTACGCGTTACCGAGCAATATCACGCCGTTTCTGCGCGCCGAATACGTGTCACGTAGTACACGTTTGCGTGCCGGGCCGTGCAGGGCGCCCGCCATTCTGTTCGACGCGGTCGCGGTGTCCCCGGCGTTTATTTCGGCATTTGTTGCGCGCGACACGGACGCGACTCGCGCGGACGAGGGAACCGGCGCGTACCGTCTACGGGGTGTATTATTATTATTAACGGTGCTTACTTGCATGTCTCGCCTGATGATGAACCCTTTGCCCTCGGGATCGCCGAGCTGAAAGAGCTTGTGCCCGATGGCCTCCATGGAGGTGGCGGGATTCTCGGATCGCGTGGCCGCCGCGGCCGCCGCTGCCGTCATGACGTTTGCTTTAAGCTCGCGGGTACGCTGGCCGCGGGCGTATGAGCGCGAGCGCGCGCGACAGCCGGCACCGACGGGCGACCGGTCTCCGAAGGTCACGCGCGCGCACGCGTCGCTGCCGGCCGCGTCCAGAGAGACACCGGCGGCGCTACCGAAACGTGCCGGGCGACCGCGGACGACACGAGAAACGACGTCGGTACGTCGGGGTGTGCCGGGCAGCGTCTTTGAGAAAAGGGTCTCTCTGGCGGCCGGGTGTTGTGGCGCGGTCGCCGCGGAACGCGAGAACAAACCGCGGTTCTCGTCGCGAACGGCGGGTATGCCGCGGAGTCGGTGTAGCACAGCGGACGCAGCGCGCACGCCGACCCCCGAGTCCCCGGTGTAACAAGACTGGTAATAACCGTAATAATACACAATATCACCACAATGGTGTACCGCACTTATTGAACCGTCGCAATCGCGCATATTGACGCGGCTAAAAGCGCCGAGGTTTATAGATAACGTTGGATTATATACTGTACACGGTATTACATTAGGCGCGTTGTGTTATCTGCACCGTTCTAACCGCGATTGTACGGGCACGCAACGCGGGGACCCGTTTTTTTTTTTTGTTTTTTCTATATCCGCGGATCCGCGTCGTCCGATAACACGAACCGATATCTCGGTAGGTATACGCATCATTCGAAACTTGCGGGTATCCGTAACCAGCGGCGTATTTACGGAGGGGGGCATCATCAAGAGGATCGATCCTCTTACAATACGCAAATAGTTATAGTCATATTTTTTATTTATTTATTTATTTTTATTAATTATTGATGTTACATTAATTGCGAGAGTTAACATAATGTACATACATTTGAGTTGGTAAAGTCAGTGACCACACCGTGGTGATCACATAGGACATGGAGCCATAGACCTTATACTACTTAGTATAAGGTTTATGGGTGATTACGGATGTTATCCTGGAGTGATAAGAATGGTTTTAGGGCGGTATACACTATAAGGGTCTATGCACCACGGACTAAGATATTGCTAGGTATAATATATACGTACAGATATTATCGACGTTAATCGATAATCTATTATGGATATGTTATCACAAGCATCTTATCATTATCTAGTGATCTTTAATATTTATCGAACAATTTGCATTTTTGCAATTATTTTTTATCTGAAAATCGATTTTTTTTTAAAAAAAAAAAGAGTATTAGTTTTTGAAATCATGAAACCTTCGAAAATAATTAAATATTTCCATACATCAGTTTCTATTGATCAACTTAATGACAATAGGTCACTGCTTCAAAATCGAGATAAAATTCCTGCTACGAACACTGAACAAAATACCTACTGTAATTGATCATGGCATCGAGGTGGGCACAGTTTTATAATCAGTTTATTTATTTATTATTTAATTAATCTTTTATAATTTGTTTTGTCGCCATATTGTAGATAGAAAATGTTGTTAAGGCTTGTGTTGGCAATGATAACGTTTTCATTATAATATCTTACGGTAACTTTAGGGGGTTAGAGGGGGCCCCCCTCATGTATGTTACTCCCGGATAAAATAATATCCCCTTCCCCCCCCCCTCCACTCCTCAAGACAAAAACCTAAATACGCCACTGTCCGTAACCGTTAACCATTTCGTTATAGATAGCCTGCAAACCAGAAAGGTTTCAATTATAAAATCGAAACTTTTAAAACGGTGCAAAATTATTAGGTGCGTACTGCGTGATACTGATTATTACTTTCGAACGTTGCGGTCCCAAAGCCGCACAACCTATTCGGTAATATTATACACAAATGTTACGTCACCGATTTCGTATTACGTTTACGTTGCCGGGGTCGGGTAAGATACTGAAAACAGAGTGTCTCGATTTGATTTATTTTATGCGTCTCGATACAAGATGCAAATTGCACTATAAAACTATACAAATATATATGCACATGATACGCGATACATACAAGATATATATATATATATACATATTTAGTTTTTTAAATTTTTATAACATGTGTGATGACATTTTTTTTTAGGTACTAACCATAGCGGATAATTTATTGGCATTGCTGTGTGCTTTTTTTTTTTTTATAAACTTCGAAACAATAAGCAATACATGTTATTATTCATTTGGGGTTTACGCAGTATTCGTGGAAAGTACAGAGAACTCGTCGAATCGTATACAAACGTAAAAGTGTATAAACAATAAAATAAAAACCCCTACTCGGTCTGGTCCGACACGGTATTTTTATATTTTAAAAATCCGGTCACCGGTCCGGTGTCGGTCCTTTTAGCCGAGAGAAAAAAAACCGGCTCGATCCCGCGGTTCGTTTCGTCGGCCCAGTCCGTCGCTGATCGTAATTTCACTACATTGGTCCGGTTCGGTCTTTGAAAACCCGGACCGTGCGGGGGGCGTCTTAACTTTAGAACTTGTTCGTGGCGTACCGCGCACAGATACTAACGCATACATAGAAATAACGCGCGTCGAATAAACGTAAAGTTACCCTGAAGGCCGGCGCAATTGCATCAGGCATACACCGGCCGTTATCCCACCGAATTTGTATACTCGCGATTGTAATAACACGATCTAAAATATTTCAGGAAACGTTTTCTAAAATACATTTTTTTATAATTGTCTGTGGAATATGTAGAATCAATACTTAATAAACCGTGTATAAATGATTGACGAGAGGCCTGAAGCGACTGCAATAGAATGAATCATATTTGATCTGCACAATACTAAAGACATTTGGATTTTTTTCCCGGGAGGGTTTTTGTTTACTTTTTGACGCTAATCGATTATTATTATTATTATAGCTGATTGATTGACTGGACACCATTTTCTCTGAAATTAAAAAAAAAAACTATTAAAAATCACGAATTTAATGAAAATAAAAAGTTGATAGTCAAAGCTCACGCCGTTAAAACTATAATATTATAGTATTATATGTTTTGTTTATTTCGATAATTATAATTAAAAATTCACAATATTCTTACGATTTACATTACTTATTTTTAAATTTTGAATTTTCGTTTTAGAGTTTATCGGTTTTCAACATTTTCTCAGTTCTTAGCGGAACCGACTATCAATATAATTTGTGGTAGCTATATAAACTGGTTAACTAAATTTTAATTTATAACATAGAATTCTTACAAAATCGGTCTTCACTGTACCTTTTAATTGCAATGTTTACAGATCTCTGTATTCATTTCAGGTGCGTATCCAGAATTTTATTTCAGGGGAGGGGCTGATCAAAATGTACACACATCGGCATGATATAAAAGAAAATCTTACCATGGCTAAATCAACGAAACTTATCCATTTCAGACATGAATAAATTTAATTGAGTACCTACAATTATTATACCAAATTTTCACAAACCAGAGTTGTGATTTATGTAGGTATTTTTTTCTAATTCCGTATTATTGAAGTACATAATTATTAACTATAATGTACCTAATTTGAATGTTTTTGTTAAAATATTAATGCATAGTAAATAATGATTGTATATAATTATAAAGCACTAATTTAGTTTAATTAGATTAGTTCATACTAAATAAAAGTAAAATGAGTTATGAACTAATAATTATTTTTGATCAAGTTTACAACCACGATTAACGATATCTTTGATCGAGTTTACAACTTTAATGATAAAATCCCTTGTAACCTCAAATTATAAAAATGTTCGTTGTCCTATGATAAACTCTCATCGCCTATCCATTCTTATATTATCTATGGTTTTAAATTATTTTAAATATGTATTCGTGATATTATATAAGTGTCCCACTGAGATATGCAATAATTTTTGTTATATTCAATATGTTTAATACGTTTTTTTTTTTGTAATAATTAGGTAACCCATTCACTAACCTAAAGATCTTCTTTATTTTATAACCTGAATTTTTTTCAAACAAATTTAATAATGATAGATATCCATGTTTGTATTCTTTTATTCATTTATACACCTTTTAATCTAAAATGTCCAGTTTAGCACAGCGTCATTGTATTGCATTGTTGCTTCGCTCTAGTACTAGTGGGTTAAGACAACCATAAACAGAAGACGAATAATAAAATATGGAATAGTTGTGTAACAGGAAAACGAAAAGTGATTACAAACGACCACGACGGCTGCAGCTTCAAAATTGTTACTGGATAAGTGAATACATAAAATATATTTATTATAAGGCTGCTGTGTAAAACGATGCGAGTTAATGAGGGTATACAATTTATAGTCCATTGTAGTGATCTTGTCGTGTTATCATTTTTCTGAAAACCAGAACATTCCCTTTCTCGGCGATCGTTACTGACAGGTTCACAATTAATATCTACAATCCCCAGTATTCGTTCTCCCGTGGTAAAGTTTTGTCCGTTAGCGATAAGATAAGCTAAAATATAGATAATATATTATTATGTAAATGTATGAGTTATGTTTGCTTATTATTTCAGGGTCCGAGAACTAGAGATCGTTGCACAGTCAGTTAACAATTACATCTCCAGGTTATCGAAGCAAATTTCGATGTGATGTGTAAATTTATTTGTTTATTTAATGAATTACCGTAATAATTCTAACATCTTGATTAGCATTTTATTTCAATAGTTAGTAATACACAATATTAATGTCTAATGACATACGCACCACTTGTATGCTGACTAATAGCTAACTTAATCCAACAATACTATACAACATAATCTCATTGAACTCTATATTGTAACTGGGATGCTCACCAGCCATAAGACCAATATAAACATAACCAAAAAAGTGTGTTTGAAAAGCACAGCAGATAATAATGGTGATGCAATTTTTTTTTTCCGATTGACCGATTTTAGTTAATTATGGTATTTCGTAAGGAACATGCCTTGGTCCTTTTTGCAGATGACACTGCTTTAGTAACAGATGCGGATAACTCAATGGAATTTTATCAAATAGCTAATAGCGATCTATTTAAGATTCGGAACTGGTTTATAAAAAACAAATTATCTTTAAATATTTCCAAAACAGATTTGTATCAGAGAGATACATATTACATATTATATGGAGAAATATTAAAAATATTGAATATTAATAGAAATATATAAAAATCCATAAAATACGGTTGGAAACCCTTCATAAAACAGTTTTAATACAATGCAATAATCTCTATTTTCGGGGTAAATTCGACTAAAAGAATAATATTTTTTTCATATTTTTAAATTGTATATGTCGGTATCATTATTGTCTTGTTCTTTATTCATATATAATAATATTATATACAATTTTGATCGACAGTAAACGAAAAACATCAAATAAAAAAAATTAATAGATTGTGTCATTATATATAGTTGATCATAAACAAGTAGTATAGCAATAATAATAATAATAATAATGATACAAAAAACAAAAAAAAAAAATTGATTAATGATAATAAAAATAAAATTAATAATAATAATAGCTTATATATAAGTAATAATAGTAATAATAATAATAATAATAATAATAATAATAATAATCATATAAATACAAATTAACAAAAATCTAGGCGTGTATTAATGTGATATAAAATCTAAGTACAGTTTAAAATCTCAGTTTTTTTCAACAAAAACAAAACAAAACAAATTATTTTATAAAAATATTTTTTGGTTTTACACTCTCAAAATACACTCGGTAATAATCAATTGTATAATTTGCCGTCAAGCACTAATCACTACACAGGTACCCGATAATTTTACTAACATATTTTTTAAGCGTCACACGTGCGTCATCCCGTTTCTGTGATCACATTTGACAAACCACTGAGCGTTCGGGTTCATTTGGTACACAGCCATCATATTGGCGGTCGGTTCTATACGCCGTTGACCTGTATAGACAATTTAAACACATTCACGTGAGTATATTGCGACTATTGTGTATGTTTGGTTGTCGCCACAATACGATAATATTAATAAAATATTATCCAGTAGTTTTACCTAGATATGTGTATTTTTATATTTTATCCTGTCAATAGAAACATTATGAATTGTACGAGATAAATAATTGAATCATTCAGATAAATATTTTCAAACCGTAATTTATATAATATTTATTAGATAAGTAAAAAAAGGCGGCTGATACTGCAACTATATATGGGATATACAGAGTAATTTAATTTATATAACATGTGCGCAACGATAAATCATTGCTAACAAAAAACAATTCTGAGCAGAGTAGTATTAGTCGTGTTTATTCCGCGGTTGCTAAGGGAATCCAGAAACCAATCATTATTACACAAAAAATACACAAAATATTAAGAAAGCTGCAAGGAAAATCAAAAAGTGGCCACCTCTTTAATGTGTAAATTAGATCAAAAATGCATCAAGTAAGTTATTGATTGTAGTACTATTTCCAGTAGAAAAGTTGTTTACAGACATAAAAAATAAAAATAAAAAAATACATAAAACAACAATAGTAAAAATAAGGAATGTATTGATATTTCATATTTCGCTTAGAATCTAATATCTATGCCTAATAATCCGTTAGTATATATTTGCAATTTAAAAACTTGAAAATTCGTGTTTGACTTAATTCGCAACAATGCTCCGTTGAATATTTAGAGGGAAATCATTACCTATATAGAATGTTATACATTTAATTTCAAGTTATGTTTAATATAAGTTTTTACTTGGAAGTATCAATTATCTTCAAAGTGGATTATAAATAAATAATAATATTATAGTCTGTATATTATACTCTATTGTTATTTCTTATTAGAATACATTTACTATTTACAATTTGTATAAATTAATAGATTTAGATGAATCAAGTATAATTTAGGATTTGATATATAAATTGTATGACAAGAGTAGTATTATTAAATATGATATTCCTAGGTATAATAGTCCTTACCGATATTTCCGCCAGTTTCGTATAGGAAATGCGTTCTAGTAGCCATATCGGGATCAGCGGTCGTCAACAAGCACGACAGGTTTCCGTTGGGAGCGAGTTCAGTTAGTGCCCTTGATTTGAGGTCTTTGCGGCCTGGTTTGGCCGTATGACCGTTTTTCGTCACTGTCTGCTTGGCGGCTTCCTCCACGATCCTATAAATGAACACAAACAAAATTATAATATTTTTCAGACTTGTAAACCCCAACGACCAACTAATGAATTACTTACTTAAGTATTACGTCACCAACCGTGGTCGTGTCCGACAAAAACAACGGTATTCCAGATATTCGGAATTGAGGGGCATCAACGCGAACTACGCCCTCTTGGTAATCCGTCTCGTTGTTTATTTTTTTGGTGACGATATCCGTTTTCTTTTTTCCTAGGAACCTTCTCACCTGTACAAGAACGTACGCAAAAAATTATAATTATTTAAAAATCATTTGTTTATAATATTGTTGTCATGATGTAGCAATCAAATAATATTATTAGGTATATATGGCATAGATTTTAGTTATGTTCAAATTTTTAAGTTTAATTTCTTGTAATAATTACAAAAGCCTTGCGCTATGATTTCTCTACTTTATATATATTTTTTAATAAAAATAAATAATGGTTTTTACAAAATCTAAGATAACCATTTATTGAACCAAAATGTTGGTATTAAAAATATTTCCTAATTATGAATCGTCAAGTTTCTATAATTTGTTGAAGCTTACTAAAATCATTACCAAAATTATTTTTTATAAAAATTGAGTGAATCGATTGATATTATTTTGTAGTGGAAATAAAAGCAATTTAAACTACCATAAACGTCAACAAATATATCAATTTAATCATAACAAATTTGATTTTATCAAGCGTTTTCTCATTAAATGTGAAAAACCGAAAAAAGAAAAACTAAGGAAAGTGGGAAAATGTCCGAAATATATTAGTAAAATATTACAATTTTTTTTCTGTAGACAACTTTTCTACTAGAAAGCATACTCCGATTATTAAGTATACCACCTTTCCTGAAAGGAAATGTTCTCTGGGTGGTACTATAAAGAGGTCATTTTTTGAAATTCTCATTAATATTTGAAATAATGAGAAAAACCGGGTTCTTTAGGTTAAACAAATATTGAAAGATTTAAAATTATGGTTGTCATTGGCAACTATTTTTATTTAATTTTTGTTATTCTTAAGTTTTTATTACTTCAAATCTATAATATAAACTGTTGGCAAAGCAACATTATCAATTAAACACCGTTCAGAATCGTTTTTTCGTTAGCAATGGTTTATCATTGCTTACAGATATACATTAAATTCCCGTCTGTATCCTACCTTCCCAACTATTCACCTAAAAAAGTAGCTGCACTCACGTACGATGTATGTCCGGCCTTTTTTATATTTAGTTTAAAAATATATAAAAAAAGGAATTAGTATATGGCCTTTATAATTATTACATGGAAATAAAAACATATTAAATTTATAGATTTCTGTAAGATATTCTGTGCCAATACTTACGGGATTATTATTTTCTTTCAGTCTGCATTGGTAAAGCTCGTTGTTATGCCTAAGCTGAGTCATGAGGTCGATAGGAACTAGGCACAACTCTTCGATGTGGTTCATCAGAGTTTCGGTTAGGCGACAGCTACGGGCAGCCTGGTCCAAATGTGACTGCAAGTCTTTTTTCTCCAAATGTACGGACCTAAAATGCCACGATAATATAGTATTCATTTATTTACATTTACAATGTATAATAATGATAAATTATTTTTAGTAATTTTTAGTAATCTTACCTAGGTGGAAATAAAGACGGGGCAATGATCATGGCCACATTGTGCTCGGTCATTTTGTTCTCTAGGTCGTGTCTTTGCTGATACTCGACTAGTTTGGACATGAATTGAAGAAGGGCGCGTAAAGTGGCCCGGTTTTCCGTAGGTAATAGCAGCACCAGTAGATTAAGAGCCCTCACTGTATCCGGTACGGCTGTAAGTTTATTGTTGACAACGGTTATAGGGAGGAAAAAACGCACATTCGGTTCGCAGGGGATTTATTATATAAATGCAGTAGCACTCACAGTAGCTCTGGTAAAATAGATTGACGAGTTCGTGGGTGAGCAACAGTCCGGGCAAGTCTCTGAGCAAACGTTTCAACAAAGCGACTAGATCGTGAACGGAACATTTTTCCAACAGCTGATCTGCCTCTTCGTGTTTGGCATAGAAAAACTTTTCCACGGCCCCACAAAGTTTGTCGACTTTCGCTTTGGGGGCTGCCATACGTAGTAGGCCTTGCTCGCACAAACCGCGTTTCTCCAACTGTCCGAGGACTTTTTGGACGATCAGCGGCACTTGGACGCGACGGTTGGTAATAGACTCGTCGCGGTCGACTAGCGTTGACAACGAAACACCGAAAATCGTCCCTTCTGTTTGTGCAACCGAGTAATTTAATTAGATAAAAATAAATTATTGCATAGTAATTTTAATCGTGCATTTATATTCACCTTCTCTCCTTTTGCGTTTGTGCGGTTTCCCTTTGTTGAACGGTATACCGGAACTGTCGAACATGGCAGAAAGTTCGAGAAACAACAGAGGACGGAGTTTGGCTAAATCTTCGTCACTCAGGGAATCTGGCCAAGTTCTCCCGGTGTTTTCGTCGACGGACGAATAGGATTTCTAAATTCAATATATAATATACATATAAATATATACATATTATTTACGCGTCAGTATCGTTAAGCCGGCTAAAGTACAGCGATTAAAATACCTCCAAATGATAATTGTTGTTTTGCCACATCTGTTCGAATCCCATGTACTGAGAGCTGTCCCGGTGATTATCGTTCGATTCGTATAGACAACCGTGACTACGGGTCAAACCTGCGGATTGAGGTGCCACTAAGTCCATACTGCTTATGCAGACAAATGAAAATGAAACACGTTATTATTATGTTGGTTATAAATTTAAAAACGAAATTATTATTATTATTGGTATATACGTACTTGGGAGAGCCGACGTGTTCGTCGGAAGAACTCGAGTATAAGTGGAGTGGATCGCTACCGCTACGATTCCTGTCTTTGACCATAGGGAGCGGCCGTTGTTCAAACTTGAAACCGCGTATGGTGCCCAGTCTTTGAAAACCAACCATTGTGATACCGTCTGTGCAAAAAAAAAAAAAAAAAAAAAAAAAAAAATGAAAACATAACTAACGTTTAACATTATCGACTATATTATATTTTTTGAACTCTCAAAAATATAATCTATAGTAAAAACATACTCGTAGGTATGTACGAGTACACTTATAGCAGTTTATTATAAAAAAAAAAAAAAAAAAAATTAGGTACCTATGTAATAATACAATATTGTGTTTACATAGAAGTAAGAGTGTTAAATACAAGTAGAAAAGTAGAGAAATCATTGCAGTATGTCTATGAAATTTCTTGTAGTAAAACTTTCGATTGATAAATGCGATCGTAATCGTATAATGTGTTTTGTTGAGATTTGGATTGGAGCAGTAATAGCGTATTATACACTAATTTGTATGATTTAGGTAATGACCGGTGTCACTACGGGTCAAACCGCGTGATTTTAAGATAATATTATACCCGGATATGTGTAGAATTGTAGATATAATTATTTTTTCGGACATTGTTCTCCGTCAAATAATACTTGATGATGTCGGTTTATATAATGTAATTTTGCATCGAGTGTTATTTGATTGTATTATTATTTATTAAACACGAAACATCCTGAGAAGACGCGGTACCCCGCAAAGCGTGCTGTTTAAGTTCAACTAACAGGCAACATAGCGAACACACGCTTACGCAGACTGATTATAGCATCGTTTGATTTTTGGTTTCAGAGAAAAATCGCCAATTATAAAGCGAAAAGCGGACGATATTCAGGAGGGCGCTATTCTGCGTTTTTTAAATGAATTTTTGTAAAGTTCCAGTCGTTTTAAAATATCGAAATTGCCGTTATTTCTTAACGATGGACTACATGAGCGTACACGTATGATGGCGAAAACGCGCGGTTCCTTCTCGGATATCATCCCTTTCAGTTTTTTAATAGGTGCTTTTGTTCTGAAACTGAAATTCGGCGAGTTTCGCTCAGTCCGCGTAAACGTATTTTTGCTATGTTGCCCAACAGTAGACTGCAGTAAATGCGAGTACACGTCCTCTTAAGATTTAATGTTATTTTGCATAATTTATTTGCTGTTTTCGACGGTAAATTCGAACGGTTGAGGACATCTCGATAATATAAGACGGGTCTACGATTAAAACACGTGTTAGGTATTGTAATTTTAATTACCGCTTTCAGAAGCGACGATACCGTTGTTACTTCGGTTGCTCCTGCGGAATATGTCTCTAGACGGTAAAACTGGCGCACTGGGCATTCGGCGGACATCCTTTTTTGAATATATTCTCAAGTCGTGATTAGAATCCGTGAATCTGCGGAAAAATATGGCACGTTTTTAATAATTCAATGTTTGATTTTTTTTTAAATTCTTTTCTCTTTATCAAAACGAATATTTACTACACGCTGTTTACAATATTGTGTTTACGTGTAGCACGTAAAACCGAATGCATTAACGGAAATAGCGCTGCACTTGAAAATGCGGTTAATTGAATTAGGTATTGTTAAAACTACATTAACGGTCGTCGACGAGTCGCGCGTGTGAAACGTGATTCCTGTAACACACACACGACCGGTCAATCGAACACTCGTCAAGTGTATAATCTCGTTCGTATATATAAATTGGATGATGATGATAGCTTAATATAATCGGTTTCAATGCGAAGGTGGACAACGAACGGTGTATGTTCAATTTCCCGAAGAAACGCGTTTACAATAATTTATTACGAGCAACGGCCCGGGTATTTATTTAATCGCCCGCAATGCCCTTGACCTATCGAACACGATAAATAATAATACTACGTAGTTCGGTGTACAAAGATATGATATGACGTGTTGGGTATTACTTTCGGGATCAATAAATTTCGCTTTTGTACTTGTGAACTTTTGTTTGTCGTGTAGTTGGGTGTACCGTAGTGGATCTACACAATATTATGTATCACAAACAACACTTTTAAACCGATTGCGCGCGCGCGCGCTTTCTATGCGGGTTCGGTTTTGGTTTTCGGGTTTAATAACGAGGTCCGATATCAGATATAGAGTATCGTACACGTACCGCCGCTGCCGAAAAAAAAAGTTATATTGCATACCTAATGGAAAAAAAAAAAAAAAAAAAAAAAATGGGTTCGCTAAAACAAACGAAAAAAAACGTGACCGCGGCTTTCGTTTGGCGGCGGTGAATTCATAACCTATTGTTTCGTCGTGTCCGTGGCTTATTAACGCTCCTCTAACCTTGGCTGGTGGGAAAATTCGCCGTACTCTACACGCTTAGAAGTGAAAAAAAAAAATGATAATAATAAAAACGTACTTAAACGCGCGCGCGCACTGATGGTGCGAGAGAGCCCGTACGTTTTATATACGGGAACACGAGCGAGCGAGCGCGCGCGTAATTACGAGAGAACCTTGGAAAGATATACAGGGAAACATACGGAAAGCAGATATCATTACTTATATTATTTTAAGTACTTGTCGACAAAAAAAAAAAAACCAACATAAACTATAGGTATACAGTAGGTATCTACTAAAATCGGACGAGTAAATTTTCATCGTGTAATACAGTGTTTCTCAACTTTTTGGACGGCATATACAGACCACTTGGAAAACTTTCAACGGGTGATTTCTGAGCATTGCTTTCCTTAACAAATTTTGAAATTCTGAGAAGAATACTGTTGCTCAATGCTATACGCTTTTTGTTGTTAGTGTCCAATCGACTCCCCTGGTTATTTTTTTGCTGTGATCAGACTCAAAAATGCTTGCTCGGACAAATATCATATAAAAAATATACGGATATAACGTGAGTGAATTCCCCGAAGTAGTATAAGTGAAATTGCTCAGTGGACCACCGATGACAGGCCCTCAGACCACCGGTTGCAGTGGTACACAATCAATCTTACCAACATGGGTCGAACTATTAGCACTACTATCCACCAACTATTAGCAAATCAACTTCAATATAGACCATTTGGGCACTTAAGATCCTATTCCCATCCTAAAAAAAATGTATAATAATATTCACCGTCACCAGCCTATAAGGCTATAACAACGATCGACGACCACTCACCCACTCAATATTTTTAGAGGGTCGACTGACCCCGTTGACCCATAACGTGTGCGCCACTGACCGGTTGGGTACCACTGACGTAACAAAAAGAAAACCGGATAATAAATATAAGAATCTAGAAAACCGGCGTGTATTCCACCGTATATTATACTTATTATCAACGGAAATAATAAAATACTATTACTCGGTAGACGAGAGTGCATTAACTGTGGAATATAATGCGTTCGACCGAAAGTTTCTTGTTGCAGTCATCGTCTCTTCATATAAGGGGACGTCGTTGCAGCACTCGCCGGCCATCATTATTCCGGAATAAGATAAAATATACCGTTAAAGCTGCGTCACGTGCTACGTTATTTTTGGACTCGGCAAGCACTTACCACTGAACCATTAACGACCGAAACGTGTGACAGCTATTTAATATCTCATGTCTTACACCCGATGACGTAACCATGATCTTTCTTTGGGGGTGGGGGTTGGGGAGTGATATTAATATTTAATCAAAATGCCGTGGAAAAAAAAATCTTAACTAATATATTATACGCTTTACCTATCGCACGATTTTATTAACATTTAATATTAATAATAAATGAACAGGTATATTGATAATGTGCCATGTTATACGCATTTGATATTTTGCATTTCGTATTGTATGTGACAAGAAATAATTGCAAAATAGAAAAAAAAGGTCTGGGTGACTGGGTTCTAGTCCTCGTCGGGGGGTGATGTATCGCTCGCATAACCTCCCTTGAGAAAGCCGCTAATTGCACTGCAGTCTTACAATAATATATCTTGGTCTCCCAATAGAACGTAAGGGGCTGATACATTTATATCCTATCTAAAAATCGGAGTAGTTATGGTCGGCTATTCTTATTCACTGATATACTTGTATACAATAAATTAGATTGCTAACTGGTGAAGTAAAGTTTCTATTCACAATTTAATTAAGCCGTCCGTTTCAAACAGTTATACGGACAGTGTATAGCAGTTAGTAATCTAGTATACTATCTATATCTGTGTTCCTACTACATTAATCTTTAGGAACGGACCGTTGGACGGATACAAATAAAGGTTTTTAATGAGTTATATTTATCATGTCGAAGATCTCTTAGAATCTGCGTTTATCACTTATAAACACAATTAGACGCAATTTAACAACAATCAAATTTATCCCATGTACAATCTACGTATAGGATGTATTCCTCTCTTTAATATTATACTTAGCCAAGAAAAATGCGAAAAGTCAATAGTGAAACTGTATCGTTAAAAAGCAGTTGTGTAGTTAGGAATTCAAGCGTTCTGGGGTAAGTTCAGGTTTTGCATCCTAGCTACTTAGTCGATTTTCTTCTAGGATATAATATGTATTTTGAATTCTTCCCGTAATGTAAATTTTAGAGATTTTAAGTGGTTTTCAATTTCAAATTTAACTTACAAATTATACTGCAATATTTTGCATTCAAAACGCAATAGGTATTAGACATCGCATCACAAGGTTTAAATTTCGTGAAAATCTTTAAAATATAAATTATACGTTTTGTGTTTGGATAACGACGAGATTATTTTATTATTTTATCCAAATGAAATTCGGTCAGTTTTATCAATTATCAATAGACGCATTATTAACGCGTTATCTGTCAACTTGTCTATGATAATTTTAAAGAAGACTTTTGCAAAACACTGGACAGTTTCGCATCGTCCTCGCATTCCTCCCCTCCCCCATCTTCCCGCCGCCGAAAAAAATAAATTAAAAAAATCCGCTCCCCGGAGAGTCGCGTAACAATATCGTCAAAGTTACCGCCACTTTGGTTTATTTAGGCGCAACGTGGGTCCGGTCGGTTAGGCCTGTATATACACAGGTAATTAAAACGTACACGCGGCGGCATTCCTGCGGTAAAATATTATTTTACTATTATAGCGTGTGTCGGCACATTGAACCAATGCCGCCGTGTGTATTACTATTAACGTTATTAGCTTCGGAACGGATGAAAAGCATGTTCGGAACGGCATAAAAAGCGGTCCCCGAACGCAGCGGCGGCGACCGTAGGAGGGCCGGCGCAGCGCGCGACACCTCGATCCGAGATCGGCCGCGGTAAACAGGCGCGTTAAGTGGACGTAATACGCGCGTGTGCGTATGGTCGTCTCCGTTTTGCAAAGGTTTGATAACGTTAGTTAGTTTTGATTACGGAGCGAAATTACCGATTGCCAAACACAATGATAAGAACAATACTATCCGTGCAACGTAGGCGCTATTTTTTCGATATTTTCGAGCGAGATACGATAGCGTGCGAAATATATCGCGGTACAATGTTTACATGCACGCGTCGCTTGTAAATACAAATATCTCGCCAACGTTGCCGCGGACAATGCGTTCTTATCTTTAAGTTTTGATAACAGGTCAATTCACTCGGGTATCGAAAATTGACGGCGCAAAATTGTCCCGGCTTAACGCAAATTTGATATGTCCCGTGTTCGTAACACGGAGAGAGCACTCACGCGTGTAACCGCGGTATTCAGATACCTTATCTGCGCCTGAGATCGATTTAGACCATCGATCGTTGTGTAATATTTATATAATTTGTTTGTGTGTGTGTGTGTGTGTGTGCGCGCGCGTGTATATGTGATCTCTGGGTTTAAACGCGCAAACACACATTTTTTTTTTTTTTTTTAAACGCGCGTCTGTGAATATTAAATACGAACAAAAATCACCGACGCGACGGGAACGTTTCGTTGCGAAACACGAGGATGGAATAGGTATTAGAGAAAACGCGCAAACGGTATTTTTTATTTATACGGTTAAATCGCGGGGTATACTCTACGTTTACACGCGAATTAATAGCTCTAGTTGCGCTATACATAATTTATAATATATAATAAGCACGCCCTATCGATAAAAAAAAAAAAAGAAAAAAAAGTACACACAAATATTTTATTACGCGGGTTTTGCATTGGAAATCTTGTTTCGCTGCAGTTTGCAGAACAGATTCGGCGGATATGTTCCGATAAAATCCTACAATCGTAAAAAATTACAATATCGTAGCAACGAGCACGATGATCTTGTAGCATTTCCTTAGTTGTTTTGATACGTACTATATAGAGAAGCTTAAGTAAGTTATCTGAATAAATCTTTCACAGATAACCCACGAAAAGTAAAATTCGCCATTTTTGGTTACGTATTTTGAAGTTTTGTTACCGTATTTTCTATTTTATTCTTAATATTGTTATTTAAAAGAAAAATTAAATTTATTACAATAATAAATGATTTTTTTTTCACATTTTAATAAACGTTTCCGGCATATTTTACCATTTATGGTGTGAATTTTAAGCGTTTGTAAGAGTACAATATCATTGTTCTTAAGAGGACGCCACACCGACATCTACTGTCTCCGTCAGACAAACGCAAGACGTAGCAAATTTGCGTTCAAATACATTTTGTGCCGTTAGTTTTAATATTAAAGCAAATAAACTTATCACCAAACTTAAAGGTAAGAAGATTATATTGTATGTCCTAGCGTTGATGATTTTTCGATATTTTTATTTTTTTAATGAGACATGAGTATGTTAAATATCACAATTTAAAAATATTTATATTTTGCTTAAAAATAAAAATATCGAAAAATCATCAACGTTAGAGCGCATATAATCTTATTACCTTTAATTTTGGCAATAGGTCAATTCGCTTTAATATTAAAATCAACGGCACAAAATGTGTCCTACTGAACATAAATTAGCTATGTCTCGCGTTTGTAAGACGGAGAAAGGAGATGTCGGTCTGGCGTCCTCTTATGTTTTTTTTTTTTTTTTAAAAATTACAATTTTAACAAGTCCTGATCATAATAGTTATAGGTAAAACTTAATACCATAATATACCTATAATCACTATACGATCTGCATAATTGGTTTCATTATTATTGAAATAGTCGTCGAAAACAACGAAAATCTCGAGCGTTCGATATTTTCCACCGTGACGCATACGTAAACAAAATAACAATTATCCAGTTTGTCTCGGACAATAGAGTGGACATAGGTATTATAACATGGGCGTAAAATGATAATGATGATAATATTCTCATTATGTAAAGTGAAAAATACGAATAATTGTGTTTTGTTGTAGAGTGGAATTATTGTAACACGCTCGTCTTTACAACCGACCCGTCGCCGCCACTTTGAGCGTTTTTTACCGGTAATAAATCGACAAACAATTACCAACAAAATACGTTTCATGGGAGTACCCGTACTAAACAGGTACCGGCTACTTCCCATTAGTGTTTAATTGTTTTAACAATAGGTAAGCACGTCCACTCGGCGCCACCGTAATAGGCGAACTGACATTACGTCATAAACAATGACTATTTATTGTTACCCATAGGTATATTCGGTAAGAGGTTTACCGCCGCCGCCGCATTACACATCATGTTATTGTTATAATTTATAATAATATTATTGTTTTCCTTCCGTCGCCTATGCAATAGCCGATTTTAGTAGGAATTTACGCGCCAAGTTAAAGAAAATTAAAATTAAAACCTTAAAATCTTAAAAAATCCATACATGCGGAGTTCTAACGACAAAGACCGTGGGACGTGTATATTTCGTACACATTCGAAAATGTCAATTGGAAATTAATGAACACGATTACACCTTGTGTATACTCGCATTTAATTTAAAAAAAGAAAAGAGACGGACATACTTCAGCAACGATAAGCCATTGCTTACGACAAAACGATTCTGAGCGGAGTTCAGTTGATAGTGATGCATTGTCTACAACATATATGTCTTATTATCGTAAAATATTAAACAATTAAACAGGCATTATATATTTTCTTGAATAATATTTGTTTAATATTTTACCTATTTTTCTGTTTTTTTCGGTTTTTCCCATTTATTGGAAAAACTCATGAGAAAATCGACAATAACCTCTCTAAAGTACTACCCCGAGAAAATTTCCTTTCAGAAAAGAGTATTTCTTATTTCGTATACATCGGAGTAAGCTTTTTGGTAGAATTTTCGTACACAGTATATAAAAATAAAAAAAATAAACATCTTTGTAAAACCAATACAATTTTCGCTACACTCAGAATCTAAAATAAGTATTTATGCGTTTGGTTTATTTCGATTTGAAAACAATATACAAAATCAAAAACTCACTACCGTATTTCCGAACCACTTTCAAGGAAATAACGGCGATCAAAAATAGTATTTTAGATTCTGAACAAAGTGAGGAATGTGTTTGGTTTAACTATGACGTGTGTGCTTTTTTTGTGTCTGTAAGTAATTTTGCTACCATAAATCTTACTCCAATCAACTTCATTGTAATATTTTTGATATTTTTGATTTTCTTTGTTGGTTACTTAATAAATGGGAAAAACTGGCAATTAACGTGCACATTTTTTTGGGGAAAAATACGAATACTAATACTTTGTTTAACAAGAATAAACGTAGGGGTGTCATTAGACATTTACGGACTCCGATAATCAAATTCGCCGATAACAAGAGATTTGTATACGTACTTATGACATGTATCCTTCTATGTGTAATAAATTTGGCGATATCAATCGCGTAATTTTTAAAACAGTTTCTCTACAAATATGTTTTGCTTTCTCTACATCCACATATTTAACGCATCTTCATTGCTGGACGATAAAATCTTCAAAAACACCCACCAAGCATTTAATAGCGATTTTGTGGCAAAATAGGTACAATGCCGGTAAATGATAAAAATAAAAAAAGAAACGTACAGGGAGACGATATAGGAGAATAATTAAATTCAGAATTGAGAAAATTAAAAAAAACTTGGCAAATTTTGATGTCTTTTTTCTTATAGAAAGTAATATATCTTTTTCTTTTTAACTTAATAATATACATTTATTTAACACTGTTAATGTTTACAAGTTAATGAATTTACAAATTCAGTGTATTGTCTTTCACCAAGAATGGAATCCTCGTTTTGAGCTTGTTTTTTTTTTTTTCACTTTAACAGGTTTTTTTTTATGGTATTTATAATATATGTATAAACCTTATTATACGCGATTAAATTGCTTTAATTTTATTGGATTCCGTCCCGAACTTCCTGTAACACAAAATTTGATGCCCGAATTTGGTCCCGAGAGTGAAGCAGCTACATTTTAATTTTGTTCTTGCTATCACTGTAGTGATATAATTACTCGAAACTTTTTTGTCGTTTTTGTTTTAAAAGAAAAAATTAGACATGTGTTTGTAATTGACACAGGTCACATACGGGGTATTTTTAGCCCGTGAAAAAAAAAATTAAACATTCCAGCTCAGCGGCCGGTCCTAAGCCTGGAAGAAATAAAGACATGTTACTAGTTAATACTCATAGTTATTAGATTGAAAAAAAAAAAAGGGGACGGAATTCAGACGTTACTGCTCCACCTCCTTCGGGACTGATTCACCAAATACTCGGGACGGTATTCGGGAGCCGCCGATTTATGTATTCTGCGATTTTACTCGTACCTACGCACGAATTTATTAAAATCATAATATAATAAGTATTCTAAACTCGAATCAATTGTGTTTCGGGCACGCCCGTACGCAGCTAATACCGTCGTACGGTTCCACCCGAGTATATGGCTATACAGCACAGGTAGTTTCGCGGTCGTATTCAACCGATGCACTGTGACTGCATACCTATATATCTTGTCCATTTGGCCGATTATTATCGACGAAATTAGTATCCGAACGGCTCGTGTGTTATTTTCCGTCTTTTGTATACGGTAATTATTATTGTTATCATCATTGTGTTTGATCGTTTACGCTGGACGTTCCGGCGTATATATTATACACCTGCTATTATATAATATACATAATATATTTCTGGCGTACATATACAGGGCGATCAATATAACGTCAGACACGTATCACGTCGGAAAATATTAACGTTTTTCGATTTTTTTTTTATTTTCGTAACGTTCAAGAATCAAGCGACGCTCTTAAAATGTTACATTTCTGTTATTTTTTGGTCGCCCTTATTTTCGGGAGTGAAACCATTATCCATTTTTCATTTTCGAATAGCAACATATAAAATACACGTTAATGAGATATTCCGCTTTTGAGTGTGGGCAGGAGAAAAGTAGTGACGAATCATCCGTGTGGCGGCACGGCGCGCGGCGTTTGAACAGTGTTCCACTATTCTCCTCTTGCTGAAAAACCGCAAAATCGATATACTTTATTTAAACTAAAACTTCATCGATTTATGGAATTTTTAATAAAGGTCGCTATTTGAAAATCAAAAACGGATAGTGGTATCACTCCCAAAAATAAGTGTGACAAAAAATAACGGTAAAATGTAGCATTTTAGATCTGTTTGTTTCTCGAGTGTTCTGGAAAACAAATTGCGAAAAAAGTCAAAATTTTCCGAGATAAAGAGTGTCTAACGTTATGTTGATCACCCTGTATACCTGACTGCCCTCCTATATACACCTAATATTACACGCACGACGAAATTCATCGGGTGCACAGTTATAATAATATAATTGTGTGCGCCGGCCGGCCAATTTTATATTAACTTTGGCATCGTGATCGGACGATATTACACGTAGGCAACTGAAAAGTCGGTATATTATATTACTATTGGTAGGTACACCCATCATATAATAACGAATCACGTCATTGCAGAACGACCGCCTCGACGCATTCACTTCTACATATACATATAGTGCTCGTCATTCTGTTTCGTTTTGCACACCCAACATCACCATCACAGAATTTTTCGATCAAAAAATCGGATTTAAGGGACAATTTTTTTCTTTGGTGAGGGATAAAACAAAGAGATCCGGGAGATAACTGCGGGAGTACCTATATACCGAAGATAACTATAACACTTTGCGAACGTACGGAGAATACAATGATTATTGGACGTTGTGACGGCTGTGACATGGTTGTCATTTGTAATCAAAATTATCAAATCAAATGTAAAACTCGATTATGTATATTATGTATTTATACGAACATAATATTGCGCTACAATCAAAGTGTCATATTTTTATTTACTAAATCGTGACTTCAATACTTATAGGAAAAATAAAATTTAAAAAAGTAGTTTTGTTATTTTAAAATTAAATTTACACTGCATTAAACAAATATTAATTTCGATAAAAATTTAATACGCTCATTATAGATAATGGATTTTTTCAATACCTATAACCAAAAATAATCGTCGTAACATTTAGGTAGTATGATGTTATACTTGATTTTTTTTTTTTACTTTTGGAAAAAAATATACCTCTTAATACCGGTGTTTACCAGTACCAGAACCGAAACTATCATTTTGTAATCTTAATAATCGGAACTGACATTTTTCTTTAAAATACCAAATTGGAACTGAAACTGAAAAAAATCATAAAGGTTCCAAGCTATGCAGGTTGTGACGCATGAAAGAAGAAGTTAAGGTTACTGCCTGATGCAAGGTTGTGAATTTAATAAGTACTAAACGACTATATGCTTGCGGATATATGCATAAATCTGGACAATTATGCAAATGTATTTGAATACAAGTTACATAAAAATGCATAAATACATAAAAACATACCCTAGAAAAAATTGGAAATTTCGCGGTGAAAATTATTGTAATTCGTTTAAATACAATTATCTGATATTTTCGTCAGATTATTGAAATAAAACTTTATATTAGCATATTATTATGGTTACCGAGTCATTTTATTTTATTCCGAGAAATCACAACTAAGGTGAACAAAATTCCCACTATAAGTCTAATTATTCTAAGATATGCGGAAAACAAGTACCAACATTAAAATATTCCGTTTAAAATGCCGTATTTGAATATTTATAGTACTTTACGAAAAGCGTTTGGCTAAAATAAATTCTAAATTTAGAACCAAAAAAAATTAAAATTTTTAAACCTGTGTATAAAACTAATAATTCTACATTTTTTTTTTTTTTAAATTTCGTAATCAATATTATAATTGTTTATAGTGCGAGGAATGATGTTTCTTGTTTCTTTTTGTATAAATTATGGATATTGCTATTTTTATTGTTTGTTTGTTTGGTTTTTTTTTTTTTTTTTAGAAACTCATAACGGTTATCAAAACACGATGACGTGATATGTGCTATAATTGTTTTTTTGGACGGTATAACTATATAGCATACCAAGCGGTTTTTCGTGCGACGAATTCTAAAGTGGACAATAAGCTAGTAGTATAATATTATTATATCGCGTTCAATAAATATTATTATTATTTAAAGTACCGTAAAGAGAGAGAAAAAAAAAACATAGATTAGATATTTTCAGCAAAACCGAACGTTTTTAAAACATTGGACGGACTCATAATATTATGCGGAGAAATGTTTGATGTGCATAAATAATCGTTTAGAACAAACTGTAACGTCGCGAGAGTTAAACGCCTACCTACACGCGTAAAACTACACTATAATGGAGGCGATCAGAATCATAAAACTCGCATCGAACGAATAATGCAGTTTAGCAAATCCGCGTGTTATGTGTATAAAAAAGTACGGTTATTATATTATTATGCGCGCGCCAAACACAAAATATTAGAAAAAGGTACACGCGTCTAAAGAATCGACAATACGTGTTTTCGAAAGGGACGTGGTTAAGACGGACAGGAACGTAAACGCACGGATGGAAGAAAAAGCACAACGGCGCGGGATGAGAGAAGCCGTTTAAGCGTTGAAAACGAGATTGCGGGAAACAAGCTGGAATATGTATGCAGTAAACAAGACGTGTACGATGGTCATAAAAGCGATACCCGAAAATCCGCGAGACAAAAGACCGATCGGAAGACCGCGACTTTGTCGGAAAAATCGCGTCAAGAACGATCTACCGGAATAATTCAGACAGCAGGTAGGCGTTCGGAATGTCGTGTTGCAGATAGATACGAAACCGATTGAATCGCTAAATGAAGAAGTTTCGGAAAGTAGATGATTGTCGAGGAAAAATACTTTTTTTGGGGGGGGGGGGGGGGTTGGGGAAACGAAATCAATCGTATTTTCAGACACACCATCGCGGAGGGTGGTGACGACTAAACCGCGATTAATCTTAGAAGGGGGCGGTAGAAGAGAAAACCATCACACTCGCACGAAGACCGCGGTTGTAATAATATAATACGTACGTGGACCAGACCGAAGAATGTAATTATTCATGCCGATAAACGAAACGGAAGGTCGAGGACGAGCGAGAACCATGGGAACCGATCCTTAAATTGAAAACTGCAGAAGAACTGATAATAATATACACACAGAATAAACGGATAGGCAGGCACCTATGTTGCGCGCCAGTTACGGTTCGTGAATACATTTTTTTTTTTTTTCTAAGCGTATTTAATAGCTATACACACGAACATTTAATATGTTATTCTTAATTGCGTTTGATTAATGACTATCGCCAATAAACAAAGCCGAACCGTTTGTACAAACCATTATAATACGCTATATCGAAACCGTATTAGCGTAACAATAATAATAACGCACCGTAATCGATTGACACGCGCGCGGTGTGATGGAAGACTTCTGGGTTTTTTTTTTTTTTTTTTTAATTTTAATTTTTTTTATCAATTGTACCATAATTTTTCATTAGACATCACTCGTTTCGCACACCGTTTCTATACCGGCACGGCGGCGGCGGCGGTTTTATTATCACTGAAACGCCGCACAATAACCAGTGCACGGGTATATACCTAATTAATTCGCTATTTTGCGCGTCTCGTGTGCGCGTCTCGTGTGCGTGTTTTTGTGTTTTTTTTTATCATTATTGTTATTATTTTATTGTATTCGTGCCTTTATTATATTATCAATACCTAATCTATTATTAGGAGACGTACGATTTGTTTTTATTCGACGTTTGTACTGTATTGCAGGTTGGGCAGGTACGATACATACAAAACGTTATGATGCAATTCTTTCTTTGCGATTCTCGCGCGGAGGGGTCAATAACCTGTACGCGTGTAAAAAAAAATTCGAAAATTTCGTCTACTCACTTTGGTAATAACGACGGCGCGGGCACTGCTATTTCTGTTTGAGACCACGACATGGGCGGACTGTTCGAGTCCGAATCCGGCGTCGCGCTTCTCGATCTGGAGCTAGAACTCAAACTCTGAAACAATAACGCGGACAACGCGCGTCACGTCATCGGATTAGTATAAATACTCATGTAATGAAAATAATAACACGATCTGGGTACGAAATTACAGTTAAAAACTGAAACACGATATTTTTTAATACCGCCTGTATCGCGCCTAATATTATAAAAATTACAAAAAAATTTACCGACTCGATAAAAATTATTGCGTGATAGCGAATCAACCGAAATTACGGTATCGTACCATCGCGTATATTACATACTGCGGGTTTGCAGCAGTGTATTTATTATAGTGGGAATTTAACCGCGGCGATAAAAACTCCGCGGTGTTGTATTATTTTTACAGACGAAAATAAGTGATTTTGGTAAACTGTTAGGTATTATAATCTTAATTGTTTATAGGTCGCCAGAATTATTGGGAACGAATATGAAGACGGCCGCCGGTTTTAGTTTAGAAACCATAGTGCCATAATGTTACAGTAGAGACCTTTATACCTAGTTGTCAGAAAAATGATAAGGGAACTGTAGCCACAGCGGCTACAGAAAACCGAATTCGAAAAAAAAAAATTAAATCCGAACATATTTAATATTTACAGCTAGAGAGTCTATATAATATTGACTCTCTATCTACAGCTCGTAATTATGGGTCTTATGTGAACATTTGAAACCTAAAACTTTTAGTGGTAGAACATGAAGGAGGGAACGAAATGGGAAAAATCACGTCAGCAGGTCACATTTTGAAGTAGGAAAGTCGAAAAATCTACAAGGACCATAATACAAAATGATGGTACTATGATATTTTCAAAGGAAACAGTTGGCACCAGTGAAATATTGTATCTAGCCTCTTATCAATTTCTTGACAACTAACAATATCCGGTTGCAGTGACCCCCGGGGGGGTTCTACTCCTTCCCCCACCGCACATGTAGTTTTTATCACTATCTATAACGAGTTTGAAATATTATTAGAGATGTATAGCTGCTGGATAATATAATGTAATAGTAATTCTAAGTATCAACAAAAATATAAATAAATACATGTTATTTTTATTGTATAATATGCTCATAACAAAAACAGAAAAAAATTAGAAGGTAAGTACATTGTATGTAATTTATTCGACTATAAATCATATTATATACACTAATCCGATTTATTTTTGATATGTATTAAATGTTTTGTGGTTCCAACTAGGTATACGGTTACACCTCAACATCGCGCTCGGAAATAATTTAACGCTCGGCAACAGCTTATCCAATACGAACATTGTAATATTGTGTCGCTTTACGTATATATTTTTAGGCGGACACCTCGGTATGGCGTATAACGTAACGTATTATAAATCCGAATAGGTAATATTCGAAATGTGAAATACAGGTAAAAGGCGTGTAGGTACACAAAATATGAAACAATTCCGTCAGGTACGAGTTTTTTAAATACTATTCTCGTCTGGGTACGTTATGAATAACTACTATTATACGCGCATAGGTAATAATACATAATATTCTGTAATCTTATATAATCTATATTATAATATAGATACCTATAGGTGTCCTACCTATATTCTAATTTCCTTATAATCTTTCGTTCACAAAAATATAATAATATAATATAGACGCTAACAGCCGGTATTATGTATTAAAAATAATATTATACGCGTTATCAAAAACCATTATCGTGCGCATATTGTGTTAAGGTTTAATAATAAGGATTATCCGGTGTCATGTTTTATATGTTACGGTTATAATATTATAGGAAAAAGAAACGTGAATTATGATAGCGTTTAGTGCGGCCGCCGAACACCGAAAATTGTACATCAAAATATAATTCTAAACAAAATTATATATAACTTCACCCTGTTGTCTCGCGTGTTTGAAATGTTTGATTGTACACCTTTACACAATACATGTTATCGAATTTTCTCAAATGCATAATAAATTATAATCTCCATAAATCAATTGAACACCCGTGATGAGCAACAGAGTTCCTTCACTCAAGTCGAATTTACCTCCGTCTATTTTGTATTACGGAAATATTCTTTGCGGGACAATAAATAACCGAAATTATAATATGATACTACAGTATACTTATATATGTACTAAAATTATTCTATTTCCAAAAGACGGTGAAATTGGCTCATAAAAATTTTAAGGGCGACGGTTAAAAGTAGAAACTCTACTCAAAAGGCACATTATTGATACCAACGCCATGTATATATACGCTATTTCATTCCTCTGGCTTAATTTGTGGCGAGAAGTCTTTAAAGGAGTACAAAGCTAAAAAAAAACATCTCTTTCCCGCAACAACACGGTAAAATTAAAATTGTATCACTCCTATCTGCCTGTAAATCAATTAGAATTCTCGAGTTTGAGTTCATTTGGTCCAAAAGTAGCTGGAGAAATATATATGGTAGACGTATTGCAGTGCAAACGGTCTCTATTTTCGGAGAAAATTCAACTTAAACTTTATTATCTTATACCTGATAAAAACGATTCAATATGATTGTAATAATATATCATAGATAGAGATGATTAAACCCGTAATCTTCTGTTAAAATAACCATCTCGCGTTAGGCTAAGAGGACATTATACCCGCATGTGCTGTCTCCGTGTTACAACCACGCGGCATAGCAAATCTTCGCAGGGACAATTCTGTGCTATTAGTTTCAATATTAGAAGCGAATTGACATTTTATCAAACATTAATATGAGAACATTATTTGTGTGATATCATTTTTAAACCTTGATATTCCAAACACTCATATATCGATAAAAACTAAAATTACGAAACAAAACGATGATACGAAATAGATAATTATTTTAAAATTTGCCATGTCACGCAGTTATTAAACGGATACAGCACACGCGGGTATGACGTCCTTTTAACGCATTACACGTAGTCCCTGCAGGAATATACAACAGAACAAACTAATATAACACTATTCAACTCACTTCGAAGTCGCGGAAAACGTCCCTGATGTCGGGTTTTTTATGCCTCGCCTTTAGTTGTCTACCTCTTTGTCGGACCGTGTGATTGAGCGAGTGTACTCTCAATCTGACGGCGTCCGCTTGTCTGGTGGAGAGGTGCCTAATGGCGGGTTCGAGTTCCGAGTCTGGGACTTCACATCCGTTTTCGAATGCTTCGGTCAGGAACGACAGGCCGGCGGACGATAACCAATCGGCTTCCACCGCGCCTTCCGGCAAATGAGCGACGGCAAATTCTTGTTCTGGCGGACATTCTTCGTCCAGGTAACTGTCGAGTTGCCTCGTTTCTTGGATGATCTTGTATTCGTTCCAATAGTCTTCGAAGTCTTGGTTTACGTCAGTCTCCATGGCCTGAAATCAGTGTCGCATAAAGATATAGATTTTAAAATATCTAGATAAAGATAAGAGATTATATAAGAGATAAAAGATTGTTAAAGTAATTATCTAGACGATGAAGATAAAATACCCAGGAAAATTTATTTAGATAAAAAAGAAAAGATATTTTTGTGCGTCACCCATACAATAAGTGCTAAAAGTAAGTGTACCATAATAATATATGATATACACGTAGATTTCGCATAGAATTTTCGCGAGTAATGTAGCTAATTTAATTAATTTATAAAACCATATAATACTAATATACATTAAATAGTTTGCCTATTATTTTTAATAAATACGTAAAATAAGATTTATCTAGATGATTCAATTATTTGGCTCAGAAAAGTTATTTCTCATTCGTCGAGCTAGATAAGATAAAAGTAAAAATATGTAACACAAAACCACGGCTATAATAATAAAATACACAGCTACAAACGAGATAAAATTAATCTTTAATTAGGACTTTGCTATCATCAAAAAATAGTCGTAATATCGTAAATAACGCCGCCGTTCGATATTAATCACAATATGATGTATAATTTGTGTTTATTAAAATATTTTATGTACACACCGCAGCTATAGCTATATGATGCTGAGGTGTGTTCAACTTTCAAATCATTACACTATACGCGCGCGCGAGGTGATTCATTAACCGTGTCCGACGTTTTAATAGTTTTTAAAGACTTTCTATTATACTCCGACACGAAAAAAAAAAAAAAAAAATCAAAAATCGAACATTATATTAACGAATCACCCTGTTTGTTTAACCGCGCACAGTATTCAATTCGGATTATCGTCCTTGAAATTATAATGTAATATTACAGAGTATTTATCGGGTAGTTTTTTTTTTTTTTTTTTTTTAAACGATATCTTATCGAAAATATCACCAGATCGAATAGCAAAGTCGGTCGGATTGCTGTAATCGGATATATATGATATATAATATGCCAATGAAAATGTTTAAAAAATGATTTAAATTATTTATTGTGTATTCGCTTTAAAAGTTAACTATATTGTGTGCGGTAATTGTATTCATACGTAGGTAAATATCGTAAGAGCCTTCGGGCACACGTTCGCTTTTATAGTGTATTAGTATTATCAACGATATATATATATATATGCACAAATTTAAAAAAAAATTACTAATATGCGTTGCAAAATGTTTTAATTTTAATATTTTATCTATACCTAAACGTACGATTATTATTATTATTCGATACGTTATTTCAATACGAGTCCCCGTTTTATTTGCATAGCAGTTATATTATACAGACAATAATAATTTTAATCACTGCAATTCAGTATACCTACCTATATATATATATATTGATACTCATGTATGATTTTCATTTACGATATAAAACGCGTGATGCAATTTATTATATAGGTACTACAAATTAAATTGTATATGCGGCACAAAGATAATACACCTATAATTATAGTTAAGTAGGTATTTTTATTAATAATTTTTTCGAGTTCCGATACTCGTTCGCGCGTGAATAAAAATTCGAGACCGTGTAGTTATGATGGTTGACATCGATCCGTCTTTTCGTACATTAACAGACCAATATAATCTGGAGTAAAATAATAAACTTCCTGTAGTCCGATTTCTGTTTGGAAAAACGATTAGACTTCGTTAACTTTTTCGCTATAATCAACTCATCATTAGAATGGATATTTATGTGTACTTCCGTATTATAATTGATTGGTCAAAAAAATAACTATATATATATATATATATATATATATAAGTATAAGTTTATCAAAATGTGATTCTTAACTTAACGATTCTATCAACAGTGGCGTAATTGGATAAAAATCTAGGGGGGAGGGAAACAAAATGTATCCACCATAATCAAAACCCCGAGCCTCCTCCCCGGTTTAAATATATCTTAGATTCTGTGCGGAGTGTGGATAATGTATTGGTTTAATAATAATGTTTATATTTTTTTTCTTTAAACAACATTTCTACCAGAGATTTTGCTTCAATTTTCAAGTGTAGCATTTTTTCTGAAAGGAAATTTGACTGGAACGGTACTTTATAGAGGTCATTTTTGATTTTACCGGAGATTTTCATAGTAAATAGCGAAAACCGAGAAAAAACGTAGGAAAAACGAGAAAATATGGCAGCGGATTTAAAGTTTTTACGTTTATTACTTTTACAATAAAGACAATTATTTGTGTCTTTGAAGATACAATTTAATTCATATACATAATAGCGCGGAGAGACTGAGAAAGTGACCAAACTCGTTCTACGGAACACACGGGCGGTAAGCGCAATACAAAATGACTTCAAGTTCATCGGTTTAACCTATATTTTCTGTGGCGTTACGGTATCTGAAAATGCGTATAAATTGAATCGACCAATATTTTCCTACGCAGGCACTACCATCGTTACTGTTTTTTTTTTTTTTTTATCACCGTATTATTTTAGACCAACACCAAGAAGAAAAATATTTATTAATCTACTTCCGAAATTGAGGTGGCGTATTATCCGGCAATTTAAAATGTCCCGAGGATTTCGCGTTAAAATATAAATCTATAAACATTGATAAATATAGGCGTATAATATTAGAAAACCTGATTATAAGTCGATCGTTTTACTCGGCTGCTGCGACTACAGGACGCGGAACCGTTTGATGACGCGAAACTAATTTTTAGAAAAGTATGAAATGTATACTAGTGCGTGAGGATAACAATTTTTATCGCGTGAGTATAAAAAAATTGTTTCGTATAAAACGCGGACCGTGTTTCCTTGAAAAATCGACTAAAGAAATAGCAAAAAATATTGAATCGGCAGATAACAAAATTCTAATAACGGAGCTTTACAATAAAAACAGTTTAAACTATTCATAATTCACAATATAATACCATATATGTTAGATTCCTACGAGTATAGCGAATTACAGAATTTTTCTATAAGATGTATTTTGTCTCTGGTCACATAAAAATGTTCAAATTTGTCCATACCACTGTATATATCTTAAAAAACGCGGAATTCCCATTTCTTGGAACATTTTTCGAAATTTTCTACAGTACATTCCCCTAGAATTTTTTTTCTTCTCAAAATAGACATTTTCGTTTGGTTAAAATGGCACATTGTATCGGTAAAAACCAACAACGATAATGACGATACGTTGGTTTTATTTTCGATGTTTCCGGGGTCACCTACAAGGAAATGACGCAATGCTAAATGTAAATAGAGGTACCTGTGCCTAAACTAAATTACCATACGTATACCGTCGTATATTTTCTCAAACTTTCCACCCGCAACAGTGGTTTTACCCGTAAGAACAAGCGTGTTCGGGTGTTTTTTCGCGCTCTACGGGCGATTCCATTAAGGCTTTTCGCATTAGCTCTCATCGAACAGCTCTCGTCCGGTCGCGCGCATCCTCGATTCCCGCCCGTTCTCTTCGATCTTTAAAGTTGCTTCGTTACCCAACTGTATATAATGCACGATAGCGGTGTAATATAATTAGTAACTGCGTACAGGCATATGCTATACATACGAAATGTCATAGTTCTCCGAGCGCGCGGATATTATATTATTATAAGGTCAACCCGGGGGGGATGCGCGCGGCCAACAGCCGCGGCGGGGGGTTCTCGGCGTGCGTAGCTAAAGGATAGGTAATATACGGCGGAGAATACAAAATAATGTACGATCGTCATTATTATTATTATTATTGCGCCGCGTATACTTCTGCGGTAGTATATAGTTATGGGTTACATATATAATTACCGAGGGTTTTTTGATCTCCGGCGTTCTTTGATTAACGTTGTGCAACAAGGTGTGTTATAGGTAGGTACCCACTGCGCGCAAAATCCGAATTCCGATCGGGTTTCCCTCGAGGGGGCGGGCGACCGCGCGTCAAAAAACATACACTGCGATATCGCAGTCGGAAATTACCGACGATGATAAAAAGAAAAAAGAAAAAAAAAAACAACCTAATTTTGTTACAAGCTATAAACTATAATTACTTATTAATAAATCGGATAACAATATTATTGTTAAATAACGTGAAAACCGCTCGAAACAATGAGTTATGCCACACAGATAACAGTCGAATCTACGAGCATGAAATAACTGAAGTTCGGCAGCCATCACGTGTCGAGAGGACATATTTTTATCGACTAACCCGTGAAATATTTGTTTATATCGTGAATAATATGAAAAATATTTGCAATCAATCACAAATTATTTATACGAGTACCTACTCGTACTATACTTATAAATATTATAATATATGTATGCGTACATTGTAACCTGCAGACGCGACTGTTTATATTTGTGCATACATTTGATAAATTAAACTTTTGCTGTGTGACAAATGAATAATATTCGTAGCGTGAACAAAAACATTTCATAATAGGTTAATCAATATACAATTTTGTAATCGCCTCATTAATATATACTCATATAAACGGTGGTAACTGTATACTTCTTATGGGACTCAATGTCGAACTAAAAATGCCAATCAATACGATTGCGGAAACCCAGTAAAAAAATGTCAAGTAAATCGCTCAGGAATGCTCCATGAGAAATTTCAGAGGATTCGTGGACGGATGAGATAATTAGTCATCCATAATTCACTACGACCCCTGACACAATCGCATAAACAGAATCACTGGATTTAAAACTCTAAAACATATACTTTATAACGACTTCTGTTTTTTTATTAACCACTATTTTTACTTTTTATACTTTTTTATCTCATTACGATATTAACAAATCTAAATAATGCTTTTTTATCACTGTATCATCAATTTGTTTTGTTCTATATAGTCGATTGTCTCTGTCATACGGTCAGTAAATAAATATAACGGATAGAATCCGGCTATTGTATATAGTAAATAGCCGGTTATATAATATGTATTTTATATTATATATATCTATATTTTAATTAATTCGAATTTTTTACGATGAAATTCATGTTATTACAGATTTTTTTTTTTATACCGAGTAGCTATGATTATAATAGTTGAATGATATTATTATACACGATCGTAAATTAAAAAAATAATAAAAACTGCACATACACGAATAGGTACCTATATATATAATAATTAATTATAATATACGATCGCCATATAATACTGTTTTTAATAATATAATTTTAATTCATAGCCTGGTCATAAAATATTTAGTATGCCCTCTCACTTTTCTCTAAAAAAAAAAAAAAAATAAAACATGATCAAAATGTACACAAAATAAGATGTTAAAAACGAGTTAATTTAAACTATAGGTTAACTATAAAAATTATTAAAACGTGACAGACACAACGATTAATGTAATTGTTCTCCATAATAATCATAATATTATAATAATATAATAATTTAAGTTATTATTTGTAAATAAACGTGAAAAATATTAAATGGAACTAATCAAGTGAGTAATTAAATAATAAATATAGCAGAGGGTTTCTAGCATTTTTATATTTGTTTTGTGAAACCGTGGAAAAAAGGCCAGTTCGAAAGAAATAGGGTTCATTAAACCGAACCGAATCATTCGGATCATAATATGTCACCGGAAATTATATCCCGGATCAATTGACGTGCCACGGAGGGGGAGTTGGAAGAGTTCAATGGTGGATGTTTGAATGATGTAAAAATACGAGTGTAGTACTTATATATTTCATAAATTTTGGAACCCCTCCCCTCGAATTGTATTTGAAGTACCTACATTGGTTATACAAATCTAACTTATAATACTAGTTCGCGCTCTTCCTTAAATGAACCTTTAGTCCACCATTGCAATCTTGTCTGTATTTAAAGTGATGTTCGATTTTCCGTCACGATTCCATCATATTTTCGTAGCACTTTGTCAACTACATTATAACACGCGCATAAACACTTAAGTGAAATCAAAACTCACCATTACTCACTCTGCTATCAAATTAATAAAAAAAGGAAAAAAAATCGAGAAAAATGATTTAATTGATTCAATTATTTCCATAAGACATCGTCGATAGTATAACATTGTAATGCCTAACAATATTCCAAACTACTTTTTGTATTTTCATAATATAATAATTCGAAAGGTAAGTACCCAACTAATATAAATTATTTTAAAAAAATTATTTATAATTTAATACATATATATATAATTGTTCTTTATTATATTCTGCAGGTCGTATTTTCACAATACACAATGAAAGTTAATAACGTTTAATGTGAAAATAATTATCCAGTGGTTCGCGTAGTTTTTAAATAATAGAAAATTAGTTACAGTATCAAATATTGTATTATAATATTATTTAGTTCGAAAAAAATATACTTAATATAGTATACCGGTGATAAAATATATAAAACGAAATTTATTATAATAATAATTTAAAGAAACGTGAAAAAAAAAATGTAAGAATTATAATAATATTAGTTTTTGCATTTATGGTATTCAAATTAATAACTTAATTAATAACTAATAAACGAATGAATTCATTTTTGTGAAAATTATTCTAAACAATATCTACTCTGATGTTTTAGTGATAATTAACAAGCAGTTCAGAATACTTTGTACGTACATTTATACGTATAAGAATTTCGAAAAGTAATTGCTATGATATATGTGACCTAATAACCACAGCCTCAAAATCCCATTTTTTTGGGGGGGGGGATGGCAGGGCTTAAGCTCCTACAATATTGATTAATATCGATTATAGAATACAGAGTATTACAGAGTAAGTATACAGAGTATTTGCCATCGATAAGAACTTGATTTAATTATTATTCGGATAAAATAGGAAACATCACTTATCGCGTATTCATTCCATTCGAAAACGAATTTTGAACGAATGATAAATCGTCGTGGAGAGAATAAACCTCATCTCGTGTTACGTGTGCGTGATGTGCTCTCGCCTTTACAGACCAGTAAATTTGAATTATCAGAAGATATAATATAAGTAATGATATTATTTTCCATTCCGCCAGTCGTTAAATAATATAATTTACTTCAAAGCATGCCGGGGTAATATTTTATTATAACCCGATTTAGCCAAAAGCGAAACGTAGGGTTTCATTACCCATGATATGTATATATATATATTTTTATTTGTTCATAAACCTGGCCGCCGATCAACCATAATTATTTTTAGTTTACATCCTTAAGAGACATGTGTGTAACACGTGGTTCTGTACACCAAAAAAAAAAAAAAACATTTCGACCGTCGAGAAATACATAGTTTAGAGTGTGTTAAGACGTATGTAATTTGAAAATTATCAAAATAATGTGTAATACGTCGGAAATCCAAAATAATTATAGTAGGTTCTCGAGAATTTCGGGGAAAAAGAACACTAAGCACGCAACATTGTTTGGAAAAGAAATATAATATAATATATGTAATCCAATTCTCATGTTTCGGTTGCATTAAATGCACTCATACATGTACGTACGTATTAAAATACAATAAAACTCATTCGATTAGCACTTTTTTTTTTTAAATTAAACAAAGTGACCAATGCGTGTGAATTATCTCAGTTTACTTATTTTACAAAAATAATAATTATAACTGTTGTAAAGATTTGCAGTAATATTTAGTTTTCACTAATTTCCTAACTACGCATGCTGAATGGTTCAGCTATACAACTGTAACCGACTGTACTAGCAGACTTTAAAAAAATACGTATTTTCACAAATCGAGTGAAACATTATTGCACCGTTGAACGAAACCATACAATTATTTATATCGCTCATAAACTATTGTTGCAACGTTGATTTGAGAGAAGCCGCGTACGGAATAAATATATAAATAATCGAACGAAACGTACCTAATCGAATTATCTGTATAAGTAGGTATTTTAAGTAAAAACCGAAAAGGTGCACAGATCAATTAATGATTAATACAAAACGAAAACCGATCGAGGAGATAAATACTAACGATTTTTGCTATCTTTAATTACAATACGTATTATAAATGTTTGGATATATTATTCTAGTAGACATATTGTTAATGTTGACGTTTATCTCTATGACTGGGAAACTAACAATTATTTATTGTTTTTACCGTGTGCATATATGAATTTTAATGAAAATGGACGTTGGAGGAAAGAAGGGGCGAAGAAGACCAAAATAGAGGTGGTTTTATGCGATTGAGAATGATATGAGGAAGGCGGGTGTGTGCGAGGACGATGTGGGTGATCGGGTCGAGTGGAAATTCAGAACGAGAATGGCCGAACTCAAATTGTTGGGATGAAGGCGAAGGAGAAGAAGAAGAGAAGGAGATAAGACTATATAATATAATAACTACGAGTATCTATGTACGTGTAAATCAAATGGTCCTTCATTTTTTTTTTTTTTTGAAAATAAAGCATTAAACACTCTTATTGGGTATATAATAATAATAATAACAATCTTGTGAAACTCGTATTGGGTTTGACATGAAACTTTCGCGTCTCATTAAGAAAAAAACGAAAATCATTACAGTGTTTTGATATTGCTGTGCAATGTGGAAGACGAATTTTGATTTATGCATGACAAAATAAGATACGAGTATAATCAAAGTTTTTTTAATACGTATATTGTTTTCAAATATGCTTTTATTATTTCATTTAATAATATTTTGTAGTTTTACACTTTTTGGTGACTAAAATTTGCATTGCCACTATTATAAGCTATTGACCAACCTACCGATAAATAAATTAGGAGCGGAGAACTATACGGCATGGGCAGCGCGAGATGAAGGTGCGCATACCAAATGATAACGTGACATACTTTGATCATATATCTATTTTATCATGGATTTAAATACAAATCAATACAATCGCTATTAATTTGATCGAGTATTAGACATTATTATGGAGTTTATTGTATGGGACGGGCACTGAGTAATCAATAAGTGGGTGTAACAAACTACATGCATGTAAACGAGACGAAAATGTTACGATGGATATCTGGAGTTACAAGGATAGATAGGATAAGAAACGGTAATATATTAGAGGGAGCTTCAAAGTTGTGTTAATAACTGAGAAAATAACGGACGCTGGATTAAAATAGTTTAGCCTTTGCATCTACGATGGAAGATAACCACATAGCTAATGGTTATAACCAATAATCTAGGAATGGCAGGTAGAGAGAAAGCGAAGCTATGAAAGACCAAAGAAAAGACGGATGTAGTGTGTGACGAAGACACGAAAAACGCAAATATTATTCCGCAGGGTGCGATGGATAACTAAGCACGGAGAACCGAGATCCGAATAGCGGACCCCGAATAGACGGGAAAGTGCCAATGGGAATGAAGAGTATAGGCAAACTACAGCTGTCAATGATTCATCAATAATTAATATTATTAGTATATACTATATACATAATACGTATATGTGTAATTAAGAAAAAAGAAAAAATGTTTGTCGGGAGGAACAAATCAATATGTGTTCTTATTCAAACCAGTTTTGAGAAGGATATCGCTTTCTGTTTGATCGTGTACAATAACGCTGCCGCTGCCAAGCCGTTGGGAACGCTCTGTGTCTATACTGCCGAATGGATAAAAATTACTATTCATTGATTGTGTTATTTTAAAAATTACCTTGCGTGTTATGACTCTTGCAAAATATTATCTAAATTAAGAGGTTTAATGTAAACTATAACCTTTTACGCGAGCACGAATATTCGTATATTATAGGGATTATAAATTTCAAATTTAAACGGATTTTGTGCCAATATTAATTTAATTGACATTACCGATAAAACCGAGTTAATTTATTAAAGCAAGGTTAATAACAATAGTAATACTATTATTATTATAAGATAATAATTACAGTGTGTGTATGGAATATGAATACCTACGCGTGGACCAATAATGGACAAGCATATTAATTACTATATCATATTTAAAATGACAGTAACGATTTGGAAAATTATTATAATCAAATTATGGAACTAAGAAGTTTATAACAACAGTTTAAAATATGATTATGGTACTTACGTGAAAAAAATAATTTTTTTTTTTTTGTTTAACCTATATATTGTTCGTTGACACTGTAAAGTGCGACTAGACGTACCTGTATTATATTATTAAAATATATTATAATACGCGTGCAATAATAATTTACATAAGTAATGCACGTAATAATAATATTGTTATTTTATTTCGTTCAACGTTTTCACGCTCTGTTTGTAAATATAAGAGTGAAATTAGAAGACAAAAAAAAAAAAAAAAAAATACATATTTAGTACTCTGGTAGGCATCTAAAAGAAAAAAAAATTCGTTGGGAATTTTTCATTCACTAATTGGAATAAAACGTATTGTTGCATATTAGATCCGGCAACTTTTAATTCGTTACACAACAATATGATATTCGTACGACTGTACCTGCGCTCTGCTGCAGCAGAGTTTAACCGCGAACGTTTATCGGTTTTGTTGACAACCGAAAACGATACTACCGCATCTTTTGTTGAAATGTAGAATTATAGAAATGCATTATTAACCAAATTAAGGCCTGGAGATTAAAATCTATCCAGGGAACTCAATAAGATAACACCAAACAATATTTTTTTTACGTTTTAACTTGAACTAGTGTCGAAGCCACTAAAAAAATGTAAAAAAAAAAAATGTATAATAGGTGTTTTATCCTTAAAATCCTTATTTTAAAAGTATTTTCGTTCGTTTCGCGTGATTGCGTTTGCGTTATTGTATAACCCGCTATAAAAAGACAGAGATGGCAAATGCCAAATCGTGACGGCCTCTTAACAATTTAATTTTACAGTCTAGCCCATAAAAATGTAAACTACGTATAATAGTAAGATTGTGTACAGTGAACCAATTTTAAATTATTAATCGTTTAAAATGTGTGCAGTGGCACCATAACAACAAGACGCGTTTTGTGCCTATAGATTTGTTTGGAGCGATTACGTGAAACGGAAATTGGCGGAACAGTAACCGCATAAACGAGACGATGGCGACGGAGACTTCGACGCGGGCGATTTCGATTGCCGATTTGTGTGCAGGGCCATATAATAATATTTTGACACCGTCGTTTAAATTATTCGAAATGTGGAAAAAAAAATCGCCGAATCTGATTATACTTTGTAGTATATGACCCATAGAATCGGTGCCGCTACCTTAAGAGGAATCCCCGGTAGTTGTTAGAGAAACGACAAGTGTCACGAGTATGATAATTTTGAAATGTATTTATATTGTGTGCAATATTTTTTTTTGAGATTCTGAGGAATTTAGTGGGTTTGCTAATATTGTGTTTATTTTCTTCTGTCGTCTGTTAAAAAATTGTCTACCAGAAATTATTGCTCTGATCAACAAACTTTAGGGATGGTTTTTGATAGAACATGTTACATAGTTGATACACTGATGAGATCACTTTTTGAATTTTCGTGTAGTTTTCTTAATAATCGGAAAAATCAGGAAAAAATGTAGGAAAATTTTATGAACAAATTACGAAATATCAGTTTCTAGTTTTTGATTGGAGATATGCTTATATACTCGTATATAACGTATAAAATCCTATTTAAAAACGCCCTTTTCACAGTTAATCATTTGCGAAAAATTACCCGATACAATTTCAAAGATTAATATTAAAATTGATTTTTTTCTCGTGGAATTTTTCAATCTACTAAAGCCACGATAAATGTATTATTACCAATGCCATAACACTCGGACCCTTCAATTTTGGCCGCGGAAAAATTTCTCAAATAATTGCGAAGATATTCGCGTCGACGAGTGCAGCGGAAGTGGTCGCAAAAGGAGGTCGCAATAATGCCGAAAATGTCTTGACGTTTTCCGAAAACAAACTACCCCACAACCGTACACGTGTATTATAATAGCCTTATAGATGTGTAAAACTATAATAAAGGACCGCGCCGAACACGATTTCCGTCCGAAATATATGCGAGGGTGCAGTATTCTCGCCGGCGAGTGTTTCTCTGTAAGCGCCGCGAATTTTGAGAAGGGGTACGGGGGAAAGGATATCGATATGCGCATACTCGCGTTTATATAAAATGTGTAATAGTGTTATTAGCGTGTTGGTACGCTGTGAACGAAATATAACATAATAAAACACGTTTGCCTTGAGACGGACGAGAAAACGACAGGATGAAAATATGGCACACGGTCCCTCCTCGACCGCCCCGCCGCGCGAAAATACCCACGTTGCCGATTCTACGCCGCGATAACCGAATACACGTGTACCTACACATTATAATATTATTATATACGTCAAGCAGGTTTATATTATACAGAGTGTCACACTGTGTTTTCTCGATGCTAATGTCTTCGTGTGAGGGTGGGACATATATTTAGAGAAAAATTTAATTCCTTTTAATCCGTCCCTTAATTGCTGAAAAAAAAAATAATACATTTTTATTTGTTCATTTTATTCGATTCACATTGGTTCTTAGTGTGAAGAAAAGAAAATTCAGCAGGTTACCATTACGGTACACGATAAACAATGCCAGTTGCAGCGTTATATAATATAATAAAAGCACGATAGATACCGTGAATATTCTACCGTAAATATAAAAGCAATTTATGCCCCTCCTTTTATGTACGATACATTGATATATTTTAGAATAATATCGATTGCAAAGCGGTTTAATTTTAGAAATTGTCAAAAGTTGAACGGAATAACGAAAAGTTATTCGTTTCAATTGAAAATAAATATTTTATTTTCTTATTGACTAGAAAAAAAAAAATTCAAAAAAAAAATCGAACGTTAACAGAGGTATATTAGCACGGGGAAAACATCGCGGGATGACCTGTTAATACGAGTAGACGTATGCCGACTTGCGGTAAAACCGACGGCCGGAATAATAATTTGTTGTACGATTGTGTTCGTATAGGTATTATAATAGGTATCGTGTACGCGGTGCTATCGTTTTGTGATATCGCCCGTCGACGACTACGTCTCTCCCTGGCGAGAGAGGATTTCGTCGATAAAAACGCCGAATGATTTATCGTCGATCGCTTTTGTTTTCGGTCGGCCGCGACCTCCGCGCCGACAGATAAAATATTAATAATATTCGCACGCGGGCGTAAGTATATTATGCAGTACATCTACCTACCTACCTATACCTTTATATAGGTACCTATATACTCGAAGATCGTTAAGAGACGGCCCGTGCGTTCGCGTACAATTTCGTTATTATTATTGTGTTGAATTTTTTTTTTTTTCTTACCTACGCCGTCCGTTTAAACGTCGTGTCGAAACGATTGCTCCGGTGACGACATTTCCTATGTTTACATCACTATCTAGTAGATAACCGTGGTTTACATACGCATTACAGGCAGGTATACTCTTCACGAACGTGTATTACAATAATAATAATAATAATAATAACAATAATAATGGCGCGTATAGGTAAGTTAAGGAAATGCGCGCGTAAACTGAACCGCGGTCAGTAAAAGCGTGTATGCGTTTCGCGTGGTTATGGGTTGGAAACGCATTCAGTTTTACCTCGGCGCAATACTACACAATAATCATTAATACTTTTTTTTTCTTTTTACGACGACGGAGCGTTAATATTATCACAGCGATATAATAAAATTATACATTTACAACCGTAGATTGCAGTTTATAATATTGTGAGTCGCATGCTAGGCGTGCAGTTGGCAGCCATATATATGAGTATACGTATTATAGTATATTATACTTCTTTTAGAGGACAAATTTCATTGAATTTATGACCAATGAAATATTTGATTTTGCTAAAAATTATGTAACTGTTATAGAATTCGGATTTAAATGCCTTTTAACGAAACAATACTCTTAGAAAATTATCTATTAAAAGTGCTAAAAAATTCTCTAGAAAATATAAATCAAAAGTTTCACATTTAAATAATGTGTTACATCGAATTGAAAAGCATTGTCTTAGATTAACCCTGCACTTTGTATCGAAATCCGGGCTCTAGTGATGATTTTATTATAGAAACAATTCGTGGCATTTATTTCACGGATTAATCAATACAATTTACCCACTGTAAATTTTCTGATCATTTTCTGGTCACTCCTGTCGTTTTTTTTTAATTTGAGCAGGATAAACAAAAATTAATGTAGCACTTATCATATCAAAATAAACCGTTATATACTGTATATTATAATATTGTATCTTACTTTTGTTTGGTTCAATTCGATCGATGGAATATTGAAATGGTTGACGAATTTCTCGAGCAGAAATATACGACGGCCGGGTAGAAAACGAACCTTTTCATGAAGAAATCGTACGGTCTAAAAACGACCGATGACCGAGTATCGTGGCATGCGGCGCTGCATTTTTACCTGAAAACAAATCGATTAAATACCGTAAATTAATCTGTTCGATGCATGTATTTTTTGCTATAAATTATTTTTATTCGTGGACTTATTTTTCAACGTTGGGTTGGGTTGGGTAAATCATTTTCACGAATAAAACTTATCAATTAGGTCTTTATCGTGTAAAATATAACAATAAAAATACGTCGTTATATATAAATTATTCAACCGGATGGTGTATTAACGTTCCATACTTGAAACAAACTATACAGATTCAATTTTTTGATTGGCGGCGGGTTAACGTGGCGTTTTTATAATCAATATTGTTTGGTTCGAATACGATGATCATAATACAAGTTTAAATATTTCTATCAATAACTAGTCTATTTAAAATTAAATTTTGAAGATCTGAGTCGGTGCGGCAGTTCTTGGTAAGATCAGATAATTCGTTACTTAATTTATGTTTTTTAATTAAAAATCTATCCATTTGGCAAAAATTTCGTTGAACTTTCGTTTAAATCACTAAGCTTTAGCCGAAATAAATTGCCTTCACGACTGACGACTAACGGCTAATAACAACCAAGTAAACCGGTAGCCGGCTTGTTTGAGCATGGTCGGTATGCTGGGAAAGTTTTTCCCAGACACGGGACTGATACACATACATTTTTTAATGCATTTTACTGCATTATTATTTACAACTTAACACTAAAAAATTGTATTCCATTACCCCTGTAACCTAAAATTCGTCTCTCCCCTCTGCGAACTGGAATATATCTGCACTGATACTCATATTAGAATATAAAAAACTGTTATGTCGGACAAGCCAATTAATAGCCAACACAGTACTGTGGTTACATAACATTTCAAATAAATCGATAAACCAGATCAAAATCACGCCGTGTCCGTATAGTGAACATTAGTCGGGGCAGCGTTGTGATCACTGACCCGGCACGATACAAAACAAGAAAATAAAATCGAGTTTATATCATTATACATAATATACCTCGTACTCGTATTTTTTTTCAAACAATTATTAAAATAAAATGTCGGGTAAGTAGGTATATAGTATAGCATACAGAATATAGGTATACACAATCAAATCAATACGGTCCATACAAATTAATAAAAAAAAAAAAAAAAATCTATTTGTCAAAATTAATTATACATTTATACATTTATTTTACGTATACCTATTGGCTACTACGGCCTTCCAACATATATAAAGAAAAAAAAACATGAATTACATATCTGCGAAAATGTGTACGCACGTTGAAAAAAAAAAACACGATACGGTTAATTGTGAATCATATTATATATTATATAAAAACGAATACAAATCGGAATATTGGATTTCTCGCCTCGTTCTGTAGGCTATACTGCAGACAACTGGAATAGACATATTCGTATTATATAATAATAAGCTGATAATTATGGACAAACATCGAATTATACATAAAAAACTGTTAAAATATTAATTTATGTACGAAGAAGCCGGGCATAATTCGCACCCCGGGCGGGCCACTGTTGCGGGTAATGGGGAGTTTTGAAGGTATGAACATAAGTAAGTTATAGGACAATTACTCAGTGTACTGAAACCGACGATGATTCATTGCAATTGAAAAACGGTTCTAAACGAAGCTCGGTAAACCGGTTTATGGTTATAAAAATATTATACAGTCGTGTTTTTTCACCTTTGTAGCAAATAAAGTAACCAGGAAATTAACAAAATTTAAACCAATGAATCGGCGTTTATTATTGTTTTAAAGAAAACTTTACGGGGAAATCTAGACATTTTTTCAGATTAAATACCATCGGACGAAAAGTCCGCATCATTTAACATATAATGTGTTATACGATTTGGAGCACTTTTACTAACCGAAAAAGTGTTTTCCGAGAGTAATCAAGAACACGTCTTATAGCTTTTTCGTACGAAATCTAAAAAACGGAAATCGAAATAGGACCATATTATTTGTTCCTTATTATATTCCGATGATTTATTCTTATGCCGACGTTTGTTCGTCGATAATAATTCAAACGGTAAAAAAGTAAAAACAAATAAATACAAATCGCTTTATTCCCTTGGAATCTTTGATCGCGAACAATAATTTTTTTTTTTTTTCGCGAAATGTGATTCGACGATAATGTTATACGTCCGCACACAAATACAATATAAAGATACGTTGCGTAAAACAAAAAGCGTTTTGGTCCGTCCGAACATATAGTAATACAGTTTCATACGAAATGCACGTGTAAAATTCTTCGTGCGTTCGTCTACGGTACATATTATGCATTTCGAGGGCTGTTTAACGCATTTTAAGCGATGCGTGAAAAAAAAAAAAAAATGATGATAATGAAAAAAAAAAAAATTCGAAACGACGACATCACATCCGAGACTTTCCTCGTCCGTCCGACCGCTGCGGCGGACACGGCACGAAAGGTGAAAAACTGTTGTAGTTTTTTTTTTTTAACAATGGTAAAAAAAGCGTACGGACATCGTAACGAATGTACGTTGATATAGATGTTATTATGATGCATGTATAATACGGTTAGTAACGATAACACACACGCACGTATGTATATTATATAGGTATACATACATTTGTACGAAAATATAATGCGAGCACACGCGCCGACGGAAAAATTTCTCCGGTTTCACGGTGATCCGCGCGGTCGGCGCGCGAATAACGAAAACGGCGGGCGCGCGCGCTTGCTCGCGGTAATGAAATCCGCGAACAACACACAATGACGGATAATAATAATAATAATAAAAAAAAAAACCGATTATTATTTTTACATCATTAAAACGTTACACGGGTCGTAAAATGTGGAAAAAAAAAACAAAAGTAAACGATGGAAATATGATTACCGTGTGTATAATAATATTATACTCGTATTATTATTATTATTAGGCACCTATGCGCGCGCGGGTTTTCGCGGCTCGTTTATGTGGAACACCACACGCGTCGGTTAAAGAGAGAGAGAGAAAAAAAGCATAAAAGCGAAAGTCGACGACCAGAAAAAGATTCTTCTGCCCGCAACATTGCCCCGCCGCCGATTCGGACGCATAATAATAATATAATTATTATTTTGGCCCGCGGTGTGCGTGAATCCGTTCGGGTGTACGCCGATGTCGATGCACGTGCAATATATTTCATACACACCGCAGTATGCCCGCCGATGAATTATTATCAAACCGTTTAAGAGACGCGACGTACGAAGTCCGACGGGTCCGCGTCGTCCCGAGACTCCCGGAGGCGGGTTTCGCAAAATACACGCGGACGCGCGCGCGATAATATTATGTACGACCGACTATACAGAGAATAAAAAATAAAAACAACCCACGTACTTGCGACACGACGACGACGACGTGTACGACACACACGAGACACGGTATATTTACGACTGCTATAATGTCGCTCGTATTATACGTAATAATAATAATAATAATAATAAAATAGGTGTACGCGCGGCAGACCCGCGAGATACCCGAAAAATCGTGTTCGACGGACGGCCCCCGCGCAATGTCATATTATGCAGTCGTATTGTAATGTGTGCCCGCGTAACGCCGTCGCCGAATTGGCGCTACGATAATCTCGTGTTTTTCAACGTACTTTCGGCGTCGGAAGACGTGACTGGAAACGTGGTTACACAAAACGGTATACACGTGTATGCACGCATACCTGCATACGAAGGGGCACCGTGTACGGAGGGTTTCCGGGGCCGCGGCCCCTCCCCCCCCACGTAAGACGGAGCTCAGCCCCCTCTCCCACGGTTCTCATATTATAAAAAAAAAAAATCAAATCAATATTTAACTGTCGCACATATTCTCAAAATACTAATTATTTTATTTATAACAAACAAATTAACCGAGAAAGATAAACGTTTTTTTTTTTCCGATATTGATAGCAGAGAAAAATTGTAGATTTTGGTAATCAACCGGGTTTTTCGTTGAATACAAAAGAACAAGTAACTAAATATTTCAGCAATGTTGTTTAACGAAAAATTTAAGGAAAATAAAAATAGTCAATATACGGTAAGATTTAGGTGAAAATGTACACGTGTTTATATAAGACGGTGAGCCTCCCACGACGTTTTCGAAACCTGGCGTCTTTGTACACGCATAAACGCATCAATTTGCCACAATACTATATTTCTATTGTAACATTTGTAAGCAGTGGCGCACATTAGCCGAGTGATCTGGAGTAGTTACCGCAGAATTTCAGGGAAATTTCACCGTTGCGCCATAGACATGTTCAACTTGCTACTCCAATTAAATGTCGAGTGCGGGACCGGTGTTTTTCGGAATTTATCGCCAGGAAATGCTGTTGTAGCAGTTTGCGCGTCAAATACATCCAAAAGGTTCGTGGTTTTTTGTTTTTTTGTTTTCGGAGGTTCCGTACGTCCGAAAATCGAATCGATCGTACAAATAACAATATAACTCGTATAATAATAATAATAATAATTTGCGTGTCTGTGTGTGCGTACACACTATATACGTAAACACCTATTGAAAAGAAAATCGCGTACTCTCAGCAATATTCGTATATAATGTATACAAATATTGTTAAATTTTTTAAAAATAATTAACCGTCTGGATTTTCATTAAGTACACGATGATTTGCAATCTATTTTCGACATCACGTTTAGTTTTCGTGATCGATTAAAATAATCAGATATTTTTTTAAGTGACTGCGATATAATAAGAGTAGGAAATATAAGTGACTAAATATTCCGAATAAAACCGTGCGCGATTATTTTTTTATTACTATATAGTATATACCTACTGGCTCGTTGTAAGGGTACTTAATGTTTGAGTGGTCAATAAAAAATAAAATACATCGATAGCGTGTGAACATTTTTTTTAAATTTTATACCGTTTGTTTAATTAAAATCATTTAGAATTTAACATACTCCTACACGACTATATTATAGCGATACCCAGGTGACGATCTAATGACTATTTATAAGTAGTTAACGATAAAAATAATTAGCTAGTTAAATGAAAAATGTTTAAAAAAATTAATTTTTTAACTCGTGAATGCCCACCATTATAGTTATTACTTCAATGTTCACTTACAAATTAAACATTACAGAAAGAACTACGAGGCTTGAAATACGCAATTCATTTAGGTATTTCTTAAAACATATACCTATGTTTTTTTAAGCCACACGGAAATTTATAAATTAGTATTTAGTTTATACATACTAAAAGCAACAATTACAATCGAAAAACGATTCTGATCGGAGCTTGGTAAATTTGTAAGGTTGTATTAGTCCAATAGGTCCACCAAAAATCAACAAAAATAAAACCAATGTCGTTGTTTTAATTATTAATTAATGTTTTAGAAAAACTGTCGGAAATCTGCTACAGGAATCGTTTTCATATCTAGTGCAAAAAATGCCTATCTTTTCGTACGGCAGCGTGAAAAAATTGCATCAATTTCACCAACCAAAAACGTTTTTTCCCGAGAAAGAAACAAAACGCATCTCAGTAAACCCATTGATTTTAGAATAAACAGATGAGCAATGCTATGGCAAATGGGAAAATATGTCTGTCAAACAAATAAACAATACGAAAAAATGGGCTACGAGCGGCGGTCAGCGTTTAATCGAATTTCGCCATAACGTTCATGGCTACACTCGGAATCTGAAATCTAATTTCGAATTTATCATTGGAAATAATAATATTATTATTATTGTTTGTACCCGTAGTTTTCACATCTCAATGAATGTATTACATTTTATAGAGTAGGGAATATAAAAATACGATACAGTACGCGTACGATTAAACGACTTTAATTCGAAATCGTGAAAAAAACTAGTTGGCAAGACAGAATATGTACACTATTATAAGCGTTTAAAAATGTACTGACAAAAAACGAATAGTCCCTACAAAATATTTAATTATTATCATACGATTGCGTATAACAGGTATTTATTGTAAAATCGAACGATTATGTTTCTACATGAATTGCAGCTTCAAACCCGGAGGAGGTGTTGTTCAGAAAATATAATTACTTAACGGAAAACTCGTTTGTTGTTTTGTTTTGTATTTTTGTTTTTATTAATTTTATGCTATTTTTGTTTTAACGTTTTTCGAATGTTCGTGTCTCGGTAGAAATGAATATTGGAGTCAATATTAAAGTCATATTATATAAAGTGATATCGCATTATTTTGAATAATAATATACTACGCTGTTCGTATAGAAAACCGTAAGGTTTTTACTAATAGATCGTTTATCTCTAACTTCCTAAAACTGTTGTTTTCGGTGTAATTTGAATCGGCACCCAAAACCCAGGTAGTCGATATTTTCCCGCGTTGAAACGGCGAAAACCGTTCAAAATTCATTCATTCATCAATTGTACTTAATTAATACCTACATCGAAATAATTTAAAAATCAAATTATCACATTTGTTTTTTTTTCTGTAGCCTATTAGATACGAATTATTTATACGTAATTTAAAAAAAAAAACCAAACATTTGTTTTATTTGCCAAATTCTAAATTTCCGAGATAATTTTATACTTAGATTTAATCGAATAGAATTGGACTATTTGGATTGGATAATTTTAGACGGTGATCCGGTACTGTGTCACGGATAAAATCACACGTACTTTTTCAACTTTTATTCGAAATATACGACTCGAACCGCGTGTTGAAAATATTTACAGAGAGCCGATTGCCGGCGGTGGTCGACAGAGTAGTTAACCGCGGAAGTTGGGAGTCGATTCGACGGTATTCGTTACATTGTTTTATTTTTTCGGTACCTATGGTATTGCCGATGTATAACTGTGTATATGTATTCATAAGCGTTGGGAGTTTAATTATCGCGAATCTTTGACGAATCGTCGCACACATCAGGGAGAACTGCCGGCGTATGAAATCGACGGTCGTTTTATGGAAATCAAACAATGAAAATTGGAGAAAAGTAACAAAAAAAAAAAAAAAACCTTTAGATGTCATTGAGTTGCACTGCAGATTTCGCAATCGTTTATTACGGTAGATATATATGGAAATAATGTAATAATACGAGATGGCGTTGTCGCAATAATAAAATGCAAATATTTAATAGTAAAAAAAAAAAAAAAAAACGAAACATTTGATATGATTCGACGTTTTTACGGTCTAATCATAATGGCACTAGTGCGATTATGGTTTGTATCCATATAAGCGATAAATCATCGTCGCAAGTAAGTTTAATGGGTATTGGTTTTATACTACAACAAAAAAAAAATAATAATAATAATAATAAACGTACAGAGTAATAATTTGAATAATATTCGTTCGACGAACAAATAAAAAAAATGAAAATATACCGACGACGATCAGCGACATATATTTTAATAATGCGGTTTCGGGAAATTATTGCAATATTACCCATATACAATGTAAATAATTTAGTAAAACGACCATAATAATGGTTATAATATAATAATACAATTCATGGTCGTCGCGCGCGTAAAACATAAATATAACCCAATTCTTAGAATACTGTATAATATAATTTAATATCGTTATAGGAACGTGTAAAAAAAAAAATAAATTACAAGTCTAACTGCGACAACAAAGGGGACATTAAAAAAAAAAAAAAAAAACGCGAAACGAGCGTAATTGCACAATTTGCCAATCGACGAAATATATATGAAATATCGCATCGGCTAAGCTATACGTAAATCTACGTATCTCTTCCCGCAATTATACCAGAACGTCGCGGTGTTGTAGCCCAATAAAACGAAACGTCGATTTAGAGTTAGAGTGTTAAATGTAATAGTTGAACGAGAAAATATATTTATATATATAAACGATGATCATTATATAGAAAACGGATAATTGTAAAAGGACTAAGACAATAGGATCGAGAATCGAAAATGCGGGAGATCGGAGATATTTGATAAAAAATTGATAGCTTAAATGTGGTTTATAGTGGTCCAATGATAACTAGAAAAAAAGTCAATTCAATTGTGAGACGATTCAATTTTTCATTATTATTTTTTTTTTTTCAGTTTAAATAAGTGAAAAGCGCTATAATGAAGGTGGGATAGTTATTGTCGTATGACTGAAAACTGTTAAGTAGAGCAAAACTTTTCTAATAATATTCAGCTGCACGGACTACGTTACTTTTTAACCAGTGCATTCTGCAGTATTTTCCCTTGAATATTATCCAACTGAAACATGTTTTCGCCGGACGGAACTCGACTTTCGATAAGATAGTCTCAAAGTACCGTCGAATGGCCAAAGCTCTGTTCTCCTCTTTCTTCCATTTGGGGGGGGGGATCATCGGTCACCAGGACCGTGCCGTCGCACACCCGATCCTCCGATTCTCCCGGCGGTCGGCTGCTCTTACACCGAACGGTACCGTTGTGTCAAACAGTTGGAAAAAACGCGGACCTTTATTCTCCTGCGCTCTTCGCGTATGTAAGCGTAATAATAATAATAATAATATTGCATTTGCACGCAAATTCGGAACTCGATTCGACGGCGAAATGTTACAATATATTATTTCGCAGGTAGAGGTACCCGTCTATATTTGTTAGAACAGCGCGTACAAACCTAACTCACATTAGAACTAACTCGGTTTTCCGAGTGGTTTTCAACGCCACGGCTAGCCGTGTAATGTTCTGACGGCGCGATTCGCCGGCGGTCGGCGAGTAGCCGCGGACGATATAAATAATCATTATTGTATTTTTTTTTTTACCGTCCGGCTAACGATCGCTGCGGATAGACGTATAGTAATGGAACGGTACGCACGCATACATATAGTTTTGATTGACCGTCGTCGTAGTCCCGCGAAACAACAGTATATATAATACGGCCGCGAACATAAAACAATAAAACCGTACGACCGAGAGAAATCCGGGAGAAATAATAGCGCCGTGAAAACGCGGAGAGGAAAAAAAATTGACTCGACGAGTCCGAAGAGCATGAGGATAATATTATAATAATGTTACCGCGTAGAGTTGGCGCTAAAACGACGACGTTCGTCTGGCCGTGAACGCGCGCAAACATCACGCCATTAGGTCTTTAATACTCGCTGTATATTCAAGAGTTTTTTTTTTTTTTTTTTTTTTATTATTATTTTGTTTTGTCTTATAACTGCGCGTTTATGGCGTACACCCTACCTATAATGATCATAACAATACTACGACGCAGTCGTTTGCAGACGGTATTAACCTCGGCCCGCAGGATTCATCACGTCGCCGCCGTTGTCGTAGATGATGACAATTATTATAATAATCGACCGCGCGATATTTTCCCGGACGAATACAATAAGCGAAAAGTGAAAAAAATTTCATAATTTTTTTCACTTTTCATGATTAAAAATTTGTATGGTTTTTCACAATCAATATGACCATTATGGTCATAATCACAATAATCCGCTGAAAAAAATCACAAAACTACTGAAAAATTACCTCCCAAATAAAATTTCCTATCAGAAATGCGGTACACTCGAAAATCGGAGTAAAGTTTCTGGTTGAAAAGTTTTTCACAGAAAAATAAATGAAAATAAACATCATTGTAAAACCAATATACATCCCTCGCTCCGCTCAGAATCTAAAACAATCAAATAAATAAGATCGCATAAGGGCCGTTATAACGCACAGTACCTACTACAGATACTGATTACTTTGTTCATTGTGGAATTGTATTTCTTTTGGCACGGGCAACGTCAGACGGGACAGCTATATACTTATACTCGTAGTATGAAATACACGAAAAAAAAAAAAATTCTTTATTCGCGTGTTTAATATAATGCGATTAATCGTCGAGCGGAGAGAATTTTAGAGCTTATTTGGACTTGTAACGAATAAGAACGATTACTGTTGAAAAAAAAATATACAGCAATATTATTACCTCACGCCGAAGAGTCTAAACACGAAATTTTACGGTATTCTTGTAAGAAATAAATTGTTTTTTCTTTGAGATATTTACTTTTTTTTTTTTTGTGCCATTTCCTATCAATAATATTCAGTTTAGGAGTTTTTAGTCGGTTTCGCCGCTGTCCGCGAGCCAAACGTTAAAACGCCGAACGTTAAAATCTCTACACCATAATAATTTATAGTGCGCAACCCCCTTGAATCCTCCTCGACGATAATATATTTTCTTTTTCCTATGCCGTTTCGCGTTCTTCAGATCTTTAACTAAGATCTTCGCTATAATTATAACGCGTTAATTACACGCGCATTTAAACGTGTTCGGTGTGTGATTTTCGTTCGTGTTGTCTATACATATCATATATCCTTATACCTTAAGATAGGTCGTGATTTACACACGATCGAGCGCGCGCGGTTACGTTCGCTAACCAGTAAGTAAGTACCTAATGCGCACGATGGTTACCGAACGAGTCGTGACCAAGAGTGGAAGGACGAGAGACGATCGTCGTAATAATAATATTTCGTAGGTACGCGTATATTACGGCAAAGCCCGCGGTGAGACGGAATCGTGTGTGAATATTTCAATAAAACACCGACCGAAACGTTACATTATAATAATAATATTATTTCGGCAAAGTTCGGGTGTATATAAGAGTACACATATAGGTATAGGTAATATTCGCGATTACGTGCAGACGCGCGTCACGATTAACCTATTAATTAGTTTTTAACACGTCATTGTGCGGCAACAGGTAGCGCAATTTTTGCAGGTGGTTGCCACTTGTGGGGAGATTATACAGAGAAAGGCAAGGGAACTATAAGGGAGTTTCCTGATATTTAAATATACCGTATATACACATAGAAAGCCGTAATAGTTCGCAGCGATTGTACTACGTCCGCGTCTATATTGTATAAGGTTGCGTTTTACGACGAACGGACAAAAAAAATAAAATTCACAGAATCAACTTCTCGTTTATTTCGTTTGCGCGGGCACTGCAGTCGACGATACGATAGTATTCTATGCGACTTTGATGCGATTTCAACGACGACGAGATTTTCGAACGTATACGATGCATAAAGCGATTTTTAAGTGTAGACGTGCGATTATTGTACACGAGTCGTATTCGTGTTTCTTGCGAGAAAATTCTGCAACAAGGTATTACAATATTATAAGTACCTGTTGTACGTATTACTGTATATTATACTGTCTGTAGCCGTTGATATCACAGCAGCTGCAGCTGTCGCTGTTTTTTTTATAGACAAATAATATTGTTATATTTGTATATATATATATATATGTACGTAATAAGATAAAGTCAAAGATATATATTTATAAACAAATTTGTATATATCCAATTATACTATCCGAGAATATTATATTATCCAAGAAGAACCTTGAAACCTGCCCAGAATTGACCTTGAGTATATATTTGTACGTGTTTATACACTTATAATGTGTTTGTATTCATTAATTTGTGTAAAATATACGTCACACGACAACGATACGTATCACAAAGGTACCTAGTTAGTTTAAAAATCGCGGATTTTTTTTATTATAATATATAGAACACTGGTCATATTTTCCAATGTCTATAACGCAAACGTATTATAGGTATAAAAATCGGCGCAAGGTTGGTAAAAAAAAAAAAAAGAAAAAAAAAAGTATTTATCGTCGTGTATTGAATGCGCGTAACAATAATAATGTCATTTGGAAATTATTTAACATACGTATTGTATTGTATTTTGAGCGTGTATTTTTTTATTGTTACGACCAACGACGACGACGACGACGACGAACTTGAATAACTTAACGGCAGTGATAAAAACGAAACATTCGTGTAATACCGAATTTTTATTTTATTATAATAAAAAAAATATATTAATTCAGTACGAGTTTTTTCAAACAAATTTTTCTATAAAGCGATGGTAAAAAAAAAAAAAACCATAAAAATATTGGCTATCGATCAAGTTACTCTACACGAACGCGTATTACAATTCAACGTGAACGCCACGCCGCCACCGGTACTGACGTGTGTACGGAATTTCAAAATTATCAAATATATATTATAATATTATAACGATAATACCGAAAATATTATTAAAATTATATCGTAAAAAAAAGGACACGAATAAGTCAATTAGAAGGTTACCACAGTTATCGGGTATCACTGCAGATATAATTTTAGAGGACGTGATACCTGCAGCAAGCGTATGCTCTTTCCGTCTTGACCCGGAATCCACACGGTTAACATTTCTTTCAAATATTATATCGAAGTAACCATTATGGTTGATGGTAGTGATTGGTCAAATCTTACATCTGTTTAAACTGTGATACTATACATACCACAAACAAATAAGACACAAGAACGCCCATATAAAACGATCATAAAGAAATTTATTATCGATCCAGTAATCACATATTTCAAGAACACTTCAAATATTTTAGGTATGGTTCTAAAATATTCGAAGTTTGACACATATCAAGTATTTTGACCATCATGTGAACTTGGCTTGATACCATACAAACGCACGACATGACGAATGATATTTGCGTTCGACGGAGACAATTTCGTACCATTATAGTTTTAATACAAAAGTGAATTTACAAGTGAATCATACAATGAAATTTAATGGTAAATAAGCATTTTAAGCCACGTTTTGGGGATGCAGTTTTTGATAATCAGTTGTATTTGTTTACTGCATTATTTGCTATTTGGTTTCAATATCGCCAAAACGTTTTGTTTACTGCAGTATAGAGTATTTTATCAATGGATGATCAGTAGCCGAAAACAGTGAACGTAGTTTTTAATCGATTCCAGCAACCCGGTTGTCGAAAAATGCATTCAGTAATTATAAGTCATTAATGCAGTAAACAACATCGTCAAACCAGTTTATTCGCTAAACTATAATAATATTATAGTGTTTACTGTTCGTTATAGTAACAAGTTGCTCAAAACTCTGTCAACATAATATGGTGAATTGGAGAATGAAAGATGCCTAAAAATATGTGTGCGGTGAGGAACAGTACGCAGGCAATATCTTTTTAAATGCTCACTATTACCGATTAAACGCAGTAAAGAAGACTTTATATTATGACGACGACCGACATTTCAGACAAGGCGATACAAATCGCTGTTCTTTATGAGAAAAGGAATTAGGTAATATGAGCTGAAGACCACTTTTATATCGTGGTATCTCGATTGAAAACTGAAATTTCGAAAAAAACCCGACACGTTCGATATCCTAGCATGTTCTTATACCCTTGAGTTTGTCGATCCACTGTACAAAACCACCAGCAAGAAATTGTCCCCGCTGAACCCAATCGATTTTCGTGCGTACGCAAGATGGAAACGGTACACGCTGCGTTATCACGTCCTCCTCTTTAGCACAATAATAATAACGCATACTAGATAAAATTTGTAATTATACATTGGGATATTATTGTGTTGGCGATATTTTGATTAGGTATATAGGTACTGTACAACAGTCGACCGGTAGTCGGTACACACGCGACACTAAAAGATTTGCATTTATACTCCGTTCGACAATGATAACAAAAAAAAAAAAAAAATGAGTTTTTCGCATATGGGTGCCGAATAAATTCATAATTAATTTTATACATCTATTGTACCGATAGTCGCATTTGTAGTTTCTCCGCCACCTCTTCGTATCGCTTATGTATTCTTTTCTCTCGGCACCATCGCACAATAAATATAAAGTCGTTTTTTTTTTTTTTTTTTTACCGCACTATACCTTACCTATATATGACGTGTACACACATTGTATTCGGACGTACAATGGAAAACCAATTTTGTAGACTTCAATAATCTATTTGAACTCGTCTGCAACAAATTATACTATAATATACATCTACCTAATATTATTACAAAATATATGACTACATGATTTTCATTAAAAAGAAAAAAAAATGAGTTTTTCGCATATGGGTGCCGAACACAATAATATCTATACGTATACGACCATAATACACATTACACACAGTACCGAACGCTGTCGATTTTCCAAACATCGCGAAAAAAAGAAACACAAGAAAACAATAATATATATTTATAAAACGTTTTTCGACCTACTTTCGAGTTTATAAATATTGCGCGTTGCATGCGATTTTTACATTTTTTTTTTAGCATTTTCATAAACCTATAGTAATCATTAAGATAGTTATATCGCTGTAAACTTTTAACTGTACATTATAATATTAACTGACGTGAAAACGTCAAAATGTCCGTTTAGTTTTTATATATATAGTACAGTGTTAAAAATCGACGAATAACGTGTACCTACTACAAAGGTACGCGTGCGCGGTTACAATAAAATCGGTCCAACGAAAACCGTCTGCGGAAAGACGGAACGAAAATTTGTCAAGAATCGCTTATAAGTATGTAAACACGACAGCGAAATGGTAAAATAGAAAAATGACGGTCACTCGTTCAGTAATCATATACGTCTAGAGTTCTAAAATACCGCATCAGAGGTCACGAATGTAACTCGCATTAACGATCGAACGCACGCTTTTTCCAGCGGTTATAGTCCGTATCTTTTTCTTCTCCCGAAATGCCATGTAATGCGGTCAATCTGGATCCCATTATACTCTGTGCATATCCAATCTCTTATTGGCAATCAATCTTCATATCGGCATACTGGATGAAAAATCATGATGCACGCAGTTCAGACTGTCTCATCGTTTCTTTGAGAAATGTCTTCCTGGGTCTTCGTCTTCACTTTTGCTCGTTTCCCCGTCCTTCAAATAGTTTGAGAAAAACGAATCATGCCTCAACAGGCAACCGAACATTTGTCCGCTCCTTTCCCTTACAGCACTGAACAAAAATCTTTATTCCCCTACATTTTTTTTAACACTTCTAATAATAATCATTCTTATTCTCAAAAAATATCATTTTTTAATTCAATATTCTTAATATAGCTTGAACGTGTTCCATTAAATAAACATAATTATCAACACGAGCTCATAAAAATAATTTCAATTTAAATATTATGAAAAACATTCATAAAAGTGTTAAAGAAAAAATAATACACAACTCATCAAATAATGCTGTTAACTATTGTAGTATGAAATATCAAAATAAATATGTTTAACGAATTCGATAAAATTCTGAACAATAATACAAATAATGTAAAAATCGCTTTTAAGACTAATAATAATTTAATCAAACTTATAAACAATAGAACTAAACACTTCACAAAAAATCCTCCTTTTTTAAAATGCTGGTATATATAAACTTATATGTAACTGTAATAAATTGTATATAGGTTATACATATTACATTATTTATATATAAATAATAATTGCATAAATTGTAATATATTGTAAGATAAATAGACATTTTTAAAAAACACATTTCTGAACTAAAATTAAAAAATACTACTCCTAATTCAAATTTCGCTAAATATGTTTTAGGAAATAACCATAATGTAAGTTTTGATATTAATACAGACTTAGAAATATTAAGTACTCGAAATAACATTTACACTAATTCGGTTTTAGAAGAATTACACATAAACAATGAAATAAAGAAAAATAATTTTAATNATAATATCTTGCGTCAATACATTTTAGATAATAAATAATAACCAAATTATTTATATTTCTTAACATATCTATGTCTAATAATAACTAATTTTAAATAATCTCTCCTATTAAAATAAATTATTTCTATATAAAATGACCAATTTGTACAAATTTTTTTCCCATGTATTCCTTCATTTAATTTCTTTTATTCAGTCGCGTTTTACATTTTGACTGTGATATACCCGATGAAGAATTTTTTAATTTGGTTTTTTAAACCAGTCGTGTAATATCACTTATCATAATACTCCAGGCGACGTATTGATTCATTTATTTATTTTATTTTTGTGTATACATTTTTTATTTATATATGCATTTACTTTATTTATGTACGAGTATTAATCATTCTAATAATTTTCTTTTTACTTTATTATTTTATTAATTACTTCTCATTTCTGTCCGGCTGACCTTGATCATTATTTTTCTGATGCAAATTTGCATTGACTTTAACTTTTTCTTGTCCAGTTTAGTGGATGGTCCGTGTTTTACAATCATATAACAGCACACTCCACACATAACATTTGGAAATATTTTTTTAAAATTTTTATATTAAGATTTCATTTGTAAATAATTGTTTTTTTCGATAGCCTGTATAATATATAACATGCAATCTGATGTATTAGATTTGTATTCTATTGTTAAACAACCAGTGAAAATATATTCGCTGATACGATAATATTTCGAGTAAAATTGAATTTGATTTTTTTTAAGACATTATTATAGTTTATATAATAGTTAAACATACGATTTAATTTCAGATTCGGAATGCGGCGAAGAGTCCGGTGGCCGTGTCATGTATTTGGCAATCCTAAGTATACAAAACCGAACTTTCTAATAACTATAGGTAGGTACCGCTAATACTGAAAATATTTTAAGTATGTGCGCGATCGATGTTAAACGAGAATTGATTTGACTATAGAAACGCGTTCGTCTGTTAAACGACGATGGTAAATTTGATGTTTGGTATTGTATTTTAGATATTATTGACGCAAAACTTCCTTAGTTTATTAGCAAAGAAATAAATAAAAAGATAGTCGGACATACTATGCAGAATGAGTAGACCACTATATGTAACAAGAAGTTAGGGGCGATAAATCATTACAGGAGTTTTCACAATAAATGATAAAAACCTGGAAAAACGTAGTTAAAACGGGAGAATTTATGAAGTATAGTATTTTAAAATCGTAAATATTATGGCCTTTGAAAGCATTTAAAACCGAACTCTGCTCAGAATCGTTTTTCGTTAGCAATGATTAATCGTTGCGTACGATTACATATATATACATTGCGTAGATATACATTAAATTTCCCCTCTACCTTCCCAACTTCTCGTCTACAACAGTGGCCTATCCATCGTGCGAAGTATGCCCTTTTTTTAAAATTTTTATTTTTATAAACAAACAATGTTTGTTTTACATCATAATCGAATGAGTTAAACATAGTAGTAGGGCCTAGATAGTCCATGAATTTCTGACCACAAGTTGTTTTAACGTAATTCATTTTAGCATTTAATATATTTTATCTTTTTTTGTTTATTTCTATATTGTACCAATTATTTCGTTTATTTCATAAACAACTATGTTTAACAATCGAGAAAGGTTTTCCGACGGGCAAAACACACAATATATTTGTAAAACTAAGAGCTTCGTCGCTATTACTTAGAATCTATTACGAGTATTTTTTTCTTCGCTCCGATATCGTCAGCTTTTCGAATTTGATTTCAATTTAACGATATATTTTTCCACGTATATAAACACTTTTTAATCGCGATAATAATACAAGGATAAAAAAATAATAAAATAAATTCCACTACGTTTTATTGCATAGGCGTTTATAATACTTCTCTTCCCCTACAACATTATTATAATAACGTAATCGGTTTGCGAACTTGTGACGTATTACAATATGCCTATAGTCTATGCATTTAGAATAATTTATATGTTTACTCGTTCGATATTTTTTGTATTGTTTTTTTTATTTTTTTTTTTTATTTCTACCGAAGCCTATATCATAATATAATACGCGTGATTATAATAATAATATGAGTAATGTATGCGTTTATGTCGTTTCGAAACGTTCGTATAGGTGCAGTGTGATGATGAAACGACGACGACATGACAAACAAAACTCGACGCATTTATGTATTATTGTTTGTTTTCTTTTTTTCTCTACCCATCTTAATACAGCGACAAGTGACCGCGGTGCACAATAAATAGGTGGTGATAGACGCCACTCATCACTTCTATAAACTGTATAGGTAGAGATATAAGTACTACTGGAAGTCCTAATAAACTAAGTGCAGAAAAAACGTATAGGCATTTTTCTTTGCGTTTTTCCACCGAATCGCGACGAGGACGTGTGCTGAATCATCGTCGATTTGTTAACAAGATAGGTAATAAAAAGTATACAGTCATTTAATTTTCATCAAAACAATGATGCAATATAATTTATAAAAGTACTAAAAGTAGCCAAAATCCAAAACAGCCGCACTCCTTCTCCCCGTTATTACGCCACTGCTACATTAGGTTTTTTTTATCAGCCTTATGAAACAAATTTTATTCATGAATGGAATTGAATACGCGTAGTTAATAAGTACTCGACTATAGGTACTATAGGTATACACACCTATAATACGCCACCACTCGAAAACAAATCCTCCTAAAACAGTAGCACACCCATTAGGGCTTTTTTTTTTTTTTGTAATAAAACGTTTTTTTTTAATTTTTACGATCGTTTCGTACGCGTTCCTTTGTGACCGTTATTAATAACAATAATAATAATAAATACCTGTGTAATTTCAAAACATCATCAAACGTGTCGTTTACACGTTTAGTTCATTTACGACGGCGGCGACAACGAAAAATAAAACAATAAAGATAAGGCCACACGATTCATTAATCATTATCACGACGAGTGTGTTAAAGACGTTGCGTGATTGTGGATAAGCCGGTTGTTGCCGCAGTATTACAAAATCGGAAAATTTAGAATATTTTTCTACGTATACCTATATTAGTATATGGTAGGACACAACTGCCTACGTATGTGCGCAGCCTACAATAATAATGTTAATAACGTGTTGTTTTTTTCTCTCATTCTTCTCCATGCCCCGAGGTGTGATGGTATGCATCCCGCGACTGACCGTGGTGTATAATATAATATTATATGCAATTGGAATTATTTATTATCGTGTATATGTGCATATGATATAATCACATTATTTTTAATAACAACATTATTGCAAAGTCAACCGACGTTTATAATAGACAAATAACAATAATAATAATAAAAAAAAAAAAAAACAATAGACATTTTAAAATAAATGCGCAACGCATCTCGCCTGTAGGTATGTGTATGTAAAAAAAATCCATAACTGCGAATAAAATTGCCAGTATTACGTATTATCGACTTTTGCGCGCATAAGCACACGCGTAATATTACGTTTGTCGCATGTTTCGGCGACGCGGTTTGGTTAGGTGGTTGTTACTAGTTTATGGCGAACAAATTGCAGTTTCGATGATATTGTTTACCGCAATTGTTTGATAACTCAATGCACTTGTCGACGGCCGCGTTTCCGGAGAATCAGCAGACAATTAAAAACTGACTTTACTTTCTTCGGTTACTGGCTATCTATTGGTACAAAATAGTGGACGACAAACAAAACGTTTTCGCTAAATCGCAACCGAGTAACAAACGACCGTAAACAACGCCGCAAATTGTTTAACGAAAAGCGTATCGCCGAAACATGGTTTAACGAATGAATATATTATAAATATAATAACCATCGCTTGAATTAACGGCCAAAGTACCTCATCTTTTCTAAAAAAACATTTAAACGCACTCCGTCTTATTTTTCATAAATTAACACAAAACCGGCGTTAGCGAAAATCGTCGGAGGAGTGTGAGTAATTTGCTCTCTCTAAACACCAATAATTTACCCACTAGGTACGTTTTTTAGCCATTCTTTTGTCCTTTGATGACAGTAATAAATTTCAATGCGTGGCAATTATATTACAATAAAATTAGGGGAAAATGGGTATTGATATTTTCACCAGCATTCGACTGCAGAAACCGAAAAGAAACTGCAACACACTAAACACCTTTTACCAAAATAAGGAAAAAACAAATGCGTTTTGGATGTACCTAGAGACTCAAGTCATCGCTCCTTCGGACTATTTTAATCGCAAAATACCCCTCGATTTGTTGTGCAAAATTTTCTACCAGAAATTTTGCTCCGATGTATCAAGTGTAACTTATTTTATGAAAGGAAATTTGTGTTGTTCTAGCCGTTTTGGTATGATTTTAAATGTGGCGTGGTAATAACATATAATATTTTAAAGCATTTGTGCGAGACGCATATTATTTCCATATAGATATATACTTATAATTTTAAAAAAAATGAATACAAGTATTCCTTTAATAAAATATAAAAAAATAACAATAATAGTAGGTAATAATAACTATATACTCCTTTCTCGTGTACAGTTGAAGTCAATACTATTATTATATCATTACAAACTGCTAAATAAAAAAAATTAAAATAGACTATGACGAAACGACGAAAATTATCGTATTATTGGTTATATTAAAGAAAAAAAAAAAACGTATTTGAGAATTTAAACTTTTTGGTTGCAACAACAAGAGGTTATTGAAAGGGACATGGAGTAGACTTGACAAGACAAATCGCGTTGATTGTTTTTATATGATATCATTTTAAAGCGCAAACGCAATCACATAATCTGTGTGTGCTTGAATTATTGAAAAGGCTGTTGAGATATAAACTCCTAAATTCGAATTTCGCCTTTGATATACACAAAGAAACATTAATAGCGAAGAATTATATAATTTTTATATTTGCGTACTCTTGTTTGAAAATCAAAAGTTTATGCAATATTGTTACAAAACTGCAAGTATTTTTGAAAAAATCGTATGGAAATAAAATCAATCAAAGTTCGAACAAATCTACCTTTAATATTTAAGCCTAAAACTGGGTGATCTGAGTGAAAAAAAAACCAATCATCCTGCATATTAGATTTGTACAACACGATCGTGCACAATGTCTGATATAGAATTGAACCGTATACGTCATGGACTTATCAACTAGTGGACCTGATAAGTCAAGTATGATATCCGGAGAAAGAAATATTTTTTTTTTAAATTGTCTTTTTTCTTCCCGGATACTCCTTTTTTACTATCAGGTTCAGTCTGATTTTCGAGTCGCTTAAGACCATAGACTATGCACCATGCATTCAACCACCTTTATCTATTGTACGACAACTTGACAAGATATTTAGTAGGAGAGATAGAATATCGGATCTATCATGAAAGAGAATATGTATTATTATTTCTTTATTCCATAGATATAACTACATGCGATCAAATACTGTAGACATAATTTATAGATAACTCGTGATAACAGTATAGTACAAGTTGTAGAATAAAAAAAATAAAAATATTTTCCACGATTAGTAAGTTCATCCACTAGTTCTATCTGTTTCGCTCAATATCGATTTCGTTTTCTTTCTGTACACATGCGGTCCATATGCCCAAGACGTACACAAAACGCGAGACGGGGTGTGGTCATCAGTATTGGTCACTCCAAAAAAAAAAAAATCACCGAACAAAACATGTCGGTACACCGCGCGTTTATCGTCCCATGAGTTATAGCGTTTCGTTACATACATAAACAAAAATATAATATATAATAAGTGTCGTTTCCGATGCCGCCGGACTCGGTTGACCGGACAAAGACAATTGCCGAGTACAATAACGTGAATAATAATGTGTCGATACATTTCCCATCGAATTGTGTTCCGTCGTCGTCGCTGCGAGTCGTCGGTATATATCAATAATCGTATTATTATATTATGACTTTGTAAACTTTCAAATTTCGATTAATCGCGGAGACCGAAACGCGCAGTGCAGTAATCGAATTAATAATATCAAATTCGGTGCGTGTATAATAGCGTAGCTTAGGGTGCCGTAGTATGTAGTAGCCGTATGGCTATAGAGCGTGGCTGGGCCAGCCAACCAGGCGGATATCTGGGTTATTATATTAAGGAAGGGGGAGGAGGTGTTCACTCGTATTAACGTAGTGGCTAGTGATAACGATTTTGAATCGCGTTTAAATCGGGGCTTGACACCTTTATATTTTCGGTTTGGTTCAAATTCGGGTTTTCAAAAAAAAAAAAAAAAAATCGCGCACATACTATTATCTCAAATAATAAAATCAAATTATAACTTTGTTAATGAGCAAAAGGACTTAAGTAAGTTTACTGTTTTGTTTTGAAAACGCCCAAAACAATTTTTTTAAAAATAGGTTTGATTCGTGTTGTGAAGTTCGAAAGCCAACGGTAGTGGTGATATTTGAATGTTATTAATGATTATTCGAATACCAATAAAAATAACATTATTAAATCGTGCAATTCTTTATTCGATAGATAAAATTCTAAATGAATCGTTGTCGCTATTTTTATAAGAAATTATTAAGCATATTATATTATTTTATATTTAATATGTATATGTATATATTATAAACAAATAGGTGTATACGAGTATATCAATTATTAATATACAGAACCGATTAACTTCCAACAAATATCGGTTCCCGGTTCCTAAAAAAAAAATAAATTAAAAAGTGTTCTGATATTTTCAAAAGGTCTCCGTTCAAATACCGATATTTTTAATTTCGGTTCCAAGCCCTGGTTCAAGCTCTCCATTGGTTTGGTATCACACCGCGGTGTCCCCCTTATGTCTCCCTATCTCAGTTCTTGACCGACGTTTTTTCTTGGAAAAAAACCACCCCGACTAAATACACACCATTAATAAATGCTCTACAATAGGTACATGCAATTATGTGCGTTGAAAAAGAACGAAGTACTTTCGTATAAGAAACGGCCTAAGGTATACTCCTTATAAAATACTCCAAAATACATTATAAACCATCACTATATCTATCTATACGCTTTCGGAAATGAATCGTCACAATTAAAAAAAAAAAAAAAAATCGTCCTACTCGAAGACGAACTTTCGTCATTGTACGTTGCAACACTGGTTTTTTTTTACACACACACACACACACACACACAAACGTCGCAAAAGTAGACTAATTTTAAACGCGTGTCCGTGGTCTATGCGTATGTAATGCACAATAATATTATATAAAAAATATATATATTGGTACGTACTCGCCGCGTGCTTACCTCCCATTATAATGGTAACCGTTCTGGTTAGTTGACGCGATTGTTACGATACATAGGTATATATACAATTATTGCTACCTGTTGCGGGTGATAAGTAATTATTGTACTTGGATAGCTGCCGGTATACTATATTATAGTAGTCTTTTTTTGATTTCTTTCCTCCCCCTCTTCCCCTCTTTGTAAAAAAATACACTATAATATCGTATATTATTTATGGTGCACAAAACGTCGTATATAAATAACGAAATAATATGTGATTTTTCGGCCTCGGTCCGTGGAATATCTAGGTCTTGTGCAGTACCTATACTGCGCTATATGTACAGTGTACACACACACACACACACACACACACACACACACACACGCGCGCGCGCACTATATCTATATAATATATATATATATATATTATGTACGTTTATTGATTATGCCCGCACCTTGTCGATACAATATAGTCCGCGCGTGAGAATAAAATTCGTTTTTCATATATTCGCCTACTTTTGGTTTCGACGTATTTCGATACCGTGTATATTATGTATATGTAGGTTACTTATTTTTCATCACCAAACATCACTCGTATCGATAGTTTTCCTCGTATAAACGCGCCATAGACCAAATGTAGACAAACATAACTGCCACTTTCATCAAAATTTGAAATTTATTACACTGATAATAAAAAATAAATCGTTACGATATTTGTATAGTTCCGTAAAAATAACTAATTATGAGTTTTTGTATTAAATTATTAACAACGAAAAAAACCAAATCAAAAATAAAACGGAGAAACGTTATAACGTTATAAAGTACCTATTATCGTTTTTCCGAAGTTCTATTCCCGGTTTTAAAAAAATAATAGAAAAAAATTCACCTCTTTAATACCCCGGGCTTACTAGACGAAATTGTATACTATAGAAATCACTGTCGAATTTGAAGATCGGAGGAAGACTTCTAATAGAAAAGTTGTTTACGGATAGAAAAAAGGCACACCCATTATAATATGACGGTAACACCAGCGATTAGAATCTAAAAAAAAAAAAATACTACAAAATTATTAGATAGATTATTTTTTTCATCACATTTATAAATAAAATAAAATCAACCGGCTTTCAACGTAAAATTATTCTCGAGTACCTGCTACAGAAGATGAGTTTTCGTTTCATTCTGATCGCTTGACTCGAGAGATTAATACGTCTTAAGTGCGTATTCAGAGCTCAATTATTCCGTAATAATTTCTTATAAATAATCCTACGACGACCATTATTATTATTATTGTGTTATGGAATCTCTATGCATCAATACGGATTACATGGTATGAATAATATAATATTAACGAGTTTCAATTTTGAATTTTCGTATTTTATATAGATATAAAGATTATTCGTGTCAAATAATAATTATATAAAGCTGACATTTTTTAACGAATTATCATTATTATTATTATTATTATTATAAATAACACGTGTAGTGCGTACGTATATTAGAGTTGTCATAGTACCAACAATATAATATTCTAATTATAATGAAATTTCAGCGATTTTACAAGTGTACTCGTACATTGAACATAATAATAATAATAGCAAATTTCGATAAAATTACGACGCAAATGATTGTATAGTAGGTATTAACCATTCAGAACAAAGGCAGAAGCCTGACAACAGGGACAATTTTCCTGCAGTTAATGAATAATGCCCGTTAGTTAAAATGCTTTAAACCACCCTCCTCGTAGTCCAAACACTTAACGCCGGATGTATTTTTTCGTTTTGCTCTATTGAAAGAAAATACGAACAGGAAAAAGTCATTCTACTGATAAAAAGTCAAAGATGAGTATCCGTTTTCAATCCCGAAAAACCGACACTATCGCGGTTTTTAATTTGGGGATCGGGAAAAAGATTCTGACTAAACTATCCATCAGCAGGCTACTGCATTCCAACAGCCACTCAGTCTCTTCATTAGAATCTCCTTCTCTATTCGCAGAAGTGCTAAATTTGAACACAAATTATAAATTTCCTCGGAGCTACAGGTACGTTGTAACTTCACTTTCCGAACTATCTGTTTGAATATATTTAATTTGAACTAAGAGAACGCCATACGCGCATCTACCATCTCGGTTTTACTAACGGGCAACATAGTAAACATTTGTTTTCTAAGAAAATGTCACACAAAAGAGTTATAGCCACTAACCATGTTAAGTTTTTGTTCTTCAATAGCTGTAACTTTTTTTGTATAGCGATCTTTTAGAAAGCCTACAGATATGTATGAGCATCGGAAATATTGTTCTCTTTAAATTTCGGATATTTGTGTTCAAATTCTAATTTCAACCATAATACCACACTTATGTTCTATAAGATAACGTAACTGCGCTGTGCTGCCGTTGATTGGGCTAAGTCAGTATAGATGTGGGGCGAGAGTGTGGCGTCCTCTGAGTAAAATATATTTTTAAAATGAAAATCCAGCCCTTACCGCGGGAAATTTCTCTCGAGGGTATTATAGGTATAGGTAGTTTTAGATTCTGAATGGACTTTGGAGTGAAGAAAGTTATGGTTTTAACAAAGATGTTTATTTTAGCAATACTATCAACTAAACTCCGCTCAAAATCGTTTTCTCATTAGCAAGGGTTTATTGTTGCTTACAGGTGTACATTAAACCTCGCCAAATTTTCACCTGCAACAGTGGCCGCACCCACGTGCGAACTATGTCCGTTTTTCTTCTTCTTTTTATCGTTTTAGGCCGCGGGTCCAAATATCGAACAGAAGATAATATTATTTAAAAAAAAAAAACCGCGATTGTAATATTATGAGTACTCAATAGCATATTGGTTTGTTTTTTTTTTTAAGTCGACGTATGAAAAAAAAAATAATCGTACACGTTTATCCGTCACAGTACATATAGACGCGTATAATGTATACGTTTAATTGTCCGGCAACCGGACCGTACTACGGTGCGTTATACAATTATAATATACATTATGTTATTTTACACATACACGTTCAAAACGCGTCGTCTGTGTGGTGTTCACCGTCCAATTGTACTGCTGCGTTGTGAACGCGAAATGATATTATTATAATAATAACAACACAACACCCGAGCAACGCATGTAGAGGAGAGCGTCAAACGACTACGGCCGGCCGACAGTGTAAAATATTGACGCGTGAAATAATAACAATATTCGTGTGGTCGAAAACGTTTCGCGTCGTCTCCGGCGGAATTTCTGTTATTTAAATCGGTTAAAAGGCGATTAAAAAGTGTGCCCGTTTGTTTTCAATTCTGAATATTGTCGAAACGCGTCGAACCGACCGTTTTTTTATGTGTCGGGTATTATTCAGATACATATATATACATATATATATTATAACGTTATATTCTACGTTCCCGAATTATTCCCGCCTATAACAGTACGGCCCAATCACGATACGAAGTATGTCCACGGCTTATTTTTTTTTTTTTTTTTTAGTCCGTAATTTTTCATTTTATCGCATTCGCTTTTTTTCCATTTTGCTTCTTGGCGGGCACGACGTAGCCAGGATTTTTTTTTCGGAGACGGGAGGTCCGAACGTACAATTTACAATTTATTACCAACCATACCAACGGTTGTACCAATAATCGAATTTTTCTGGCGAGAAGCTTGAATTCGAAGGGTGAGGGGGTTGCAGATCCCAAAGACCCCCATGACCCCCTGTCTACGTGCCTGCTTTTTGGTAACATCTCACTTGCTTTTTTCCGCCGATGATTCCGACCGTTGTCGCCCGGATGTCGCTCTCATAGATAATTGTATTGGGTATACTCGTATATTATTATAACGTATATGTATTATAATACCCAATACATATATGTACAATCAGTATACAATAACACGAAAATTATGTACGTAATATTGTGAGTTCGTTTTGTTACTATTTTTTTTTTTTTCTATATTATTATTCGGTCGTTTTATATAATAGTACACGCCGTATATATAGATATACGAGAAACGCGATGCAAAACTGCGCGGATAGGACGGCGGGAAAAAAAATAATAAAATTCGGGCAGGGGAAAACGCGCAACGCACTTCACGGACCCGTGAACTCCCGTACAGCGTCGAGTCGATAGATATCCGCTATTATTCGGTTTTTTCTTTTTTTCTAATATAATATATTTTTTTCTAAATATCCTCGTATTCCGCCACGCCGTGGTTACTTAATTTCGCGTTTACAAAACCGAAGACTCCGTAGATTCTGTCGTGTTTACTCCGGTGTGACTGTAAACACGCGCAGATGTATACCTATACGGCGGATCGCTTTGTCGTATATCGAATTGTACAGGGTGATTCTGTTTTACGACGAACGTCGCGGGGATTTTACATTTTAATTTATATAGGTAAATTCGTTTAAATATCAGCTGTACTCGTACACATTGAGCGGTATGCCGTGCGATCTACCGAGTGCAGTAATAAAAATATTACGATTGGTTTTGTTTATCTCTGAAAATTCGAAATGTGAATTAATATTCGATACTCGTTGCAGTTTGTAATGATTAATAATATTATGCTTTTTAGTTCCACTTTATTGTGCATTATGCATGCTGCTTTCCGTTAAATTAATCACCCTGCAGTGCTGTAAAGAAATTTCATACAAAAAAAAAGAAGAAAAATAAACCCAAAAATCTAATTCACTCGACATTTTCGCAGACGATCATTGCTAGTTCACGAAAAAAAAAAAAAATCGCCCTGTATATATTTTTATTCGTCTATTTTATTATTATCGTTTTTACCTTCCGATCTTCGCGGTACACGACCGCGACGTATTAACGAACGGACACGCAGGTATAAACCATATTGTACCTATTATATACCGTGTTTTTTTTTTTTCGCAATTTCATCGTGTTTGCATCATCGCGCTCGTTGTCGTTGTGCCGCAGCATACGAATACAATAATATGATAACAATATTATTATAGTGCGTACCGGCCATCGCGGAGATTTTAACGTTCTAAAAACCGCGCGAATGTGTTGAAAACAATATTTTTTCGTTTGGTAATAATATTATGTTATTATGAAAAAAAAAAAAAACATCGTCCGAAATTGAATAATAAAAACGACGAAATGAGTAAAAAAAAAAAAATAAGAAAAAAGTGATGATTATTATAATAATATATACGTCAAAGCGTCGGGGGAGGGGGGATAATAACTGCGCTGTTAACGATTTTTGCGGCAATGATATTACATGAGCGCATCGTCGTCATTGTAAAACGGTTTTTTTTTGTTATATATTTTATCATAATATCATTTTCGTCGCGATTAAAATAGTATTTTGTAAATAATTGAGTACATATATTATTATTTTTAAACACCCGCGATAGCAGCATAGCTCCGTCATCACTATACAGTACGATTTTCTCTCGTTTATATTGTTGAACTATTATTTGTAAAACAATAAACAACCGAATACTGTAAATAACACAATGCAATTGAGTAGCCAATACTCAAAATGCACATGTTCCAAAAAAAAAAAAAAAAAATTAGAAAACTAGTTAGTGACTGTGTTTTATTGGTGGTGAGTGTGATTCTGTGATCAGTTTGTTTCAATAGCAGGTTTAAATTTAATCGGAAAGTAGCGGTTTGTGTCAAAACTAACAAATTCCATTGGGCCCTGTGAGTTTTGATATACTGGACCTTATTTAACTCGTATCAAAAAACATGTTTCAAACCTCGAACAAAATAATATGATGGATAACGACCTAAATCATAACTTTTGTTGGCACTTTTTAATTTCAAAGAATTTCTAAACTACATTGGAAAAATGCGTTTTGGATTTCTTTCTTGCACAGTAAAATTTCTTTCCCAGTTTTATAGTATTTCGGAAAATGCGATTATTAGAACATTAAGTTCTAGTCTACTCAATGATACTACTTGCAACAATCAAACAAAAATAATGATGTAAATCGTAATTATACTTAATATTATTATTATTTCACGTTAGTGATGGTGACGGACGAGAAATGACGAAATAAAAATAAGCATACGTTTATAATATACACCGTCGTGTGTTATTGATTAACGAATTCGATAGAAGTAAATTATTATATTAACACGCGTTGCACAAATTGCATAATACTGTAATAATGTCACGGTGATTGCCCGCCGAACGTCGGTGCATAAGTAATATTTGATTTTAACATCACAGACTGCAGTTTAAATACAACGAAGTACGAAAGGAAAAAAAAAACAGTAGGCAAGTACAATGCACACAACAATGTCCAATTCAAATATATTGTTGTGTAATATATATAAATTGAATATAGTCAATTATACATTACCTTTATTTACCCATATATGTTATGCAGATCAAAACTAAACGAATTAACTGCATATTATATTGTAATCGGGGTTTGGGAATTTATGCGCATCAAAAACAAATATACAGTTAAGCACTATCAAATGTTTAAATGCGCTGCAGTTGTAATAAGTTGCTAAATAATATAAAAAGTGATGCTCTGTCGACAAAAAATTACTTGCACAATTAATTCTATTATCCTATCGCTTTTTCGTGTTTAATCAAAGAACATTGAAACCAAAGGGATAAAATTTAGAAAATCTGAGATACATAATGTAGGCAAACTAGAATTGATCGAGTCAGTGAAAAAAAAAAAAAAAGCAATAATAACTCATAACCTGCAACTACCAGCATGATGGCATCATAAAATATGCAAGTATAGACAAAATAACCGTTTAATAACCCAAATGGTTTCGTCTCAGTCAACAATTAGTAACGATTATTTAACACGTTTTACAGGAGAAGCGAAAAACTGCGACAGACTTAAAAAATTATCAAATTAAAAAAAAAAAAAGCCTAAATTTCGACCCACGAGATTTTTCTGGGCGACCGACTCGCAAAACGTGCACATCGAAAATAATCGTTACAAAACATCACGACCGTTCGTCGGTAGATTGAGAGTATAATATAGGTGCAGTAGTAGCGATGATATTGAAATGATAATATTTTATACGAGCGGCGTGTAGGTAACGGGTTCCGATAACAAACCGTAAAATCGTCCGACTCGCCGGCCGGGTAATAGCGTACACGGCGGCGACATTGGATCGAAGTGTTGGGAGGGGAGGAGTTGGTTGGAGAGGACAACAATCGTACGACATTCATTTTCAGTAAACGACCGATCAAATAAGTATCTATAATGTGTGTATCTGAAAATCACTAATTTTATTACACGAGTATTGCGTCCGGTACATAATTAAATAATTATTCTGACGCAATACCGCGCGCAAAAAGCGATCACCCGACACAATGATAATAGTAATAATACGTACCGGTGCATTAAATAATAATTTATAGTTTTCGGTCGTACAAGTGACAGCCGAAAAGTCGGCCACGGCGGTGAACACGATTATTGTCCGCCGTCGTCGTGGTACCATCGGATACGGTCACGTACGCGGCGATTTTCTGTCGTCTGCCGTTGCTGCTGCTGCTGCTGCTACAGCTGCAGGTCCGTCATCCCCGAGAACTCCTATTTGCCTCCAGCAAACGCGAGTAGAATTGCCCGTCTCGCAGACCCAGACTGATCCGCTGATCTCTGTTATTGTGGTTATCAATTCTGCTGCCGGCCGCTCATCAATAGAATATTATGTCGCGGACTCGCAGACGGTTTTCGAAAGGTCAAACCGAACGTGATGCTGCCGCGAGAACCGCGAAGAGGATTCCGATGTGATACAATATTTCTAAAATCAAACGACCGAAAATCGTGTTAACGACGGCGTGAAATCAAATAGTTACCGGCAAATATAATATGACAATTCAAATAATAATAATAATTGCAGATATCTCATATATAGTTATCATATCCATACAGGTATGCACTATATTAATTATACGTATTGTATTGGGATTTTTTTTTTTTTTTTTTAGAAATTTGAAACGGTTTACGTTATGAACCGATGAAAATAATAATAATCATCGAGTAACTATATTATTATTTTTTTTTTTTTAGACTCTGGGCGAAACGTTCATTTCCGAGTTACCTTGGCAAAATGGGAAAAAGTCCGACTTCATTATATATGTACATATATTGTGTATTGAATAACGGTATATTCCTCCCTTCCCGTTTCCCCCTAAAACAACGGGACACCCGTCAACAGTATCAGCCTTTGAAAAGATACAAATACAAATACATATACTTGCTGATAAATGTATCGTCTATAATGGTTATTGTAAGGTGAGTATTCGTTTTTCGGGATGAAATTGTAAAAAAATGTTCGATCACTGATGCAGATGCGCGTCGTGCGAGTTATTCGATATTTTACGATTTACATATTATTGTCTACAAAACGAAAATCTGAACTTATTTGATATCATGAATTATTATAATAATCCACTCGAGCTTTGTTTAAATAACGTATACATATTTATTTTATATTATAGTAAACTCGTCGTCAGCAACATCGATTACCGCTACCTGTAAATATAAACAAGTTTTAAAATAAATTATTACAAAACGCATTAAGCATTCCGTCGACGGAGTTCATGATCTTATTAAATTATAATACTTTAATCGCGAGAAACTAAAAATATTAAATTAATAAAATCAGTTATACAAACGTATATTACACATTTTGGAAACTGGGTACCCAATACCCAGAATAATAAATAGGTACCGTCGACGTCATCATCGTCGGTTGGGGTCAAAACGAGTCGAAACAGTCGTCAAACGTGTTCAAGGGAAAGATAGGATTTTTTACATATATTACCTATATGCATATGTAAATGAAATAAATTCGAAATACGTTGTGGAATTTTTTCTACGTTACTGAACAAATTAAACAGAATGATAAAATAAAAAAAATAATAAAAAAAAATAACTGAATGGCATACATAAAACGATAAAGTACCGATCCTTTTTGGTTTTATTACGATGCCAGGAAATCTTGCTCCGATCATTTAGTGAACAGCATCTTTTCAGAAAGCGAAATTTTCGCCAGTTTAAATTAACTAGGTTTTTTTTTTTAGTAGTATTTGGTTTTATGAGGCTGATACATACATTTGATGTTTAAGTCTATAGATAATAATAGATAGCTATGGAGATACTCGCCGTCGACGAGTTTTTAACTTGCTTTTTTTTTTTCTAATGTGCCAAGTATTTTTTTTTTTTAACCGCCAAAAATCACGCCGTTTCAAAATATTATATCGAAGTACGAAATCCACCCTTTTATTATTAATACAAAGTAGTTCGTCTTTAGAACGTCAAAAAAATACGAAAGAAAAATGACAACCATGAATATTATTTAGAGGGGCTAAACGAGTTAAATAGATTGGCAACGATCTTTGGATGATGGTCTTTGTATTCCTGTCATCGCCGCAGTATATATTTATAAACATAAATATACGATTTTTCTTGTATATTCTTTAAAAAAAAAAAAAAAAAAAAATGACGTGACGAAACTTTGAATTCTAGCGGTTTAGTTCTATACACATTGCACATTGCAAATGTATTACTAATAATTTCTTTGTGCAAAACTCGAACCTCGAACTAATAATTGTATAGATTTTATACAAGAAAACAGTCCGGCGGGCGTTCGTATTAAGTATTCGCAAATTTTTCAAACACGACGCTGTAATAATAATCGATTATTATTATTATTATTATTATTATTTTTTTTTTTATATAGAAAACTAGAAGGAAATATCCCGCCCGGACCACATAGGTTATAACGAGATTGCAATTATTGTCTATATAACATTGCGGTTAAAACCGTTCGTTATACCGCTGTGACCACAATCGTTTTGTTTCATTTTTCATGCTGCTCCGGAGCCGCAATCGCATTGTGAATAGGATTAAACCCACCGCAACAGTTATAATATTATAGTGTCATCAATCAAGTCGGCGAGAAATCAGATCACTGGATCACCCAATTTGCCTTCGGTATATAAAATATACACTACACACAGGTGTGTATACTGTATAATATTAACGCGCGATAAATATCCGAAAAATAATAATATCGACGTGTCGTCGCTGTAAAAATATTACATTTTTCTCCGGGCGAATTTGCCGTAAAAACGCGAAATCTAGCCGGTTCGTGTCCCTATAATAATATATTAGACAGATAGGTAGGTAGGTGCCTACACTCGTATTTACTGCTATATCATGTTTAAGTCGTCCGTATTACGCGCTTGTTCGCCGCGACACTTTAATCGGGCGAAGCGTAACACACGTCAAACGCCACACGGCGCGTTATCATTATTCGGGAGTTTAAATATTTGCAAACGATTATGAGGCTTTTATGATTAGTCACCATTGGCGGCCGCTAGTGCCCGGGCTTCTTATAACATGCTACGGCGGCAGTACGGCCCCAAACGGACAGGCGTTCTAATGCGTATGCAGTGTAGGATTTCGAATTGCCCTCGTCCGAAAGCGTCGCGGGTAATTCGACGTAAAATACGTTGGGAAAATTGTTGATCGTCATTGCAATACGCATATACTCGTGTTCCTTAGCGGTACCCGTACAATTATTTGTACCTGTATAAATATACAATGTTCAACTATATTCTGATTTGTGTAAACACAAAAGTAAAAGCCGCGCGTAATTCGTACGGCGGACAGGCCATTATAATATATAATGGCTGTTACGGGTGGACAGTGTGGAATTTAAAGGATAATATCGTGTATTATTCGTGTTATTTAATTTATACACCGTATAACGCAGCAGCAAACCGTTGTAAATGAAAAACGATCCTGAGCTGAGTAGTATGAGCTGCGGTACATACATATTACGTACTGCAGCGTTAAAAATTATTCCAATCACGTCTAAAGGAAATGCCTAAAGAACAATAACTGTAGGTGCCCAGCTGTAATACAATAATAATAATAGGTACCTATTGCGGTGTGTGCCCTTCGCTCGAATCACAAACCATCGGCGCAATAATAAATATTACTATGAACAAAACGTAAGATTGATCTTTCGGTTGGAAAATACAACGTGCGCGTGTGACACAATTTTACGATATCATAATATTGAGAAGAACGAGACGGCGGCGGTGCGTATTGTCACTGCGAGTCCGTGCCCTGCGTTGCCAATGCGTTTTTGTAAAAGTCCAAACTTGTAGCATTATATGATAATTGATAATGAGCTGAAACGCTGCGACAATACTAAAATTTCGATTTAATATACTTTAAACAATGATATTGTTGTGAGACGATGTCGACGAATCGTAATTATTAATTACAGTTAAAGCCTCAAAGGTAGGAGTTTTTTTTTTTCAACGCGGTGAAAAAAACACCCACGAGCATCAGATATCCGTCACTAAACTCGAATTTTTCTCCAGCCGACTTGTCGCTGCAGTTATATAATGTTTAATTTTTTTTTTTTCCAATTGATCTGAAATAGTTATGGATTTGAAACCTCCAAAAAACACACCTTAAGTATTTGGTACTAACAATATGCTTATACAAATTTCGTCAACCCCGACTTTATTTGGAGGTGTGTAAGGATGTTAAGCTTTACAAAAGCACCAGTTTCCCTCAACAACACGATGAAATTCGTTTTGAAATTCAACCAAAATTGTGTCACTTCAATCCGCTTATAAAACAATTCTAATTCCCGAGTTTGTGTTCATTTGATCCAGAGCCGCGATCCGCTAAAAAAATTCCATAATTAGCGGGAAAATGATATGTACATACATATACCAGACAAAATAAAGTGCGATTATCATGATTTTCGAGGAAAGTTCGACAGAATACCACAATACTGTGATGATTTAATTATTATATACGCAGTCACGTTTTGGTTTTAGTTTATTAGCTTATGCCGTGATCAATCAAAGTCCACAAAGAAAATAAGGATCGACACTACATGATTATGTTTATGTATAGGCACCTAGGACCAAGTTATGATTATTTCTCTGCGGATGAATCATTTTTCATTTTCGTCGTTTTCTCTACAATAACATGCATAGGACAAAAGCCGAAAAAAACGTTAGACAGTCAAAAAAAAAAAAAAAATAAGTCGTCGGGAGGAAAAAAAATCTCGTTTGGGAAATATATATAATATAATATAACATTGCTTTGTTCTAGTTAGGTAGGCATATATAATATTAACATTATCCATTCGACGACCTCGAAATCGTTAGTTTATTACTTTAATTTATAATTTATCGGTATAGGTATACCTAACTATGATAATAAACACTTCAAGATCAAGCCCTCGGCGGCGCATTTGGATCAAACTTCAGGGCCATAATGTATAACGCGAAGCGCCTCTTTCTTTATTATTAGATTGAACTGTATGAAAATATCGCCTATACATTAAATAAAATATGACTTTATTAACAATAAATACGATGACGACGACGGCAAAACGTATATGGTAAAATTAAATTTATTATAAATAGGGTTGACAGAACGAAGAGAAAGTAGCTATAGCATAAACCTAATAACAAAAATTAAAACTATAATTTTCGATTCCTTTTAATACGGTTTCGGGATTTTTTTTCCCTAAAATAAATAAATATATATGCGGTTGATACCTACGAATTATTTTAAAACTCTTCTTTTTTTTTTTTTTTAGGGTTCAATCGCTTTATTGGTTCACAACATAAATCTATAGATCTTCTCCTGCTAGTCGTTTTAGCTCAACGTTAGTGTATATATTAATCTTTACTGCGTCATTTTTTAATCGTGCGATAATATATGAATTTCTTGGTCTTCTGACAGTTTTCCGTCCTTCTGTTATGGCTTCAGCTATTAAGGCCAATCATTTCCTATACCCCATCCTTTCACGTACTATAGTCGTTATAATTTGTACTTCCCCAACGTGCGTTGAGCACCTATCTACATTCGTTTTTTTATATATATATCCGCCTGATTCTCTCCATCATCGTGCGTCACAGGCACTACATCTCAAATGTCTTTAGGGATCTTTTTTCTGAATAGTCTGAATACAATTCATCAATATATTATGATTATATTATATAGAAAGTTAACGCGGCTGTGTTCCGTGAATATTTCCTTAGCGTTAAAAATAAAATCTCGTCTTTAAATAAATATCGTTACATCCTATTCGATTGTATATGATGTTTTTTTTTTTTTTTTGTATGCGTCTGTAAACAATTTTTCTATCAGAAATCTGACTCCAATCTAAACTTTAAAGGAATTGTCTTGTAGCATGTTTAATCTAGTTGATGCATTGTAGATTTGTAGATATTATTTTTTAATTTTCCTAATAGTTTCGTAATAAATGTGAAAAACTAACAATCGTTCATAAAATTTGAATCGATTTCCAGGTAATATTGACAACAAAGTGAAAAATACGACTAATAATATATTCTGCTAAGAATCGGTTTACGTTAGCAATGGTTTATATCCTTCCATACGGATTTAAACTAAATTACTCTATGTATAAATATGCATTTTCCCTTCCACCTGAAACAGTGTAGTACACCCATAGCAGTATCAGCCTTTTTGAATTCTTCCCCCATTCTTCTTATCGTTGTATCGTAAAAATAATATGCGTCGCACGAGTCACGGTAGCGATGTCGTTACATCATCGTGATAATAATATAATAATTATGTGGTCTAAAACGCGCGACGGAGATGATGAATCTGCTAGTGGAGACTGTTTTAGAGACGTTGTACACACAGGCACTTTCGCCCGGGCGAATAAGGAAATTTATGGCGTATGAAAAATAATACTACGAGTGTACACGGAGCAGTCAGCGGTGCACGAAAGATCCGTTAGATAACAGCTATTGCGGCTAGACGAGGGCTATAACGAGGAAAACGTTCGAAAAATTATTTCGACGTCACTCGCGGAGGCGAATAACAATACGATAATAATTGTTGTTTGATTCGGTCGCGAGTTTGTGCGAATTAAACACAATATTGTAATAACGAAACAGTAACATAATAATATGGGTCTATATAATATTGATGTATGGATTATACCATGCGGTTCACGCACTTATAATGTTGAGTTCGTGTCCGTTGTATAACATATTCTCTATACGATATTTGAAGGCGTATTTTAACGGGGTGCTAGAGATATCGATTTCATTTCATAATCAATCATCTATACGTGTTATAAACGTGTTTATAACCCGACAAGCAGGTGATTGGAGCGGCCTTACATTAATTGTAAGAGCGTCGTATAAAAATATATAACTTTTTATTGATACAACAATCAATGCTCTCTAAGAATTTTTTTTCGGTATCTCTTGTGCCGATAATTTTGTACATTTTTCCGATAAACGACGTACCGCTAACGTTTATAAACTGAAATATTTAATGTCTTTAATGTTAATTATTAGGCATTAAAAAAATATATATAAAATCCCGAAGAAAACACAGATAATAATAATGAAATTATAATCAAATTTATAGGGAAACTACAAATTTGAATTATCTTATCAAGCTCCAAAATGATAAGGGTTGAAAACGTACTTCGTGTACGTTAAAACGTTTCCTACTTCAACATTTAACATTATTTAGGTAAAAATATTAGAACGACATTCTTAGCTACTTTTTGTATACTTTGAAATAATAAATAATGATTTAATTAACAATATAATTTCTCTACGGTTTTTTTTAAAATTTTTATTAAAAAAAAAGAAAAAAAAAACATTTGTTGAAGGAGCGAAATATTTCCTTCTGTTTGTAGGCGGCAAATTTATTAATATGCCAATGTAAACGGTTGTACTACCCGTACGGTTCAAACAAGTCCTATAGTACGAACTTACAGACTTATTAGTCGTTATTTTTCGAAAATCGTTCGAAAACCATCATTAGGTTATCCGTTATTAAAACTATATGTATACGTGGGTACAATGGCGTAGCTTGAATTTCTCAATGGGAGGGACGGCGTATGAATATGTATGTGGGTAGGATTATCAATATTATTTGTAACGAGAGTGAATTTAGAGTCGAAAAAATAATGAATATCGAAATTTCCAGATTTAATTTAAAGAAATGTCCCCCACCTCTGACTATGCCATTATTATAACATAGACTTATAACTACGCATTTTTAAACTTTCGAGTTTCGTCTGTCCGTACCGCGTTTATATGTAGATACCATATTATTATCATAATTTGTTGGTTTTGTATACACAATTATTTTGTCGTCATTTAAACGCCACAATAAAAACATTCAACACCATTAACTGCCATACCTACATCGTTTTATCGATGTTCAATTCATTATAAATTATACAGTCTTCTATACATTACCAGCGTTTATAGACTTTGCCGCTTCCTCTTCATGCTGCGTACTTATTAGTTTAACCCACTTTCGTGAGACTTAAACGTGTTTCTCGATATACGGTTCGTAATACAGTATAAATATCTAATTAGGTGCCATATAATTGTAAATCGCATATATTTTGTTATACGACCGAAAAATCATTTTCGAATACTCAACAATTTATTGTACCATTTTGACATTTCGAAGGTGAGACACTACTAATACGAATTATTCGGTCTACTCGATTTCCCCGATTAATGTGATAATATATCGTTTCCAGAAATTAACATTATATAAGTGTCGGTTTCAGAAGGCTATATCGACCATTTTAATGTTAATAATCTTTATTTTATAATAATAATTATTCGTGATTCCCGCATGAGTCATCCGGTTGTTATAATATTATACAAAGCCAGAGCACGACAGAATTATATAACGCGTAAAACGAGCATCGCTATCAAATTATAACCATCAAAAAATAATAATAAAATGCATACGAAAAAATGCTCGTTAACCCAGGTAACTGCAGTCGTTTTTTTTTTTTTTTTTTTTGTGATTTCTCGTCTGGGAGGCTGTATATAATTCAGTATACTTTTTTTTTTGCTAAACAGTTCGATACACAAACTATAAACTGTATTTTTATTTTAATTATCATTTCCTCGACTGCAAAAAATGTGCAAAATATTATACAGGCACTGTTCACACGGAAATATTACGACGTACCTACGCCCGTTGACGTCATAATCGTGTCGTGGTCGTAATTTCATCTGTAGAGATAAATAGGTAACACAATGACGTATTGATATCAAAAACCGTTGTCGGACAAATTCAGTCGCTCGCGATATGAAATAACTACCAACAGAATAGCATCCCCGTCGTTACCGTAAAAAAAAAAAATAATAATAATAATAATATAACATAATGTATTAGAGAAATTTATTGATTTCCCAATTAAACGTGGTTTCCACGCCTAACAGTCCTGTGAAGAGTTTTTTTTTTTTTTCCTAATACTATTTCTCTTATTTTCGTACGTCTATATCGAGTTGGCGACGGGCCTTTCTCCGGACAAACTACATAATTCGCGAGTGAAAAAACCCTGCACTATATTTATAGCCACCATCACTTCGGTGTTCGATCAACTCTATTACCGCCTGTCCAAAATCAATTTAAAACGCCGAAGAACAATGGAACGCTGATAGATAGGTGTACATAATGTAGTAACATATTTCTTTGTACGAATTGTTTTCACGTTGGTAAGCGTATAATATAATATCGGTATTAATTTGTTGTTTTCCGTTTGCGCGATGTATCCCTGCGTGTAAAATCTATTCGGGGCGGAAATTTAAAGGGCACATGTGTGTGTCTCCTCGAAAAAACGAAAAGATTATTTTTATACATATTAACCAGAGTTCGGACATTTTTATTTTTTTTTCTGCTTAACACTAAATCTAGCAGATGTTATGGGAATTTATATGGCATATCACAACGAAATCAAATATGTAATTTGAAAGTGATTTTTTTCGATGGGTTTTAAATGCTTCTTTCAGCACTTCAAAGGTTTATTAAACTGTTTAAGGTACTTTGTAAGTAATGTGGTTTCCAAAGCGTTTTTATTGTTGAATTTAATTGCTACATATAAGACCCGAAACCTGCGGATATTTAACTGATGCGAATGATCGATAAAATGGAACTTTACGCGTATTTATACTTGTTGCATATAATATAAGTCTTCTGCAATAGAATTTTTTACCGAGCCACATGGTCATGTAAACAGAACTAGAAATTTAACAATTAATATTACCCGTAATATTCACGTTTAGTCGTCGAAAACTCGCTCGGGGAATCGTCAGCTAGTGTCCGCTGACAAATTGGCCCGCCCCCGGACTGTCCGAATCGAATTTAAAAATATGGTCACGAAAGATCCGTTATCGTTTTACGATGTTTTCCTGGTTACGTGTCCGGTCTCCGTAATTCGTGTTAAATATTATATGTGAGTACAAATCCTGTTTGGACGAATTGAAATTGTCTTTGATTAATCTTTTTTTTCTTCCACAATATTATATTTTATATTTACTTATACGCTTTGAACAGATTTTACATATTATTTGCCTTTCAGATCGCTGCTTTAAAGACTACATTGTACGGTCCCAATATTCTTATCAAATCTGTTAATTTGTAATTAGGTATAATATTATTATACCTAACATTATTATATATATACAATCTACTCCCGTGTTTTTTTCGCCCATGCATTTCTCCTGTTTTTGGTAATATTGGTAATATTGTTTTTGGTGGATATTATAATTCTGTAAAACTGCAATACCTGCAGTAGCTCCGGCTATTATATTTTATATAAATAATGCAGTCGAGTATAGTCGTCGCAACGATTAGTTTAAATTAATTTTTTTTTTTTTTTTGGGTGGGGGGGATAGCAAATAATAGCTAGTCCGGACAAGTATAGTAATTATTATCTTCGGAACGGGTTTTCCGAAAGTCACATTTCCCCTAGTTATACCTATACAAACTACCATGCCCGGAACCAATTATTGTCCCGTTTACCACAATCGAAGTGAAAACACCAAAATATAATAATTACAGTAGGTAGGTACGGGTGGTTATTTATTATGCGTATTTCGCCCATCCTATTATAATAGCATCATATTATCATTATATTTTATAGACAAAGACGATTGTTCGAAATATACATTCAGACTATGCGGTTCTCTATTAAAAGCGTAGCAATGTTATCGACACATGAGCAAAAACTAAACATTTTGTGAATCACGAACATTTTATGTGAAGTTTGTCTATTTATGAAAAAAAAAAAAGACAATATTGCTTTAGTTTCGAATATATAAGATATAAAGGGTATTTCAGTTTAAATACTGTACATATAATGTGTATACAACGATAAATCGTTGTATAACGAAAACAAATTACGAACGGAATAGTCGTGTTTTTTTTTTCCTTTTCGTCAAGGTAACGACAAAAATTAAACAATATATTTCCCGTTTTTCTCGATTATTAATAATACAAGGAAAATCGAAGAACGACCTCCCCGATGCACGGACTAAAGACCACATTTTCTTATATAGATAGTATATGCTGCGTTTGATGGCCGAAGTAATATTTTAGAAGTTAGAAATAATTATAGTTTATGCACAGGAAAAAAGATACATTCAGAATCTAAATTTAAAAAAAAAAAAAAACACGCATCATAGTAAAACCAAAACAAAATAAAAATATTAGGAAATAAATTAATGAATTTGAAACTACCGTAGGTTTTTTTTTTTTTTTTTTTTGAATAAAGGCCATTCTAGTATAGAACCTACTACGAGTTTACATAATACTGTAATATTATTTAAGTCGTTGAACGTCGCGTCGCCGATGTCCAATGAACCGACGAGTATACACATTTTAATTACGTGCAGTGCCTATACTATGTATAGGCGGTTATACATGGCGTTTAAATATTCGAGTTTCTAAATAATTTTAAGTAAACAGTCTCACTAGGAGTGACGATTAGAAGCCCATTATATGTTACGTATAATACAAATCCTTGAAATGTATTTATTTATTTACAACGGACCGCTCGCGTCGACAAAACCGTATCGGTTTCCCGATTATACAACAGTGTAAACTATAAATGTATACGATTTTGAACGTTGAAAATCAACAGTCCTTCGAATAATCTTATAAAAAAAAAAAAAAAAAAAAAAACACAGGAAGTACAGATTTAAACTAATTATTTTAATACATATTGATTTTCGAATAATATTAGGTAATACTTATAATCTACGAAAAGAAAGTGCTTAAGCATGAATATTTGGCCTGTGCCGAGATCCATAAAGCCTCAGTGGAGCAGACTGGAGTACGCGATAAAAAAATTCCATAATGTGTTCCAACTGCCGTGTACTACGAAAAAAATCACGAAAAGAAGTTTGCCATCAGGTGCAGCGCGAAACGTGGTAAGTGGCGTAAAAATGACATACGAAAAACAACGTACGGTAATTCTTGAAGAAGACTAAGGCCCGTTTTTACCGACGTAAACGTTGATTTTTAAACGGAGTTTATAAGATAATCGACCAATCGTGATCGGTTATCAGCCATAAACTTAGTTTAAGAATCAGATAAACGCATATTTTACGATGGTGAGAACGACCCTAAATAAATAAACGTGTGAGGACAAGAAATGTAAAAGTGGTAGTCCCGCAAATTAATCGGATGAAAGCAACCGAAGATAAATGGCATTGAGATGTAAGACACAAAATTTTGTTTTACCTAAAACGTCAGAAACCGAAAAAAAAATATTAGTGAATCTGTATTCGTGTTTAAAATCCATCATTTAATTACCGTTCCGTTATTATTTAACTCGTGTCTACCGTGTTTTATTCTCTCACTCTCTCTCGTTCGCACTACATAACAATATCACATAATTATAATAATATCGGAAATTTTTTTTTTCACTTTATTTAAAGCACTTTCTTATAACATTATTATAATGTGTGTACGTAAAGAACGAAAAAAAAACTTTATGTTTTTCTATAATATTCTACATTATACACCTATAATATCTATATACTAAATTTCAATGACTTTTCTGGTTTCGATATTATTTAAAATATTGCGTTTATATATTTTTTTAATATCAACAGCAATAGTATTAAAAATAAAATATGAAAAATAACCGGAGGAACGAATAAATAAACGAGGCGGGTAATATTCTGTCCGTTTTTTCTGCACCATTTTGCTCCGAAAAACTCGAAAAAATGATTAAAAATAATACGTTCTATTCCATCTACTATTGATTTAATATTTTCAGATCAATTTTCTGGATTCGAAAATAACATTTTTTTTTTTTTTGCAAATATTTAATATTACCTACCTATTAATGAATATAAGTATGTACATTTACTTATTATTAATAAAAATGAAAAGTGAACGAAAAAATCGCAATAAAAAAAAATTAAACCCAGATACAAAAACGGTATAAATGTTGGAAAAACCTCTCCGTAAATTATTACTGAATCAATTATCAATTTGTTATTTACTCCCCGAATCTAAATTCTAAACTGCTATAACAACCGAAAAATCAACAAAAATTACATGAAAATGATAGCTACAAAACAACGAAAATTTTATCCCCAGCAACGCATCAAACTAGATGAAAAGTGCTACGCAAGAAAATTCTTATAAAGTTTTTGATCGGAACAAGATTTCTGCAGGTAGATAATTCGTTTACAGACGCGGAAAAAAACACATCGTAGTAAAACCAATACATTCTTCGCTTCGCTTAGAGCCTAAAAAACAAGCACAATATAATATTACTCGATTATTTAAACATCAGCAAAACGATTAGGTACCTACCTATACCACGGAATAATTCCGGTGCATGTGCGTATATAGGTGTACAGGGAATAATATTATTATAAATACATCACGACATAATAACGCGAGTTTCATAATAATGACTAACATAATCATATCAATTACGACACACATACTTTTTTTTTATTTTCGCTTTTTATTATTATTCTGACATTCTACAAGAACAATAATATATTTTATTTCGCATCGCGTTATGCGTTTTGCGTCCAGAAGTTCCGTACATTATTATGGTCAAATAATAATAATTTTTATTTGAAGTGATGATTCTACCAATTATCACTTTAAATAAAACAGCACTTTTACATATCTCCTCTCGTCGTATCAATGCTAATCTTATTTTTATCTCCTCTCTTCTCAATGGTACTCTCGATGCTCCTGGCTTACTAGAAAATGTCTCTTTCCGCGTTCCCTCACACTTCCACTCAAAATCACTCCCTCCATTCCGGTACACAATCATTCCTGGGCGGGTTATTGCGAATACACGGCTGATGTATGTCTATTACAGGACAATTCGAATTCAACTTGTCTACTTACTCTTATATTCGTACATGATGGAACGTATAGAAGCTTTTTTTTTTTTTTATATAATAATAAACGCGATTATGAAGCGGGATAAGCATAAACAACCCGACAACAAACGACTATAATACGTATACACAAATGGCCCATTAATGGTTTTTACGGAATCCTTGACCCAGATGAACGCTAGTAAGAAATACGACGACGACGACGTGTACGTACGAATGCGTGTAGTATTGCTGATCATCTTTATAGTATACATATATATATATATGTATAGTAGAACTCCATTGACTAGTTCTGGATAGGTATGTATAATATTAGTATTATTATTATAATTAATCGCCACTGCGGTGTACGGGACACACGCACCGCCGGTGCCGCCGTCCAACTACTCGTCGTTCGGGTTCGACCGTACGGATAAAATGCCGAAATAGGAGGGGAAAAAAAGAGATGGAGCGAGAGAGAGAAAGAACGAAATCGGTCGCGACGAATCGGTATACTGTATTATAATGTTATAGGTATTATACGTATACACGTACGCGAGAATATGAGAATAGGTGGGGTCGAGATTTTAACGGTTTGCATATTATAATAATAAATATATATATATATATATATGTGTGTATATAATATTATGTACAAGAACGACTTTAAGGTCGGCCAACAGGTTACAAGGTGAATTCCTCACTTGTATCGTACGTACACAGATTATACGTGAACATAATATTATATTATATACTATACATACAATTATACACACACACACATACTATCGCGTATACCTATAAAGATACTCGGCGTTTGCAGCTACGACGACGACGATAATATTAATAATAATAATAAATAACACGAGTAAGATAATGGACCGGCGAAAAAATGATTTGAAAAAAAAAAAAAACAGAATCTCTGCATTCGCGCGCGCTGCAATCGTAGGTATAGCTGGGTGTACCCGACGAAATTCGTGCGACACAGTTCGTTAAAGTTTCTCGTCGTGCCGCGGTGGTGGTACACGACAGTTTTATCGACGCGCGCGTATATTCTTATCGCCCGAACGGATTCGAGTTTGAAAACAGACGTCCGCGAGATAATATAATTGCGCGGCAAAAATCGTTTAATAACATAATATTATCTCGGAACCAACTAATATCCCACACTCTACGGTGTACATAGTATGCCTGTATACTAAACGAAAATATCGCTGTTTAGAAAAACAAAAAAACCGGATTATCAGACATATTTCACATGCGTATAATAACTGTACGCCTATAATAACGTGAAATATCTACGGTACCTTAGGTATATGTCGTTTAAATGGTTATAATAATAGCTCCGTGAGTTCACTATGACGCGCGTGTGTAATCAAGTTCTTAAAAAATAATAAAAAAAAAAAAACCGTATAAAATAATAGGTGCCTCGTACGACGGCGTAAAAATATGTGCTTTTGTATACAACTGCAGTTGTACGCTAAGCACACGTATACAGCACAGTACTCGTGCTGGTGCAAAAAGTCTCGGATATGAAATCGAAAAAAGTCGTATCTTTTATCGCTATCCTACTCTATACAACTATGCACGATAATAATATGCGACGCGGTATAAAAAAACACAAGGTGGGCGCTCGACAAGTGTATACGCCACATTTACAAACATGATATTATATTGTACACAAAAGAAAAATGTCTTGATTCAAATGTAGATTAAAGAAAAAAAAAACACCGCGTTTAAATAATATTGTCAAAATATCATTTTTTTCATACTTTGTTCGCTATCGCGGCCGTCTCGTTCGACACGAAATTTCGAAAAAATACAAATAAAACCATACAGATAGGTTATATAGATACCTATTCTTCTTTTCGCCTTTACCATGATATTGAGGTCCGTGACTGCAAATCAAACATTTCTCCACGTCTCTCTCTCTCTATTCTGAGCTGCTCCGTTAAAAATTTCCGTATTCCTATAGTTTTTTTAGTGCCTTCTTACTTTTATCAATCTATTTCTGCTATTCCGTACGTTGGATGGCAGTTTATTTGCCGTCAGTTGAACGCAATATTGAAAATGAACATTCGCACGACAAAAGCAATAATTTTTCATTCGATTAATGAAAAAACTAATAAAAAATGATAGATACGTGTTTATTATTGTTTTAGTAGTTTTACCATACGCACATAAAACGTAATTGATACCCACAATTAACGGCTGTATAATACACCTAATCGATTATAATAACGATAGAACTATTTATTTTTTTATACACGGTTTTCAAAGTATATACTTGTAACAATTATTTATTATATGTACCTAATAATAATTATTATTATTACTCGCTGCGAGTACATTAACGACGTTACGACTATTATTAAAATAACTGCCCTGTTATTATATTGTTTATCGGGCAAATTATACGCGCAACTGTTCTGCACAAAACGAACCCTTAGTTTTTGAAACGTTTCGAGTTTATTGTGTAAACAATACCCCCGTTGCGTTCGACGAAACCCAGCATCCTGGCCGCCATGACTATACCTGCAGTATAATATCGTACCGATACTTGCAACATTCTGTTTTGGTCAACTGCAGGTGAAAAATAATAACATAATCGCTGTGTTATACACATATTATTCAGGCATATACAGTCTACCGGCCGAAAACAAAATTGCACGTGTCCTGCAACGAATCCCTCCTACATAATATATAGTTAAATAATTATAGCGAAACAAAAGCCCCGCAATATTCATTTCGATTAATAATTGCGCACAGGACTGTGAATTTGATCCACTAAAAAAACCCATTGAGAAAAGCATTTTGATTCGTAAAAAAACAATTGCAACTTAAAAAAAAAAAAATACTTGTGAGCAGCAAAACTCGGCACTAGTATCGAATTCCCGCCCACTCTCGTCCTGTTTTGTTTTATAGAATTAATATTCTTTGTAAAACAATACATTTAATAACCGAATATAATATCAAAACGAATAGTGAGGGGCGGGGGTTGAAAGCTGAAACCCTTAAATAAGGAACATCCTTGACATTAAATATGCAATACGACTAAATGCTCTTTATAAGCGACTGTTTTATTTCAGCTGTAATTTTTTGTACTTTTTTGGGAATCAAATGTATTTACAGTATGCACTGCCCTGTCTATATTGTACTGATATGTTGTGTGTGTGGAACAGTTTCCTGAGAGTATTCGTTTTGTTTATTTATCCGAGTTCGAAACGAAAACAAATGAAAAATAAACTTCTATATACGGGAGAGTTTTAATTATTATCCTTGATCGGAAATAATTTTAATCGTTTAGAAATACATCGCATACCCACCTGTATTGTTAACCTGAAGGTTTAAAGTAAATGTGCAAGCTAAAGCTATACCTGACTTCTCAATAATAGAATATTTCTGATCTTTATTAATGATAATAATATTTTTATTAAAAAAAATATATGATAATAAACGAGATAGAATTATTATGATTTGAGCGAAATTTTAAACAAATTTTATAAGTTAACGGTTTAGATTTTTTTTTTATGATAAGCGCGCGGCGTAAGTTTCGATAAGTTCATTATTTCAATATGCCCAAACTATAAAATCCCTTCAAGAATCAATAGTTCGTACCTTACAGACGTCGGAAGAGAGTAAAAACTATTTCGGTTTCGTAAACCAAGCTGTCAGTCTACCGCGCGTGTCAGAATATCTTTGTAAATATTTTCAGAAGCACTCCAACCGGTAAGTTAAAAGTTTGATTTTAAACTGTTCACTGTTAACTAATAAGCACGAAAAACGCCGTCCGATAGATTTTTCGCGTTTTTCCGGTTAAATGTGTGGGATGGAATACTATATAATATCGTACGCACGGTGAAGTTATATTGAAAGCGCAGTGTTTTATAGCGCGAATAATGAAATGTCAACATCCGCTTTGACTTGTAAACATATTATCAAATTATGTATACCAGCTCAGTTATATTATGTCGTATGATGGCATTATCAAGGGTGAATAATAATTATTCGTACAAATTATAATCGTTAATTATAATTATTCCTAATAACGGGCCACGATGACGAATTTTAATATTAAAATCGTTTGTCAAAACGTTCCGCCAATTGTCACGCATTCGGACGTGTAAAAGACTCAAAATAATATGATCTATAGTCTATACGAACATCATTTGACGGAGACTTTTTTTCATTTTTTTTTTTTTCATATGTAAAGCCCGATGCGTTTTTCTTTGGTTAAGGCGGGCGAAAGCAATTCGTTTTTTCACAAACTTAGACTAATACGCAATACGTTGGATTAACGCATACTCGTTTGACTTTGTAACTTTTTTTTCCGCATTTTACAGGAAATATTTTCATTTTTATGATATTTTAAAAGAAGAGTTTATCTTAATAAAAAAAGCAAATTCATCGATAACCACAGTGTTTTCTACAAAATACGGACAAGAAATTAAATAATTCGAATATGTTTTCAAAGTTAAAAACGGACGAGCGGTAGTGGGTAAATTTTACTCGGGTTTATTGGTCTAAAACGTCGTGAAACTCGTGAAAACGGCCGTATCCCTTCCCCTTAGATGTGTACTTTCAGGCAGTAGATTAGTGGGAAAGTTTTAACATCAAAGCAGCCGTTAAAAGGTAAAAAACAATTCACAATTTACAAAATCGGAGAAAATTGTTGAAACTGATAATATTTGATTGGACGTGTTCGGTTTTACGTACACGTTTTCGTTCGGACGATCGTCCGGGCCAAACAACACTTATAGAACTGAACCCAGTGGCGATTATAAAGGGAGAGGTAGGTGAATTTTCCAGTGGCGTCATTTTGGGAGGTGCAGGGAAGACATTTCCCCCCTTTACCATCAACTGATTAGTTTATCGCCCTGCGATTTTTGTTTGTCATTTTCGTCTCCCACTCCCCTTAAAAGTCAGTTACAACCGCCACTGACCGAACCGAAAAATATTTTGGCCGAATTTGTTCTGACATAACTGCATTCATTGTCCCCGGGATTTTCGTTCCGAACTGTATTGAACGATATTAACCACCAAAAATTATATCAACGTTTGACGAATACAATTCTTTTTTGTATTTCGAAATTTCGGAACGAAATTGTCAAAAACGTTCGAACAATACGTGTATATCTATAAATACCGAGGTATTTTCGACTACATATCAACGATTATAATTGATCATGTCATCGAAACGCCAAACGTGAAATGGTCGATAAAACCGAGATAACAAATAGCAACAGATTCGTGTACAGATTCAAACTTGTCTGGGAACGGTCGAAAGCCAAACCGCGCCTATTCGGGTCGGACGATTGGTTCGGTACGAGCGCACGCGTTCGCATCTTTGTGTTCCTTAACTCGTCAGTGGTGGCATCGCCGGTAACGACCACATCTGGTCCACCGCGTCCCGTCGGCCGACTCGTGAACAAGGCGAGTGATAAAGCCGTATTAGACACTGCCGGTGCCATCACGGACGAACAGGGGCGAACATAAGGCGTATAAAATCGGATGTGCGTTGGTTTTTTTTTCTTCGGTCCGGCCGGTTCGGCTGTGGTTTGGCCTGACCGTGCAACCCAGACGGTTCCGACCGGGCCTATACCGAAAACCCGAAATGCGCGCCGGTTTTTTAAAGCGCTCGAGGTATTGTGCGATTGTCCGGTCGATAACGTAAAATCGGTCAACGGACGAATATTAAACTGCCGATATTACATGCCTATATAACCTGACAATTCGGCACTGCTTATATTATGGCCGGATTGATCCGTGTGGGTTTACTCACTTTTGCCGACGGTATCCGGTGTGTCGCGGGTTTTACGGCGCGGTGAATATAATCCGATGAATCACTTTTCGCACATTTCAACGCGGCGACGACGGCGCGCCGTCGGTCTAAACGAACCGCTGGAGAAACGGTCGACCGGGGGGGTGGGAAAAAATACGAATAACGTGAAACGCCCGTGCGAATAATCGAAAACGGTCCGGAAAAATACGAATTTTAAAAAAAAAAATCGAAAGGAAAAACAAAACCCGAACGCTCGCGCGGACGGACGGAAAGTACGACGGCGTACACACGACTGCACGGCACGGAATGCGGCCACCGACTGAACGTAATGCAATGAATAATGTGCGTGTGGTGTGTGGCATGTGTACCACCGCCGCCGCCGCCGCCGCCGCCGCCGCCGACGACGTTCAACAGGTAATATTCAGGTTAAGATGATGGGCACAGCCCGTGGGCGATCGGACGACGAGGTGGGGCGAAATGATATTCCGAGAGGAGAAGAAGAAGGAAAAAAAAAAAACAAAAATTTTAAACACGGGTACCTAATAATAATAATATTATTATTATTATTATTATTATTATTACTATACATCCACACACTGTTGTGTCCGCCGCGCGGCGGCGTATTTACAGACCCTATGCCAGTTCGGCCCGAACGGTATATTGCCGCAAGGCATACGAATACAAATACGCGTGCGCCACGGGCGCAAAGAGGAGGGGGTCCTGTTGAGGGTTAGGTCCTTACAAGCACCCTCCCCCCCAAAAGAAAAAAAATATCAAGTCCTCATCGAGTGAATAGTACGAACACCGCGCACAATCGGTGCTACGGGACGTTTAGCCCCCTGACCAAAATATTCCGACCGTATGCGCGCCGACGTGCCCGTCGCGGTTTTTCATCGACCAGAATACCGAAAGCGTTGTATTCGTGCGGGATAGGTAATAAGCGGCCCGCGGGCCAAATCCGGACCACGGATCGCTTAATTTCGTTGCGCTTTAACGCTGATTTTCCGTTTTCATTACTTGTCTCTGTGTAGATCCAGAATATCCGAACGCGATCTACGTATATATACATTTTATGATGCATTTGGTATATTTGTATATTATTAAAATTGTTTTTTTCAAATAACTGTCCCGCTTCCCTTAGAAACTAATTGCCGACCACTGGACTACACTGGTTTACACGTCTTGTACGGGTCTGCGGTATCGGGTACGTGAGGACCAACGGGTGTAAGTTGTGTTTTGTAAAAACCTCCTAAAACCAACTCGGTAACGTTTCGGTGAGGGTCTGTGCACACGCCGCCCGGAGTATGTAGTACGTGGTACACATATGAATACAACCTGCGCGGGATAGTAAGTTGGGTTCCTTAATACACCAGCTATATTATATAATAATAATGCCAGACCCGTACATAGGTAGGCATATATCCGAAATTCAAGACGGGTGTAAAACCAAGTGTTTTTGTTGTCGTCGGTACGGCGGAGGGGGGATGTGGGGTCGGACAAAAAATACGTACAAAACACAATAAAACCACCCTCGCGCGATAACATACGAGGGGTTTTACGTTAGTTTATTGTTCCTGTTCAATGTATATATTACATTTTTCCACATAGGTATAATACGCGCGTATAACAGCATTAATAGCTCTATCGGATTTTCGCCGTTCAAAGAGATGAAATATATTAATTTTTTTTTTAATATATTATAAAATTCGTATAATAAATAATACGTGTTATGCCACCGCGCTATAAATAAGCTTTTTATTGTAAACGATTTCCAAAAGGACAGAACTGTTCATATTGTAATACACGTACAGGAAACGAGAAAACCGTTTTTAACACTAAATTATAGTCCACATAGAATAAAAGTAATAATTTTTTTTCAACGGGGTTTTATTCCACACAAACGAATATATTTTATTATTTTTTTTTTTTAATTTCTTATGGTTTTTTTTTAAATACGTTTAAACGGACTTGGTTTCGGAAAAGAACAATACACGTATTAGTTTTGCGTTAATACCTATGGTGTAAGGAAATATTTATAATATAATATATAGTTACGTTGTGCGAGGAAACATCCTGATCAGTAATAATTACTAATTAATGGAAAATTATTCGTCAAAGGTATTATAGTTCACCAACGTAAAATGAAAACTAAGAATATTAATTTTATTCGACGTAATATTGTCACTACACGTTTAATGGTAGGGCCTTATATTTTTTTTTTTTTTTTTTTTTAACAGTTTTATAATATCGCCCGGCTTGACTCCTTTATCTTTCGCGCGTTCGAACTACGAAAAGAATTATCATTTTTCGGACGCGATAGAGAGAGAAATATACTATAGCTTTTGTATAAATTGTTAATATAAAACGATGTTCTTGATTTCGTGATATTTCTATAGAACGTTATTAATATGAGTTCGGATAATTTTATATTATATTTCCGCATCGATGAACTGTGCGTGTAAGAAATGTAATGCTATGAAATGTTACTGCTAATAATACTGTTAATACTATTTGTACAAGATTTTTGGTAGAAAAGTTGTTTCCAGGCAAGAAAATTTTTTTAAAAAAAAAAACACACGTCATAGTAAAACCAATATATAATTGTTGTTAAATAACATCACTTATTATAACCCATAATCTCCACTCCCCTATATTATTATTTAAGGGACTCGGAAGCGGTTTTCCAAATTTAATCGAATTTCGTAAAATTTGAAAATTATTATTCAATTATATAAATTGTCTATGAACCTACTGTCCGATACCCGTTTAAGGGAAAGGGGTACGGCCGTTTCACGACGTTTTAGACCAAAAGCGTTACAAAAAAAAAAAATTAATAATAATTACAATAATAAATGGAAATATATATTTCCTGCAAAACATAGAAAATAAGACGTGCACGAAGTCAAATCGTTTTTCAAAACGAAAATTTGATTACTGAATGTAATGGTTTACTCTAGTTTATCTCGGTTTAAATTTGCGAAAAAACGGATCGCTTTTAACCGCTTTGCTGCAGCTTTAACATTATATTTTAATATAATATATAGGTAAGTAGGTGCTTACGTACACGTCGACGTGAGCGATGTCAGGCGTATACGACGAAATACTCGGGATTAGATTTTCAATATTAAAAAAAAAAAAAAGTAAATAAATAAAATAAAAGTGTTATTCGAGTGTATTACAAATGTAGAGTATCGTAATCCAGGCGCGGCCACACGTCGAGAGACCGTCGCGCGTCGTTGTCGCCTTCTCAGTTCCGTTCCGTCCTTTCTAGGACAAGTAATAACTATCGGATATAAAGTATTAATACGTCGAATTACAATATCAAATTTAATTTGATAAATTATTTTTATAATTTACCGCGACATATTTACATTATTAGACCGATTATACTGTATACATAATATTATAAAATATAATAATTATGATGAGGTCTAGGGCGACCAAATTCGATATTTTAGAAATATTTTTATTCGCCTAAGTAGGCAGTAGGCGGACTTATAATAATTCGCTTATTCTTTGGGCGTGACATTAAATTTAGAATAGTGGAAATTTATGTCAAATTTGAAATTTAGACTTCTTTCCCCTCTCCCCCACCTTTTTTATTTCAATAGTTCGGAAAAAATGATTTTTACTGTGTTTTCCTGGTTTTTTTTTTGTATATTTTCAATTTTGTGATTATGTAAACCGCTGATAAAATCCAGATTTTCAAACCTCCCCTATGATTTTTAAACAATTTCGTCTTTGTATATTTTCTATTATCCAACTAATAATTCCTTGTCTGTGATATTTTATTTACTTCTGGTCGCTGAGTTATATCGCTAAAATATTAATTTTGAAAATGCTTTTTTTACTTATTTCGATTGTTAAAAAAAATGCTCTCAACTAGTTGTTCATTGCTTTATTTTTAAGTACCTTTTTCAGTGCTGCAATGAAGTTTTTTAAATGCTATTAAAATGCTGCTTTTTTGTTGATTATAAGTGCTATAAATCCCGAACCCTGTTAATAAGTTATTATAAGTCGGTATCCAATTCTTATATTTAGGATGAAAATTAATTTTAAACAAAACGTATACTATATATTATTGTTTAAATTATCATATCAAGTGTATAAAAACAACGTTTATCTTAAATTTATTGCTGTCACTTTAAAAAAATAATAATAATAATAATAATAATAACATGATATTATTATCTAACTGTCTCGGTCATTTTTGGTTTTAGTTTTACGAGAAATACTGGGACTAGGCATTCTTGAAAAACGAGTTAATCCGTTTTAAGTGTTTTAACAGCACCCTAGGTACCCATACTAGTTAGGTCCTGTATAAAAAAAACAAAATTATAAAACGTCTTCATATAGAAACTATCGCGATATATAAATTATTCTATCGTAGTGTCGTACTATATAATAAATAACATTAAAATATGTTATGTAACGATATTATCTATTATTTTGTTACTATTATTATTTTTTATCCGGCGATAAGGTGCGTATACGCGTATAATATAGTAAAAGGATCTACCGATAACAATATTGCACCAGGTATCTAAATGTAACCCCTTCACTTCGCTTTTTTTATGTAGGTGACTATAATAATAGTATAATATTATCGAACTATACATTACGAGTGTCTTTACGTAAACCGTAAATATATGTGTATACATATTTTTTTTTAAACATCGACATCCAAATAATCGCACATTGTTCGACATATTATTGTACGCATAGAATGCCAAAGACTGCAGCCATAAACTATCAATAACTGTATATTATTGTGTGACAAAGTTGCAATACATAATATGACACGACGACTCGTAAAAATAATAACAATAATAATAAATACGCTGCGCAGGTGCGCAGTGCAGATTTTATCAACCTCTGTGTAGTGTATAATATAAGACACTCATTGGTCAACTATTTGAATTTTCCAACATTAAGCCTTACAATGTTAAACTGAAAAACAAACAATAAAATAAATGTGTTTAGTAATAAAATAAAAAAATGATAATAATATAATAAATTCTGTAAACGCACCTATACCTATATAGATTTTAAAAACAATTTTTTAATAATATATATCATAGTGTAATAAAAAGTGTAATAACACCTAAACGTACGCATTATAAATTACTACAACCGTTTAAGTATATTGTTTTACTCGACCGGGTTTCTGATATTTCTATACAACGTTAAATTATATTTGTTTTTCTATTATTATAGAATGACTATAAAAAAAATAACCCCCAGTTTGATATGCATCTTGAACAAATAGACGATAATGCGAAATCTATATAAATATACATAAATGTACAGGTAATGTAATAGTATAATATATAATATCATATTACCTACATATACATATATATATATATATATATAAATATTTCTATAGAAGAGAATAAATATTTTTATTCCTTAATAGGATAATAAAAAATATTTAAAAAAAAAACCTATAATGATTTTATTATAATGGGTTTATAGTTATGTCAATTTTACCCGTATATTAACTGAAAAAAAAAAAAATGATTACTGCAAAAAATTCCATAGAAACAACACTGGTTTTATTTATTTAACATAATAATATAGACAGACGTATATGTATAATATAATTTGCGTGTGTACGAATTAGAGTCAATTTTTTTTTTTCATTGCGGCGTTTTCAAACTATATACCTAAATAGATCTTATCCGTGAAGATTTGTGACATCATATACAATATTATAATAATCTCGTCACAAACATGGTTCGCGACAAACATTCAAGGTTTTCAAAATGTGGGTAACCACGTATATTTTGAACGAAAAAAAAAGCACCATTTAATGTATAGTATATAATATTATAATATCCCACTTATTTTTAATGCAATAAAAATATAAAATATAATATTATCAACTAAACAGTATCTAACGTTGTGACTTTTATACTCTGTTATCGTGATACAGTTGGGTATCACATTTATGGAACGCGACATTTTTTAAAACACAAAACCCAGATAAGTATTTTATTTAGCCCCTAAATAATATGCGAGTACAGTGTTTCCAATCAAAAATTTCAAAATAAAATTAAGGGGCCTTTACACGTAACTGGTATTTTTTCTACATGTCTCGCGCGTAATATGTAGCGACAAATCCTACATTACTCGCTTCAACGATTGCTACTCTCTGGTTGAGTTTAGGGTTAAAAGACCAATTACACATTTTATAAGGAAGAGTATACTCACTATGCCTAGGTCAAATTTTTTTTTTTTAATAAGTTACTTAATTAAGGAAAGTAACTGTAATATCTACTCAGTTACTAAGGTTGAGTAACTTACTCAACTTTGACTAAGGATTGTACTTTGTCAGCAATGGTTTAGATAAAATTTAAATACCTTTATTTTCCAACATTTCTAACTTTTCAAAATTTTAGAGATTTTTATATTAAAAAACCTTATTCTTCCAACAAAAAAAAAAAATTATACTTGGTGCCTTTTTAATTTAATATCTACGCCCAACTATGTATTTGTTTTACATAACTCGTAGTCATTGTTTAATAAAATTGTTGATATCTACTCGTAATAATAAAACTGTAAACAAAGAACAAAAACGCCGGCATAAAAAAACAAAAATTCAATCAGACTGTTATGTAACTATAAGTCATATTTGCAAAAACAATAATGATTGAATAATAATTGATTTGGTTGATTAAAATGAATAATTAGTTTAGAAAAAAAATACCATACGCATCGCATTGTAAAAAAAAACAATTAACTTATCAAGCGAATAAAAATCTAAAAAAAATATCCTCTCAGACAAATAATGTTAAATAACAGTTTTTTTTTTTATTTTTTTAAATATTTATAGTTTATTTGTTGTAATTGTAATTTCAAGGTGTTTAAAAGAAACTATTTTGACTATATAACATTATACATTTTATTATTATCACCCACGTCAAATTAATTTTGAATTATGAAATATTGTAACTAGGTAAAAAACTCACCGGGATCTTATGTTTGACATTTCTTGTTAATTTTTTCGAGAGCACATATATAATAGATAAAACATAATTGTATTCTCTATACACGAGACCATGCAGGTGCCTACGCACGGTTTTTTTTTTGTTTTGTTTTGATAATAAAACCGGTACATAAAGAAAATATATCTTAATACATATCCTTTTTTAAACGCGTATTTATCATTTAAAACGTTAAAAATTGCTTATTTTAAAAACATTGTAAACAAACTTAGGTCATAAATTCGTAAGTAATTCGTAATAATTAGTCTCTGATTTAAAATACCTACTTACTCATGCATAATATACTGTTGTTCGTTATACAGAACAAGTTAATATTTAGGTCAACACCAATGTCACGGAAATTGTAAAAATTAGTTAAAATTTAAATGTATGTATATTCTAGTCTAAATTCAGTCTAACATTTTATCAAACGATTTACAAAAATCTAGATTTCTAGAAATGTTCTTTTCTTTCATACGAATACAAATAAGTCACGTGTCTTTAGCGAAATCTAAATAGCGTACAAAATATACCTATTATCCTACCACACTTTCACACAGATCCTAGAGGAGTTTTTTTTTAAAGATACAGGCTAATTAAATATGTTGAACTTTACTGCAGATTTGTTTCTTAGACGAGTTCGTTTTCTATTCGAATAAATATGAGGATATTGTATAACTGCAGAAGTGATTATGCGTCTACTGTATAGGTACTGATTTTTTATAGAGAAGTAATTAATCTTGTAGGTATGACGCTTTCTGTCAATCATTAGAAAATCATTGAACCATCATAATCGTCTATAATAATTAACATTATCATATAAATAACGTTAAGGTTAGGTCTTACCTTGGCATTTGTGCCTTGTCAAGACCTCGACGATAAAAAGCAAATCGACGTTTCTGGTTCAGATCACAGCGACAACTGAACATTTGAACATTAAAATTATGCTCCGCGAATGATGCGCTTTACTACAATTTCCATTTGCCATTAAAATACGAGGTCTAATCAAAAAGTATCGAGACTGTTAATAAAAAATATACATATTTATTAGATAAAGATATTTATATTCAATCTCCTTCAAAATATGCTCCTACTGAGTCTATACATGTTCTCCAACGTTCCTGCCTTTTTTGAAAACACCTTTGGAAGTCATTTTTAGAAACTCCTCGCAGCTGCTCCGTCGCATTTTGTTTTATTTCATCTACATCTTGAAAAAGTTTACCCTTAAGTGCTATTTTTATCTTTGGGAATAAAAAAAAATCACATGGAGCTAGGTCTGGTGAATAGGGGGGTTGAGAAACAACTGGGATATCATGTTTGGCCAAAAACTGCTGCACAATATGGGCTGAATGGGCTGGTACATTATCGTGATGCAATTTCCAACTACCAGACTCTTTAAACTCAGGTCTTTTTCTTCANGAACAACACCTTGGTAGTCGAAAAAACAGTCAACATAACCTTCACTTGACTCTGAACTTGACGAGCTTTTTTGGGTCGTGGTGAATCAGGTGTCTTCCACTGTGAAGATTGTACCTTTGCTTCTGGATCGTAGCCATATACTCAAGTCTCGTCACCAGTTATAATTGATTTTAAAAAAAATTCATCAGATTCGGAATACTCTAGCAAATCAGTGGCGATCTGTTTTCGGTTTTCTTTTTGCTCATCTGAGAACAGTTTTGGAACAAATTTGGCAGCAACTCTTCTCATATCTAAATCAGTCGTCAATATGGTTTGAACTGATCCGAATGAGATTTGAAACTCATTACTAAGTTCCATAGTTGTCAAACGACGATTATCTCGTATTGCTGTTCGTATTTTTTGAACCATTTCCTCATTGCGGCTTGTTGACGGGCGTCCTTCACGTTTATCACTTTCAACAGTTGTTCTACCCTCTTTAAATCGTTTGAACCATTCAAAAACGCGAGTACGGGAAATGGTTTCATCTCCATAAGCTAACAGTAACATTTGGTAGGTTTCAGTAGCCGTTTATCCCAGTTTATGGCAAAATTTAATGCACATTCGTTGTTCAATATTTTCGCTCATAATGAAATCCGACAGGACATAAAAACACACTTTACTTAATCGCACCTAGAAGCCGACTGAGACAATTTTAATCTAATCTATGCCTAATTTATTTTCCCAACATACAAAGTTTGATTAATATAGCACGTGCAAGTTCTTACTCAAACCGGTTTACGATTTATCTTATCAGTCTCGATAATTTTTGATTAGACCTCGTATATGTTAAATGTTTATAAATTTAAATCTAATTAATTTCTATACTTTAGCATACAGTATCAGTGCGCACAATATCGTCTACACTGTAAAGTGATATAACATCAGAGAAATTAGATTGTAGCTGATATCAGTAATCAAGTCTCGTATTTTCTATAATTGAACTGATATCATCGAAGATGAACGCATGTAATTAAATCGGATCATTTGGATGGGACATGTTGGAATAAAACTCGATTCGGTAAAAATCTATTCCGTTTGTAGATGGATAATTTACCAATCCAATCGTCGATTATCAATCGGATTGCTATAAAAATCCCGACTTAAATAACACAGTTTTCTAATTTCCATCCGAATAATTATAAAGAACAGACAATATGATTGCAAGTTATAACGTCGATGGATAAGAACCAATTTAGAAATAATTATATCAGTAAAACGTATTTTTAAAATTTGTTATAAATATCATAATAACAATTAGAAATAGCTTAAACAATTTACTTGGAGAAATTCTCCCTCGTAATTTATCAGTCATCACTCTTCTGATTTTATTTCTTGTGAAAAACATAAAAAGACGATAGTCTGACCAAAAATAAAAAAATGATTTTTTTCTTTTAAACGTTCCTTAAACATATGTAGGAAATAAAAGAAACTAAAACATCAGTGTTTTTAATAGGGTTACTTGCGTATAAAAATAACGTGCATAATATAATATTGTGCACATTGAGAACTTCGAATTTTTAACTAAACTATAATTGTTCGACTTTGGTTGGAGACGCTTCAGGGGTGTGTGGAATTCTAAAAGAAATAGATTTGTGTACAGAAATTTGTGTTACACAAAAAAACAAAAAACCATCAGAAATTCGTAAAAGTACGAAAAATATTTTTGCTCTTGGACACGCCAACTATATACCTACTGAACCGTGCCAATTATCTATACCTATTGTACTATTGAACCGAAAATCATCAAATGCCTGTCCTTCGGCCTTTCTAAACATAAAAATACATTATTTTACATTATGTACTTCATGTACTTGTATGTTTATTTAACAACAAAAGTCATTGGACGTTGAGTGTACACCTAATATACACCTATTGTTATTATATTGGTACACTGTAGTATGAGTTGCGAATGAAAAAAGAGTTATTGAATACAATTTTTGATTAATTGGTATTTATAATAATAATAATAATACTATGTAGGTTGAAATGCAAACAATATCCTTCTAACAAAATCGGTAATCACAACGGATAATGTGTATACTGTATACCTATATATGTATCGATACATATACATATACCCAAAGTAAAGTAATGCACATTCAGGTATGAGTTTTATATAATTATATTTTACCAAATAAAAAAAAAAAAAAAAAAACGTATTCCCTATACACGCTGATTATACTGTTATACCGAACGTTCTTCGTCCGCATCGCGTGTTTCGAATTCTCAAACGTCATGTTTGGTTATTTTAATTTAAGAGTAACTCGGACATAATAATAATAATAATAATGCTCGAATAAACTGAACAGGAAAAAAAAAGATTTCGTGTACCTACGCGACTGTTTTGATTTCGACAGCAAAAGCGTAGAAAACCCGCGCACAGGTATACTGTTATTAAAATATAGGATGGATAATATAGGTATGGGTGTATCTAAGTAGGTACGTTTTATTTTATGTATGTCAAAATATTATTTTTACTTTTTAATAATTGAATCTTTTGAACGATAAAAATATTTCAATGTTAAAAAAATGTGTGTATGCACATAATATAATAGATATAATTGAATGTTTACTTTAAGTCTACAGAGTTACGTTTAAAAACAATCCAGTTTAGTTGAAGAGAATATTGAGAATGCCAATACAGTGTAAAACGTGTACATACCTATCGTATAATATAAAATACGACCTCAACTATTAATTGATGATATTTATGTCAAAATGGTTCGTATTTATGCAATCGAGGACACTGACATAACGTATTTAATATTGAATTGTCCCGTTTATTACTGAAAAACGAACGGCTGCGCTTGCTTTGTACCTGTATATTGTATGTTTTGCAACCACTCGGTTTTTCATCAGACAAAATTATACACAATGTTTTTATTATATTACTCTTAAAAATGAAATCCTAATTGATTCTCTAGATTACTTACTGGTAAAACTTATTTTTATTATTTTTGACCTTCGTGTAAATAATATTTAAAAAATTAAACATTTAATAATTTTAAACTACTATAAAATAAATAAATTACATTTATATATAATAGCTATCATGCTCACCTTTACATCGACATTTTATTTTCAAGTGCAAGTCAAGTCAAGTCAATCAATTTCATATTATCTATTTAGCAATCTTTCTTGTCGAAAGTTATTCGTAGCAATAACAAAACAAATACGAATTAAAAATTAAATAATTGAATACAAAATATTTAGATATCTGAAATTGAAAATTAACTATATTATCCGAAAAAATTTGTGCACGTTTAATTATCTATTTATCTCTGACGTTAAATATTTATCTTTATGAATAATAATAATAATATATCTGTATAGGTAGTCGTGGTTAACGAGCGTTTTTATCTTCGACCACACGGTGTTACGTTAAAATTTAAAATGTTGACAATACATTTCCAAAATATTATTAACTACAGTGAGTAATCTAACCGCCGCATGCGTTTCAAACCGTATGATAATGGCAGTAGACTGGTTGCAAGAGAAAAGTATAGTTCATTTTTGAGAAAATTTTAATTTATATTAATATAGTGGTCAGCAGATGTTCACTTATTATATAGGACTATATTTTAGTCCGTCTTCAGGACTCGTGAATATGACAAAATGTCACGTTAGCTCTTTCACGAATCTCTCCTGTGCTAAATGATATCGATTATTGATATGTCTTCTCTTTGCGGTTCTTGCTCGTTTTGGAAACGTGGGTGATTGTCGAAACGGTGATTTATCGGTCAGAAGATTTCGTTACGATAACGTGACAAAAAAACATTTAAATATTGCTATACATACCTATATACGTTTAAAAAACTGAAAAAGTTGTTTATTTTTTTATTTACTAACCGGTTTTTACCTATATAATATACGTATTTGTATTATAGGTATTACCTCTGGGTTTAACCTAATGAAGAAAATTCGCAGCTGATGTAGAAATATGGTTGCCAAAAAAAAAAAACCATGAAACAGTTAAAAACAAATAATGTTTAATGTCGCTATAATATACGGTGGTATATAAATGAAATACGAGCCCATTAAAAAACGGACTGCGGGAGATTTGTGATTTAAGAAATCAATTAGTGCCGCTCGATTACTAAAATTGAGTAAGTAATTATTCGCCTATAAACGTGGTGACCAGTGAGACCGTTCGGCCTTCATCATAAATGCGCAATATAATATTATTATACTGCTATAACATAACGTGTCTCCAATAAATTACTTTACGTGTAACACCTATATTTATTCAGGTACTTAGCTCGAACCTCAAACTAGTTCCGACGAATTCCTAACCATCACTTAACCTAACCATCACGCTGAGCTTTAAGCATAAGTGACGGACCTATTGGCACGCGTCTTCAAAATCGTTAAGACACGCGTATAGGTAAGACAGGTATATATAATATCATAACATAACATAATCGTCATAATCGTCATCATCGTCATCATCATCATCATCTCCTAAAAGTAATGCCTGATCGTTGTAACCAATTTTCTCTGTTTTTCGCCGCTTTCTTGATTTGACTGTAGGTGGCGTATCCATGGTTTTCTTGGTTCTAGTGGATTTTTACTAAAAGCACTGTTTGATGTTTTCGTGCGAGGGAAGTTTTTAATTCGTCCTAAGTTTCACTCTAAGCTAATTTTGTTTTAAACGTGTATAGTATGCATTCATATTTTAACTACGTCAGACACAATTTCTTTTCTGTTTCTCTAGGTACATTTTTTCTTGAATCGAACAGTATTTCACTTAGCCATGACTAAGTTATGACTTATGATCATGATATCTACATCAAAACCTGGGTAGATATGGTACATGGAAACCAGTGTATTAAGAATGATCTCAATATTCCCTAACAAAAAAGTCAAAATGAACTGTCATCTACACCAAAGAGTCTCTACTGATCATGGCCCTTGGAACTCCAGATCTTGGGGGGTGGGAGTGGAAGCAAGGCCTTCCAGGTCATCAGCCAACGAAAATCTTGAGCAACTTTTCGAATAAGATTTTGGAACGTTAGAATTTTATTTCAACCCTGGAAATAAAAGAAGTTAAACAAGAAATGACTCGAGCAGAATTGAACATTCTAGGAATTTATAAAACAAATTGCGTTCACGGTATATGTATGGACATTTTATTTGAATTCGATATAAATTCGATGAGAAAATAATATACATACTATCTAGAGTGTTATTATATGTGTGTTGAGATTTTGTTGTATGAAAATTACATATATTAAATATCTCTAGATAGATACTGGATTACTAATCATAGTGATAAGAGTTATTATTCGGGTGATTAGGAATGATACGAGCATTACAATACCATAACATGAGGTTTTACCAAATGCTATATATTTGTATACCTACACATATTTTCATATAAGTATATAGAGAAAAACAAGTAAATATTGTTTTTGCTATGAAAACACCGCATTATTGTTTTTTTCTTTCAATGTGTTTACTTCAATATAATACATGTACAATTACCGCAATTTTCGGTCAAGTTAAAATATATGTCAAATTTTTGAGGTTTAAATTTTTGTGGAAATTATAGGAGATACGGGTGGAAAGTCATTAGTATAGTCACAAGACTAATCCATAGATAATATAAGAATGGATAGGCCACTCCGATATTAAAATAATAAGGAGCCGCGTTCCAGAATTTGAATAAGAGACATACTGCTTACAGCACACCAGCAAGGGGGTTTATCATTAATTATATTTCACGATAATAACAAAGCGACGTATTTTTATTTGAATTTGATTCGATTAAAATAATTTCAAATTTTAACACAATTTGATATAATATTAATATTGTTAAACACAATTTTATATTTTCGTGTGAAAGATCTTACATTGGTTGTTTGTCGTGTAACTTCTAAATTGAATGTAAACAATGTATCATTTCATTTGTAAGTATGACCTACACGATTACTAATTACTAACTTAATTGAAAATATATAATATTAAATATAAATATTGTGTTTTTGATTAAGATTTCTGAAAAATGAATTAAGAGGCATAATGTGATACTTTGAGTTTATCAAATGTTACACCTAACGGCTAACCAATTGGCTCATGAAAATCATTTTGGTCCAGATTGCTATAATTTCAGAAAAATAGAAAAATACTAAAACCATTTGCTGTTCTATCGCTAAGAATATTCAATTCTTAAATTAATCAACTATCAAATGTCAAGTTATTGTTAATACTTAAATTTATGTAAAATAGTAATTAAAATTTCTTTAATAAAGTTTACAACTTTATAGACAAGACCCATTGTAACCTCGAATTATAAAAATGTCCGTTCGCTTGTAACCAACTCGCATGGCCTATCCATTCTTATATTATCTATAGTCTAATAACCGGACAGTAAAATAAAAAAAAAAACAGTTTATATCACTAACAAAATAAACGATTATTATCATAAACTCATAAACGGTTTACACGAGTACTTGCCTACCTGGAATAAAGGACACAGGTACCTTATTAATATTAGAGATGATTATTTTAAAATATATACCTAGATTTTAACGATTTAATGTAGACGTAACAATAGAATATATTATATTTCAACATTTTATCAAATGTATAGTAGTCGCCGGACACAGTTAGTAGCAGCATTAATTAAATACGCATAATTAATGGTAGCTGCAAATAGCAGTAACAACTGCTAAAAATCCATTTTCAAATTATAAGGTAAGGTAACTTGGTGTCATTTATTTCAAGTAGGCAGGTCCTGATAAAAACCGTTTATTTTATTAGTGAAATAAACCTTTTTTTTTTTTTACTGTCTTGTTGTTTCTAGTCACACTCATACCACTATACTTTAATAATATCTAATATAAAAGTATATTCGTGAATACGTGATAAAATTCTAATCCCCCCAAAGATGACGGTAAAGTTATTGCATCAATATGATAATATGCAGGTAGCAAAATAATAATAGGTATAGCAATAATATATACTAATATATAATACGTCGCAACTACAGTAAAAATATTATAGTAAATTTGGAAACGCCGTTTTTTTTTTCTTTCACACAGCGATTCAAATAGTGATAAAAATAAACGCGATAGGATTGATTTTTTTATACAGTACTGTCATAACAATCGAAATGTTGGCACTTGACCCAAAAAAAAAAGGTTTTCCGTATCTGACATTGAACGATTGAACCACGGTAAAATGTGCCGGACGTATAATAAGCAAATGACAGTGCGAACTCGAGAATATAATATTATTATATATAATATAATAACTATAAACTATTATACAATATTATATTGACATAGTTAATAATATTTTACAATTTATACTCGCGATAAAAATTCGTTTTCGTAACCAATATTATTGTCGATAACTCAAGACCAAACAATATATTATTAATTATTATATTATTTATAAAGCGAGAAAAAATGATATGCATAAACGCATAAAACGTGGTATATGAGTATATTCTATTATAATATTAACGATGTTTATAATCGAATATAACTAACCGAACATACTTCACACAGTAGTAAATTCAGAAAATTTTACTAGGGGCGGCGGGGCTCACTTTTTTTCATCGGTCATGTCTATGTAAAATGTAACGCGGGTATTGTACGATTGTTAATAAATATATGTTTTTGACAGGTGTACTCGTCGGAGTTGGGGGAAAAAAAAACAAGTGAAAAAAAGTAAAAGGAAAAAAAAGCAAATGGAAAAATAGCAATATATTTAATTTACATATTATATAGTACCATATAATAGGTACCTACGCCATATTTTAATACCATTTTTGTACTTACATTATAATAGTAGTCATTTTTGTTATATCCGATTATAGACTGGTTGGTGCTCTTGTTATCCGTAATTCACGTATTTCACGTGAATCACGTATATAGAAAAATGTACGTCGTATACTAAAACCTACACGTGAAAACATAAATACACGCGAATTTAAAAGTGATTAATAATTGTAGATTTCGCAGGTGAATAGCCAATAATAATAGTAATAACTTGTACGCCGTAGTCGAGTCGACGCATAATTACGCGCGGTAATCGGCGACGACTCGCGGTGTGCCAAGAAAAGGGAGGGTAGGACTGGGTACTCAAATCGAATAATAATAATTAAAATAAAAAAAAAAAACCAATATACACTTTCGCAATGCGCAACATATGTGTATTAAAACATACGAAAAGCCAAATAATTATAAATGAGAAATATGGGTGCCCATCAAAACTTAATAATAAACACTAATGTTTTTTCATTATAATAAATACTGAAATACAACCGATGTATAAATAAATATTAATAATAATACTCGTGGAGCGATAAATTATAATAATACAAACAACATCAAAAAACGCGTGTTCCAACAATAATAATAATAATAATTTCTAAACCAAACATTACAAGTACTATAGTTTCGAATATTTCAACAAAATAATTTTCTGTTTTGGTATAAAAATACCAACATGTCTACATTTTCAGGAAGAAGGGAACTTCTTTTTGGTGTCACAATATTTCCTATCATTGAGAAGCACCTCTCTGAACTTGCCGATGTAGATGGAACTGCTAAATAATTTTCGGCAATACCTGCTATTGCCGGATATTTATCGTCTCGTGTTCTCCACCATTCTAAGGGATTTAAATCAAATAGAAGTTGAGGTTCTGAAAGCTATCCCGTAAACTGCGTAGAAACATCATTCGTACCAATACTATGGTTTTCATAAATAAATGCTAACACGTTACTCATCTCCAATGAGCTTTTTTTTTTCTTTATTATGATTTGTAATAGTCGAAGCGCTCGGTTCGATAAGCTACAAGACATGCGATCAAATTATCTCTCAAGCCTGTATAGGTTCATGATCCATATCTTTATATCTTGAATCAAGAAATGAAGCAATGTGCTTTGCAGATACAATTTCTTTCCACGTTAATTCCAAACGAGTAGTTAGTTAATATGAAATTGTATGCTTAAATCGTCCCGTCATACTATCATCTTCGACAACATGTTCATAATGGGAAAATTGACAATACTTTAAATAGATACACGTTGTTATAAACAAGGTGATATTATTTTTCACCAGGTTCTTGTAAATAATTAAATGGTTTGTAAAAAAAAAAAACATATATGATCATTGATCACAGATCATGTGAGTATAAATCACGGAATCTACGTATTTTGTAAGTTCACGTAAGCGTCATCACGAAATTCACGTGTCACGTGAAATACATGAATATGCAATATAAATATCCGTGTACCCGTGATAAGGATACGTGTGCGCGATAAAACACGTACACGTTTTATTGAGACCTCTATTATATACTGCAGATTTCGACAATATAGTAATTGAAGGCCTATAACTATTCTCAGTCATAATGGTAAACTTTTCGAATCTAAAGTATTACAATGCATTACGTATACAACCAGTGACAAATCAAATTTTTATCGAGGAATAACATAGTTTTCAATTTTTCCCCCTTGACGATCTGTAACTATACGTGTAAACTTATTAACCTTGTTAACTATTTCTATTTAATAAATATGTATTTTGTTACATAATATTGTATAAACTTAATGTTTTTTTTTGTTTACAATTAAGTTGTAAATTGCTTGTACATCGACCACAGCCCGTTTTAAATAAAATAAATAAACAAATTATAAACAAAATTGTGACTACGGATTTTCGATAATTTCTAGTGCTATAAAAACAATTTATGATGAACTATGTATCAAATTGTTGAGAATTTTAAAAAAATCAAAACATATTGTATCCAATAAAGGTTCCATGCCCTAATGCGTATAATAAACATCGCGCGTATGAAAGCAGAGACCGATTAAAATAATTATATTTTTTAACTATAGTGAATAATTTTTACGATATCATTATTAAATTGCATGTAGTTTTTATCGCAACAGTTTTGTTAAAAATTGAAAGTAAGAGGAGTTGACTATATGATTTACACGACCCCCAAAACCTTCTTCACCTCGGGCCAAGGATACGATTTACGATTTTTTGATTTTATGTTCATTTCCCTTGTAAAATTAAAAATATACCTAATACATCGGATGCACGTAATTGTTTTAATCGTTAAACTTAAGGGGATTGAATATTTTGAATATTGAATTTAAGGGGTTTTCTGTCTGTATCTTACATACGTGCGACATAGGAATTTGGACGTATTCTACTTCCAACGTACCGATTGATCTAGTGAAGTCATACGAATTCTGAAAACGGATTTGAATTTTTTGTCAAATCTTCTTGAAATCTACGTTCCCACATTTTTGATTGTATCCCCCTAAATCCTATTAAAAAAACATAATAAAAAGGAGTAAATAAAAAAAATTGGATTATTTGAATTTTAAAGTTGATTTTAAGTAGACCTAACAAAAAATTAAAATCTGTCGAAACAATTTTATTTTCTACAGGTTTTTTAGCGATTCAAAATCCGCACTCTATTTTTAAGTATAAGTCTATCGGGTATTATACATAAGTATTAGGCTGCAGATAATTTTTCGTCGAAAACCATGGCAGTGTTTGTTTAATATATGGTTACAATAATATTGACCGTATCGCACCCTGCCCAGCGACAGGTGGCTCCTTCTCGTAAAACAATTACGTAAATAGTATAATTATTGGCAAGCCTGCAAGAAAAACAAAACAAAATCTCATAACACAATGTTATTAATTGTGTTTGTTCCAATTATTTTTCCGGAGAAAACGATTTTCAGTTCCAGCGTCGAGTAAACGACCGTGAGTAGTATAAGAATCAGTGGCGTAGCTCAATGAGAGACATTTTTAATTTAATAAGATGTGGTACGGTTCATCTTTTCCAAAACAAAAAAAAAACATAATTACTCAGTTAAAATTACAGTTACAGTACTGTTTTGGTGGCAAATAATATAATTTATATTTTCTATTATAAAGGCGAAAAAAATGTTTTGCCTCATGGTGTTTTCATGTGTAACTACACCACTTATAATAATATTATTATATTATATTATAATATAGGCTAGTCGGAAAGAAACATTTTATCGTATAATGTTTGATATTTGTTTTATGTTTTTGTTTATATTTTTTTTTCAAAGAAGCTCGTTTATATATTTCCCCAGTGAACCGTCCGATAACTGTACCTATAAAACGAATTCCGTGTACTTATATTATAATTACAGGATACAACATTCCATTTTATCCCGAATCGTATATCATTTTCGGATAGTAGGTACCTACCAACTCAGCTACACCTACTTAGTATAATACGAGTCTTTTCGAATTCTCGCCATGATAAGGATTATTGAAACGACGACGACGCGACGCTCGAGTATAAGTTATGGAATTCAAAAATCGTGCCGAGGACACGTCGTCGCCGAAGATTCGAGATTATAAATTGAAAAATATAATAATATAAGTATCACGTAATAATATCACGTGTGGTCTGAAAGCAGAAATGAAACAAAAATTCTACGAAACAGTCGGTTGCCAAATTAACAAAAGAGCTGATTATACTGCTGACGGGTGTGGCCCTTAGAGTAATTTATCTATTACTCCAAGTGTGTGCCACTGTTGTAGATAAAAATCGGGAAGATAAAATACACATTTTTTTACAATTTGGTGCACATCCAAATATGTAACAATAAATTATTGCTAACGAAAATTATCGCTTCTAAGCGAAATTCGATTAAACATGTTTTGAAATGCGGTTATTTTCATGTTTTCTTCAAAATTTTAACCTAAAATTACTACATTATACTCAATTTCCTCCCCAAGAAATTATAATTTATCTTCGGTTATCAAAAAAAATCCCATCAATCGATTTTAACGAATTTTACAAAACTGTGCCAATGAAACTGTTAAAAATGTTCTCCCAAATGCACCAATTAGAAATTCTAACTAGAAAACTAGAAATTGTTTAATGGGACAAGATTTCTTATATAATATATGTTATGGATAATATATGTTTTCTGAGAACGTTTCAGGTAACCGAATACATAGAAACGAAAACAAAATTAACCAAATTTTCCGGTCTTTCCCACGTTTTTTCTGGCTTTCCCCATTATTAAAAAGATGCTACACTTGATGATCTGTAAAAGATTTTTGGTAGAAAAGTTGTAAATAAAAAACACACAACATAGTAAATTCCATATATATTCCTTGCTGTACTCAGAATCTAATATACTTATACTTATAAGTATAAGTATAGGAGTATAAGTAATTCGAATACAGTAACAAAATAAAGGTGATCTTTGAGAAACGATTGCTTATCGATTTTCTTTAGGTGGTCATTAAAAAAACAATTATAAATGTTAATAGGTATTTACTCGATTCCCATACAAATTTATTAAAAGTAGGAGTAAATATTGAGTAATACATTGTTAATATTTGGGAATATTTGTGTGTACGGTTGTACCGGTATTTGCACGATTATAAGTTGTTTCTGGATTATTGTTCGGATCAGATAACTAAAAAATTATTTCTGTTGATAAAGATAATACGAAAAGATATAAAAACGGAGTGTCTGACTGTAAATTTATAGATTTTTAAGATAATTCGAACACTGCCTCTGGATTATTTTAGGTTTGTTTTGACACTGTCTATATTATTGCATTATCTATATTATTGAGTATATTTTTGCGTATTTTACGCGAAAGTCAAATTTTTATTTTAACCTCCGTATTTTCGTATGTACCTCTATATATAATACATATAGAAGTATATATTATATATGTAGCCATATAGGTAAACGTATACGTTAAAAAATTATAATATAAGTAATACGTTTGCAATAAAAAAATTTTTTATAATATTATTATTATTATTATAATTTATTTACGATGCATGTGAACCGAAAATAGAAGTCAACAAGTTGACCGAATATTATATATAATATTATTGTGTGTGTAAAATACCCATAATGCGAATTAATTTATCTAAACCCGTTCAAAACGAGTTTTTATATAATTTAAATTATTATAATATTATTGTATATGCGTGCGTACGAATTAAACGAATTATCCTTAAAAGTTACATCGCGAGTCGTATAGAAAAAAAAAACGCGCTTAAAAACGAAAAAACGGTAACGAAATATTATACATTTATACCGTTTAGTAAAAATAATTCATGTACGTTCAAAACTGACATATTTCAGCACGGATTTGTATACAGAGTGATCAACATAACACGTAAGGCACTCAACCATTATCTTGGAAAATTTAAACTTTTTATGGAATTCGTTTTTGTAAAATACTTAAGAAACATATAGCTCTACAATTTTCCATTATCGTTTTTTTTTTCTTGTCATCCTTATTTTTGAAGACTAAACCACTATCCACTTTTGATTTTCAAATGGCAACCTTTATTAAAAGTTCAAAATAGATGAAGTTTTCATTTAAATAAATGTTTGTATTGAAGCGTTTAATTTCCGTCAATTCGTGGTTTTAAGCATTTAAAACTCATTAAGAACTGAAAATAGTAAATAAATCATACGCATGGTCAAGGCATAATAAATACTCTTCTTTATAAAAATGTATATAATAGATTACTTTGCTCTAAACTCAATTAGTAAGTCGCATTTGCGAACGTGCGGAATGTATTTGCTGCTATATTACACACGAGAAAGACCGGCAGGGGAATTTGGTATAAAGGCCCGTTAAATATAAATTGGCTTTTTTGGAACCGACTTTTGGATTCCCATTGCCGGATGACGTAGAGGTTAGATTAGGTAACCTAACTTGTGTAAAAGAAGATTATCTGATGAAAATTCTGAATGTTTTATAAAAGGGCTCTCGCTCGTTGATTATGATAAATTATAAGATTCTACGATTTATTCATAAATAAGATTCACCTACTTCATTCCCTCTCATTGAAAATGTCTCAGTAAGCTACAGTTAAAACCATAATTCATCTTCTATCTATATGCATATAACAACAAATGTATGTCTTTTTGTCCTTTTTGCATTACTACACCATTCATTCGATCGCCATGAAACTTTGGAAAGTTGTTCCACGTTGTCCGGAGAAGTTTTATATAGCTATTGAAATCCACCCTTATTGAATACCATTCCCCGAAATTCGGTTTTTAAGTATTTTTTGTAAAAAAATCAAATTATATTTGTTGATTTATTGGTTACACGTTTGTGAAAAAAAAATATGTATTATTGTTGTTATGAACATTTGTACCGAGTGCAATCCCTGTGTTGTGTGGATATCTATGAGTATAATAATCGCATGCAATGCTAATTTATTTATCAAACTTTATTTAGACATTTTTTTATTGTGCGGGCAAAGCCGGACGAGACAGCTTGTTATTTTATAAAATACACCGAACAGAATATATTCGTACAAGTTATACGTAGGTATTATAATCGTTGATATAATTGTATATATTCAAATTATAACTGTTGTATAGGTACCAATACTTAATGTTACAGGTTTTTGGCAAACATCCACGTGACACTACTTACGAAATCTATTTTTAGACTATCAATATTATCATTCGTAAATAATTTACATAAACATTGCATATATTTCTATTCGAAAAAGAAAATATTATCTTTATATCCCTGTAAACAATATTTCATTTCCGTGCATAAGATATTTTTTTTTTTTAGCGATAATGGAACGTCACTTAAAAGTCGCCGGTTTTAAAATATTATGAACCACAATATTCAAACTTCCAATAGTTTAGTAAAACGAATTAATTTTCTGTCAAAAAAGTTGTTGTGTTCAGCATCTCAGAAACAGTATGTATTATAATACTTAGAAGTTACAATTTTTTTAGTCAAAATTTATTAGCTGATATTCTAGACACTGGTAGTGTAAACCAGTTTTATATAAGATAACTTCTAGCAGCCTACGTCTTAGTTTGATAACAGCACTCTTTACGTATTGCCACTACGACGGTGATACGCGTGATTAGTTACGTGACGAGAATCACACGGTTTGCGTTTTTCGCGTATTTTGCATCATATCGTTTCCGGTTATCAGAACAATATTGTCACATAATCGCAAAACAATGTTTTACTTGAAAATAAAATGTTTAAAAATAGATTTCTTCTAAATAATAATAAAAACAAACGGACATATTTCGCACGTGGGTGGACCACTGTTGTAGTCGAGAACTTAGGAAGGTGTAGGACAAATTCAATGTGTATCTGTAAAACGGTTCTGAGCGGAGTTCGGTTTTACATGTTTTAAAAGGCCGTATAATATTTACGATTTTAAAATATAAATACATTTCGTAAATATTCCCGTTTTTCCTACTGTTTTATTCTCGGTTTTTTCCCATATATCATGAAAATTTTTGAAAAAATCCCGAATTGACCACCTTAAAGTACCAGTCAGATTTCTTTTTTAAAATAGTGCTACACTTGAAAATCAGAGCAAAATGTCTGATAGAAAAGTTGTTCACATACTATCAACTGTTTTTATAGTACTTGTTATATTATTTTTCTCTTTTCATTTTATTTCGTAAATTTTTATTTTGATATAAAAATGAATACATTCACATGTACATTCGTCGGTTGTACTAAAGTTTTTTCCGTGAGACGTAATATGACACGCCACGCTAAAGCCCACGAGGGTGTAAAATTTCTGTGCGCACTATGTCCAAAAATGTTTTCACGTAAAGACAAGTGGGCTACCCACGTTAAAATTGTTCACCACGAAGGAAGAGTCACCGCACCAGCTTTCACCTCTCAGGCCGGACCGTCAACCGCCCCGCAGAATACTGTAGCCCCGAAACCTGTCGCCAGCCCATCGAAAACACAATGGACAACAGACGAGGAGGACGATAAACTTTTTATGGACTTTGATATGGACATTGACAACAGTAAGTTTTTTTTATTTTACCCCGCCACATAAATAGTATTATAGGTAGTTTTATTTTTATTATTCGCGTAACATAATATTTCCCGATCGAGTAATTTATTAAAAACTCATCATACGGTTTGTGAAACGATCAGTGGTACAATAGTTGGAGTATTCCGGCATTGTATCGATCAATACACGCGTCGCATCCTATGGGGTAATAGTTAGAGTTTTCCGACATTACACCGGTTGTCAGATCGTCTGGTGGATTTTTATAACATTTTTTTTATTCGTGTAACATAATATTTCCCAATCGAGTCATTTATTATATTTTATATTAGTTTTTGGAATTATTTTATTTTTCTCCTCTATTGTTATATCCATTTTTGATAGACCCGTATGAAGAATCAAATTTTACTTAGGTTTTTTTTTTTTTCTGATAGTAACGAAACGTAGGAAAGTCGAAACTGCTGCGAAGGTTCAGAAAGCTAGGTTGGAGTTAGTTAATTCACCCGGATTCACGGAAATCTATTATTCTCACTCGAGGAAGATCGTCTGGTATTACACTGAAAATCTCTCCAATATTCAAAAATATAAAAAATTCCTTTCTTCCATCAAACCAGCATTAATAGATCTTCTTAAAAAATATAAAAAGAAGAAAATACTAAACATAGAATTACAATTAAAATAATTTAGAACGAACCCCTTGTCGAATAAAGAAACATATAAAAAAAATTATGCTCTTTCGTTGAGTTTTACAGGTTTTTTAAAATCGACTTACAAATACCACTTTTTTGAGTTTAAAATCGAAAAACCTGCGCAAAATTCGTTATATTGCGATACAATTACACTTTTATATCCGATTTTTACTTAAAATGATTTAGAACAAACCCCTAAACGAATATAAAAACATATAAAAATATTTACGATATTTCGTTTAATTGTACTGGTTTTATTGAAATCGACTTACAAATAGCACTTTTTTAAGTGTAAAATCAAAAAAAACTGCGAAAAATTCGTAGTATTGCGGTACAATTTTACATGTATATTCTAATTTTATTTAAAACTTTTTAGAAAAAACCCCTCAATGAATATAGAAACATATAAAAAAATTTACGATTTTTCGTTTGATTGTACTGGTTTTATTGAAATCGACTTTCAAATAGCAGTTTTTTGAAATTAAAATTGCAAAAACCGTGCAAAATTCGCTATCGTTCGATACAAAATTTTGTTTTGATTCGATTATTACTTAAAATGATATAAAATTACATTATAAAATAAATCATTACGTCATTATTAGTCGTATTTGAAGCTTTCGACGAAAAAATTGGAAATTATAATTTTCATTGCGTATCCTTGTATAGTTTTTATCGGTTATAAACAATATGTTTTATAAATATTGTTTTAATTCCATAAGACGTTCGAACTATGAGTCATATCAGAACTTGTCTTTTCCCCCACACAAAACTGTAGATATTCCGTTGAAATACGTTATTATCTAATCTTTTCCGGTTACTATTCCCGAAAATGGCCGCCAGAAATTTTTTCCTGATATTCGACCCTATAACCACGCACAATGTCGTATACGACGTAATATATCATATGTTCTTTCCCATATCACCTCATATAATAACAAAATTCATATCGGCGACAATAATTCTACAATTTATCAATATATATGCCAGTATGTATTCTAAAGCGTACCTGTCCGCATCTTGAACCTCTTTAACGCCACCATAATTTGCTTTTTATCTTTTAAGATTTTTTATTTTATACACGAACTCGTTATCGTTCCATATTACATACGCCCTTTGTAGAATATACGGAGAAACACGAACGAGCGAAGGCGAATAATAATCATAATTCTTATGAAATAAAAATCAAACGTATATGAAAACTATGTAGGAGTGTTTTAACGGTAAATTAATAATACCATAGTGCGTTTGTCGAATAAGTATCTAATAATGACTCGAAAAATATTTTAATCGAAAAGAGTGTTACAATTTAAATGTATATTTTTATAAAATATATTTCTAAATATTTTTAATTAAAATTAGAATATAAACAAAGTTCAGTATCTTACGATAGCGAATTTAGCACGGTTTTTTCAATTTTAAACTCAAAAAACTGCTTTTGTATGTCGATTTTAAAAAAACCAGTTATATCAAACGAAAAATTGTAAATTTTTTTATACGTTTCTATATTCGTTTAGGGGTTTTTTCTAATTAATTTTAAATAAAATTAGAATATAAAAGTATAATTGTATCGCAATAATACGAATTTTGTGCAGTATTTTCGATTTTAAACTCGAAAAAGTGGTATTTGTAAGTCAATTTTAAAAAAAACCAGTAATATAAAACGAAAGAGCATAACTTTTTCTCTATGTTTCTATATTCGTTTAGGGATTTTTTCTAAATCATTTTTAATAAAAATCGAATAAAAATTATTAATAGCTATTGTTAGTTTTTTTAATATCGGCTTATAAATAGCTGTTTTTCGAGTTTAAAATTGAAAAAACCGTGCAAAATTCGCTATCGTTTGTACTAAATTTTGTTTATATTCTTATTTTATTTAAAACTTTTTAAAAAAACTCCTAAATGATTATAGAAACATATAGAAAAATATAAAAAAAATTACGATTTTTCGTTTGATTGTACTGGTTTTATTGAAATCAACTTACAAATAGCAGTTTTTTGAGTTTAAAATTGCAAAAACCGTGTAAAATTCGCTATCGTTCGATACTAAATTTTGTTTATATTCTTATTTTATTTAAAACTATTTAGAAAAAACCCCTCAATGAATATAGAAATATATAGACAAAATTATGCTCTTTCCATCGAAATTACTAGTTTTTTTAAAATCGACTTACAAATAGCATTTTTTCGAGTTTAAAATTGAAAAAACCGTGTAAAATTCGCTACTGTTCGTTACTAAATTTTTTTTATATTCGATTTTTACTTAAAATTATTTAGTACAAACCACTAAACGAATATAGAAACATATAGAAAAAATTATGCTCTTTCGTTTAAATTACTGGTTTTTTTAAAATCGACTTACAAATAGTAGTTCTTTGAGTTTAAAATTAAATAAAACCGTTCCCAATTAAAATTTCATATGAAAGCACACCCCTATCACAAATTCACAACAGTCACTTTACTGGCGGGTGGTTAATATACACGTCGTGGTTAACGTTGTAAAAATCGTTTAATGTGGTTATATTTATGCTTTTTGCGTATGAAAACCGATTGCCCGCCGTCGGTTTTAACATCGGGGTGTCATTTTTCCACTATTAAACGTGCAGATTAGAGCATTGTTTAATGTTTGTACGATATTAGAATGTTTTAAAATCATTATACCTCGGCTCGAAAAAAATAATCAACATATAAATACAAATAATATTGTCACCTTTAAGTTAGATGATTAAGCCAGTATACTCCGATGTTAAAATTAACGGCACAAAATAGGTTAATAAAAAAATAATACAACAACATTAACCGATTTCGCGACATTTACCGTTACTTATATACATGCATACATATCATAAAATAATAATAATAATCGAGTTTTCATCGGACACTTGTACTTACCTGGTATTTTGAAACAAAAAACTATGTATAACTTAAGAAATATTTAAATTACGTTTTGGATGGTTTGAATTTTGTTTTTAAATCACTGGTTTTTTTTTATTACTGGGAACTGAATTTCTGTTTTGTATGTTGTCGCATTCTTCCAGTATCATGGCGTCAAATTGTTGGAGAGGATACATAAATACAAAACGATGTTTGAATATCAAATATAAATAATAAATCTAAGCACCACAAAACTTATCAATAAGATTTAAATCATGATTTTTAAGGAGACAAAAATTAAATATTCTCAGAATTTTGTTTAACATCTATAGCTCTATACTATATTATAATAAAAAGTTTGAACTTGATATCATATTATTTTTGCACTGTTTTATAGTAAATAAATACAATTAAAAATTAGGTACTTTTAGGTATGAACGTATTAATCTCGTTTTACCATATGAATTTATTTTTATTTAATTTATTCATAGATTTATACCAAGCATCTAACATCTATAACAATATAACATGTAATACCAACAAACACTATATAATACAAAATTGAATCTCATATAATGAAATTAAATGTACTGATGATGATAAAATACTAAAAAAAGCTACATAATATATTTTGGTCTTTATTATTAATTACCAAACATGATTGAACACTATCACCTACACAGACCTACAGTCTGTGTAATAATACAATTGATATTTAAATAAATACAAACAATTCTGCTGCTGGCAAAAGTAAAAGATCCTACCACCCCATGAGAAATTTGCCAATGCAAACCAATTTAAAACAATGTTGTTGATTGAAACCTCTATCAAATTAGTTAATTAAATTTACTCTTATTCTGATCAATGCAATGATTGTTTTAATTTTATATTACTATTATGTCGTAAAAACAATAACACACATACAATAAAAATTTTCAATAATCAATACTACCAATATTATCAATATTTATAAAAAAAAAATATTAAATTGATATAAATAAATTTTACAACTAGTTATTTATTTATTTTTTTGAGGGGGGGATGTTAAATCCTCCCCTCTATATACATACCAGATTATGATGAAGATAAACAATATAAATATTGAAAGCATGACAATAAAATTATTATAAATATTATGGAATTTTTTTTTTATATGAAAAAAATCTATTATTTTTATCTGAAAGCCAAAACAAATTGTATAGACACAATCTTAATTAAAATTTAATCCAGATAATATTTAAAAAATTGAATAAAAATACATAAAATATGCTCAAAATCTTACTAGTATTCTGTTAGAATAAAACAAAAAATAACAATTATTTATTTCTACCGATGTTATCCTTTATTTTCACAATTCAACAGAGTAAAACATAAATTATATTATTTTTACTTTCCTTTTTTCTTTACGAGGAACATAATACTACAAATTAAAAATTAAAAACGATACATTCATATCAACTAAAACATACAGTTTCAATGTTTCATTTAAATTACTCAACCCAATTAATTGACAAATAAAATTAAGTATGTATATATCAAAATGCTTTGTTCAGAAAATAATATTTGTTTATCTTAAAATTAAGTAGGTATATTTACATAATATAAATATGCATAATTAATTAATTAATGTTTCATATTCTAATATTTATAATTTTAAATACAATATTCATTATATGTATCTCATTGAGAAAACAATTTTGAAGATACGATTCAACACTAGAAAATGTGAGAAAAAATTTAACATAAAATATGTAGATACAGTGGAATGAATAAAATGACTTGGACATAATTAACCCAAACCAACTCAGTAGAATTATTTTTCACAAAAATTTTGTTGAGTTGATTAAACATTTTCTAAGTTTACTTAGATCTCCTTCTTGCAATGTACGATAGCAATCGGTTTCCGAACAGAAAAGTTAAAAGTCCCAACAATGATAAATATTTGAGAGTCTTGAACATGTCTAGGTATACCCAAAACATTCCAAACAATGCAAATATACCTAGGAAAAAAATGTATTTGTAATTATCAAAATGAATAAGACACAACTTTTTAAATGACTTACTAGCTAATGACAAATGGAACCCTATAGCACTTAAATTGAATGGGAAGTTCTTAATGTTAACTCCTAAACGAGCCCACTGAAAAAAAAAATACCATTTTTTTATTTAAAAACCACGTAGAATAAATAACAACTACGATTATAATTTACCAAAACAAAGAGAATCAACAGTGGCAACAGAGACAATGCTGTAAATAGAAGTGATACAAATTGATGTGGTCTAGTCTCAGGTTCTCTGAATGTATGCTAAAATGACATTAATGTTAGTAACAGTACATAGAGTTTATAGATAAATTTCAAGAACTAATACGTACGGAAATTAATTTTTTTGGCTTATAAAAGAATTGTACGGAAGGAACAAATGCAGTTTCAGGAAATTTCAACTTGATATCACAAAATTGCCAAACAATAGTTTTTTTCAACAAAAAGTCACCAATAATTAAATCCATAGAATATAAATCTGACGCGTGTTTAAATGATGTTGCTTTAACACCCAAATCCTAAATAGTAAAATTTCCAAATTTAATACAATATTCAAATATTTAATTAGAGTAACATACCATATCTAACTTGTAGTTATTTTGTGAATCCAATTCAGCAACAAATACATTTTGAGCACCAGACCGTTTATTTGTAAACCTAACAAAAGCTTGGTGCACTTGTACATTTTTATTATTATTATGATCTTTAATAGTAAAACGTACTATGATTCTTTGCATATGGTCTGCTTTCAATTGAGTTGTTAATTTTTCACCATATTTTAATCTGAAATTAAAATTAAGTTTTTTTAAAAAAAAGACATATTTTATAAATATTTTAGCATGCATACATTTGGAGTGTTGCACCAGTCTGTTGATCATTATCAGTTGTTCCAACTTTAAAATCAACAACATTTACTTTAGAGGCCGATACTTTTACTTCAAGAGGAATAGCATTATTGCCTATAATTGGAGTTTTGACATTATCTATTGGTGTAGCAGTTATCACTAAACTATATATTCCAGTAGACAAATCTGGTTCATTAAACTCTAATTCATATACAGTCCTTAAAACAAAGTACAAAACAACTTGATTAATAAATAAATTATCATTTTAGAATATATTATAAAAAAAATACTTACTTATCGGCAGTGGTTTTAAACCTATTTTTAGACATAACAACTTTATTATTCAATAATGCAGATTCAACACCAACAGAAAGAGGTGCTATCAATGGTTCACCAAGTAAATTAGTAAAACGAACAGAAAGTGTTCTTTGTACATCGTCTAAATCACCCATTGGTTTGACTAGTGTAGCACAAATTGGCGTGTGATACTAGAAAAAGTTATAAAAATATTACACTTATAAAACACAAAATAAATTTACCATTAAATATTATTAAAATACAATTATTTATCAACATACTTGATTAATGGTCAATGTTTTAAGAGCATAAACTAAGAAATATGCTCCTTTAGGAGTTTGAACAGATTTTCGAGATAAAAGATAATTACTAAACATCAAAGCTTGATCATTATGAATTGGGAATGATGTATTACACACTACAGCATCACAGAACTTGTATACTCCAGTCAATACAAGAGCTAAAATTAAAAAACCAAATTAATAATATAATTATTTTAAAATGTATATTTATATTTTACCAGTAATTGACAAGCCTCCTTCAAATTGTAAGTATTTACGATCCACTTGATCAACTTGCATAAGCGCATCAGATAGACGATTGAAGGCAAAACGTCCATCAGGACCAAGACTTGACAATAAATGTATTGAATAACCAAAACTAAAAAAAAAAATTAATTATCTAGTAGTTTAAATAATACTTAATTTATTGATGATATTAATAAGACATACTCAGCAATAGAATCATCAGATTTCATTTTCCTTTTAATAATATTGATAAGTTTGCTAATATCCTTTGGTTTAAGATTGAGGTTGTTTAAAACACTGACACCAAAGTATAAATCAGACATGTGCACGTCTCTAATATCTTTTTTCTCCAGCATAGCATACACATCCTAAGAATGAAATAATTTAATCAAGTCAAATATTGCAAGAATCTATTAATAATAATTTGTATTACTTGAACTGATTCGTCAACAACTAATGTGCCAGAACATACACCAATTAATTTCCATGCACTTGTTGAAAAATACACAGAATCCAGTGATTTAGATTTGCTAACTAATTTCACCAATTTATTACATATACCCTAAAAAGAAATTAAATACATACATATATAAATAATTAACAACACATATATTATTGTATTACATATTTCAAATTTGTTTATTTTTGTTATAAAGAAATGATAAATAAAAATAACCATGAGCATCAGAGCTCCATCATTGGAGTCAAATTACCTCTAACCTGTTATGCATTATAGAAATATTCTTTGTAAAACAAAAAATAACTAAATTATATAATAGTAAAATAATGTACAATAATATACTATACTACTTCCAAAACAATTATGAAATATGATCATAAATAGGCAATGGTCGAAGGGGGTGAAAGTTTAAACCAAAAAATAAGGCACATCTTTGATAATTACGCCATGCATACACAAAAATACATCCTACAAGCTCTATTTTAGAAGATTTTTAGGGGGTGTACGAAAATAAAAAATAGCTCTACCACAACAATAAGTATATGAAATTTATCTCAATTCAACTTTTATCTTTTTAATTCCCCATACATCAAAACAACTTTGATTCTTGAATTTGAGATCATTTTATTTAAGGGAGCTGTTAAAAGTATCCAAAATTGGAGAATATACCTAAAATATATATACCTATAAATGTTTATATAAAGGATATTGTAGGGTGTAATATTCTCCATTTTCTTGGAAAATTTGACAAAAAACCCAAAAAAACTAAAACTTGACTAATAGATCTTGTAGCAAAGACATTTATTTACATTTATGTTAATACATAAAAACTTCAGACATATATATATTGTATCTAGAATAGGTCTCTATTTTGGGTGTGGTAAATGTCTTACAAAGTTACAATCTAACAATCTACTTAAAAAAATGATTAAGTTAAATTTAGAAATTTGAAATGTCATTACATGCTCACTTTTTGTTGAAATTTATTCAATTTTTAGGGTTTTGAATAAATTATTTTACAAAATAAATTATTGCTGGATTTCTATATTCAATTCCCTATTTATAAAAATACTCCCGTAAAGTGCATTAAATAAACCAAACAAAAAAAATTGCATTAGGTTATTCTAATACTTGTTTTGATTTACTCAAAGATTAACATAAAAGAAATATTATACTAGTGATTTCAAGTTCTACTTCTTTCTGTATGATGATCCTAACATTTAATCTATTTATACAGTTAAATTATAAAAAATATAATATTCTAACTTAGCGATATTGTGATATAAAAATAACACGCATATCAATTATCTTTAATAACTCGTTTTCTTAAACTGTATTCAAAGTTACAATCATTTATACAGCAATACCAAAAACCACGTGTTACACCATACAAGGTATCTCATAATAATTTATTATTTTAAAATATAGCAGGCATAACGTAAACTACAATATCCCATCGTTTTATAAAATACATTTTCAACATTTTGTACATTCTCATACATTTTATTAATACTTGTAAATTACCATTTATTAATTATATTAAACGTTACTACGGTGATATTTTAGAAATTAATACAGATTATCAGATGTCGAAGTTTATACTCATACAGGTTTTTTTCGCCAAATATGAAAAATTTTAAGTGAGGTACAAATTCGTTTTCATAACAATAATAATAAAAATATAAAATTTAATAATAAATATTTTCGCATAGTTTGGAATATTTGACATACAGTCAATTTTTGGAGTAATTAGTGCATATTTTTGATACATTCAGGAAAATATTATAACTTATTTACTATTCCGAATAAGTTTATAACATTTTAGTCTATCTTATTTATATTATTGTGTGACAATATATGTTTTGCAGCAATGCCATAAAAACAATGTAATTGCTACTACTACCACCCTTTGCCAATACACGTCATTACACAATCAATCAATTTATTTTAAACAACAAAATAAAATATAACTTTTAAAAAATTAATTTTTAATGAACAGAATTTTCTTTAAAATTATTTTTTTTATTGTACATATTTCAAGTGTTTAGTTTTAGAATTTCAGTTCACATAAATTTAAATTTTACCAATTTTTAATGCATAAGTGCATATTTAATTAGATGGATTTTTAGTCCATGGACTTACAGTCGTGCTGATTATTTTTTTTTATAAGTAAAAACATTTTTTTTTAACTAATAAAACCATACAATTAAAAATTAGACACTAAATCATACATACTCAATGCATACCTATGCTATGGTATACAATTATTATTCGAACTAAATTAACAAAACAAAAGAAAATATTAAAAAAAAAAAATAAATAAATGTGTACATGATTAATTTAATTCTGATTCGGTAACCAATATTATAGTGTTGGGGAAACACTGACAAGTGCACCAGTATTTCCAAACCTCTAACACTATGAGCCATTTAAAGAATTTTTACAAGTTGCAGACCACCATAATTATAGATGGATTATTTTTCTTGCTTATAAACAAGGATTACCTACTTCTTTTATAGATTTACTAAATGACAAGTTTGGTATATTATAATTTATAATAACCAACTCTTATGTGATTTTTAGGTTCGACTTTTCTGAAAATATTTTTGGACAAATACTGTTGCTCAGAGCTGTACGCATAATGTATAATAAACTCTATAAGTTAAATTCAAAATCCAATTATTTTCCTGCCTTGTATTTCTAGTTATTTTCACTACAATTTCCTTTACTTTGCAATTTAATTGTATTCTAATAGGTATATGTAAAGGATAAATCACTAACGGAAATCAGTGTACTATATGTGTGTAAATATGCTTGGAAATCAAGGAAATCTTTAGTAATCTAATAGAAAATATTTGGTGAAAATCCTAGATATTAAATTATTATTGTTAGATATTTGATGTTTTGTATGTTAAATAGTACAGACTAACAAATACCAAAAAATCGAATGGTATTATAAATAAAAATCAATAAATTATAAACTATTAAATTAGTGATCTATAGAAATATTGGCTATGATATGAAAGATCTACTAAAATATTCTGGTATTAAAATTAGTTTTTCCTAACCAATTTACGTGTTTGAAATTCGAACTGGAATTTTAATTAATTAATTATTTTATGAATACTCACTTGAACATTAGGGATTGATTGATCAAGCAGTTTTAAACCCGCCACAGCGTAGAAAATGTTGGATACATTTTCAGATTCAAGTCCTGCGACCAGAACATTCTTTAGTTGCGCTTTGTCCCTGTCTGTCAAATAAGTATCAACAGTAATACTCGTTGACAGGCATAAAGACCCAATTAAAACGGACAACAAAAATACTATAAAACAAGCCAATGTTAAACAATTGAATAGCATTATATATAATTAATCAGATGGTAGATAGATCTTACCGATTTTCATTATGAGCGTTCTCGACAATACACGCTGTACAGATGTGTTGATCGATTTGCTTTACCGTTTTATACCATCACAGAGAGCATGAAACTAAATAAATCTAAAAGAAAATGAATTATTATCGCACACTGACGTAGCCGGCGGAATATTTTTGTATACTCAGTCAATTATGTGTTATCAATAGTAACCGTATCATACGTAATAATAATAGGTTATGTTTACACGTCGCTTATTTAAAGACGTGTCATTTACGTGACCATAGACTTGGTATCGTTTAGACAGCTGGTTGATACCTGATAATTATTAATATACCAAATAAATTATTATGATCTGGTTCGCGGTCGACTAAACTCGTAACTACGACTAGAGCACTCGACTACAATACCGCAACTACGCGCAACGGAACAACACTTCGATTGGGGTTTTTTTTTAATTACCATATTGCCACTAACAGTGGAAAATGCGGTTATAATCACGGTATTATATTTTGTAACGACAGGTTTCCATTGTCGTTTCCGCCGTAACAATTTGAAGTCCATTCGAGACCGTATGTGCTTATCACGCGTTAGTAAATACGCCGTCAGGATAATTCTGTCTTCTGAGACCGTATACTCCGTACATCGGACTCTACGTTTCTGTCAAATACACTCGATACCGAGCGATTATTTTTTTTTACAGCGGAATAATTGGTCCCCTTGTTTGTAATACAGCGATTGCTGATTTACGATTACGTCCATATTCCATAGACTCTACTATATATAATATATAATAGTATATTGTGAGACCGCGGTCGGTACGGTAAACGAATTTTAAAAATTCCGCCATTTACCATCACCAATCGAAGTAAAGCTGATAAACTGCTAATAAAATGTTTAGCAATATAGAGCGTAAACAGCAGTTGTTGTCATTCTTAAGAATAGCTGTGTGTGAACATTGATACTATTTAGTTACAGGCGTTACAGTGGCAGCTAGAGTGTATAACGGATTACCGTATCTAGTTCTGCTTCTGCTTTTGTGACGGGAATATGGCTCACAGAAAAGTAAGGGAAATAGGTGGTTGGGTTGGTTTAAAGTGGACATAAATACGTATTATACGGGGCGGCATTATGTTTTATCCGATATTCTTAACAGCTGTTTCATGGAAAAATAATTGACCGATTGAAATGGAAATAATCTAAACGACTATAGACATTATTAATAATCTTAGATCGTATGCTATGGACAGAGCTTTTTTCAAACAAACATAAATAAGACGAGTTGGGACAAATGCGCATGCGCAAAATGTACATCGTGCGCAATTGGTCGAATTCACTGCCTATCAATCACCACTGCCCGGTGGAATTACAATAATTACACGATTTACACGATAAATATGCGACTGATACGCATGCGCAATAGACATCATTCGCTTGGCACTCGTTGATAATGACGCCTTCAACTCGTAGTACGCGTTTGACATGCAGTAGCAGCTCCACCCATAGTATATGATCCAACTTGATAATATTAACGTGTGTCTATGTTAACGACGAGGTACATTTGTCGGCATAGATAACAAATCTATAGTTTTCGGTCGTATAAATATAAATATAGATAATCGATAACATTATACGATAAAATATTAATACCGTAGTTATACCCATAGACCTTATACGAATATCTATGGAAAAAAATTAATAATAATATACTGGCCTTTTGTACACGTAGAACGGTCATCGGTAGAGGGCGCTCCTCATGTGTGACTTGTAACTTTTACGTGGTATTATTGTGCATGCATTTTTTTTTACATGTTTTGTGCATTTTAATGTCATTTTTAAGATTTTTCACTGCATTAAATTAATAGCCCTACTTATACGGTATAAGCTCATAAGCAGTTTAGCAGTAAGTTCATCAAGGCTTATAGATAATATTATCTATAAACCTTGGGAGTTCATGACAATTAGCAGACAAACAATATTTTGTCACTTTTATATCACGAAAAATATGTAGAAATAGAATTAGTAGCCTGCTAACGATATTGAGAAATAGCAGTGCTCATATAGTTGCTACTGCTATTTTATGCCACCTCTAACTAGAGATGGGCGAAATCCATTGTTTGAATATTTGATGTGTCGGGATAAAAACATCGATGTTTACATATCAAAAAAGTTTAAACAACTAGAAAAAACCAGTTTTGATACGTCCTATAGATCTAACTTCGTCATAATTCACAATTCACATTTCACGTGTGAACTGTGCTTTGATGAATATGATTCAGAGTTTATGGTAATAATATTATGACTATAAAACGGTCATAATAATAATACGAAATGCAATTGCATTATTGTTCACACTATTCTTTTATCAGTTATCGATTTTTAAATTCAGTAGTTTCAAAGGTTTCACCGTCGCCGAAAAGAAAAAAAATTAACATAAAACATCGATATTTATATCGATCAATTGAAAAAAATATTTAAAAAAATAAGAATACCTAGGTACCTATTTTAAAAATATTAGCAATTTTGCTATTCCCCCTGTATTATAAATGATTACTAATTATTATCTATATTATAGATTAATATTACAATACACAGCTGAATACATAATAGGTATGAAATATTTTGTTTGTTTGTTTGTATCTGTGTGTTTTAGCACAGTTTATATAAAACCTAAATTAAATAATTTATAACACATAATATAAATTACACCAGTGGTTTTACAGGGGGGAAGGAGAAGGATAAATATAAATAGTATTGTCTAAAATTCCCGCTCTTTTAGCCTAGGAACTTAACTCTATTAAAATTAATTTTCCATTAAAATTATATATATATTTCTATTATATACCTATACATTTTTAATTTTGTACCCTTTTATAATCCTTGAATATAATTTGACATTTGCATTTTAATTTTATAACTTATAATAATAGTTAATAGTTATTGGTACCTGCCTAATAGTAGGTACATATAAAGGAACCGATTTCTATAAACTACAAATTTGTATATTGCCTGCAGCATTTGTGTCCTCTTGGACTCTTGGTGTAATATTACACCCCCCGAAGGTCGAAATATCCTAAAATCGAACTCTCCGAATCTAAGACGTTTCTCTCCCAATCGGGAAAATCTCCCCTTCCCCTAACTTGGTATATAATATAGAAATATAAAATAAATCAAATTACATAATATTGCATTGATTCAAGGGAAGAAGTGTCTCAGTCCAGTGGGGGACGTCCAGTACCGTTAAAAAACCCGGGGGATGAAGGCATGGGTCGGGAGACGTTCAAATACTGAATTATCCACAATATTATTATCAAACTAATTGAATAGTATTCCGTTTCGGCCTTCAAAATTCAGTTTTTGAAATTGGTAACAATAGTCAATAAGCGTGTGCACAAGTACATATATTACCAATCAACAATAAACATACCTACATCAGGTCGGTATATAATAAATATAATTACGGTATCCGTGTATTTCAACTATAAGTAATATTAATGACAGGAAAAATGATATTTATTGCGTATACCTATTACACAATTAAAAATATTATTACGAGTAGAGCTTAGTATTATTATTATTTTTTTCATATATATACCTACCAGTAATATTGAGATAATATTTGTATATTTGAATAGGTAGGTGATAAAAAAAAAATTAATTTTTCAGAACACATATTAATTATTATACGGTTTACACAGTTCAATTTGAATAAATGTAAATTTAATGATAGGCAGGTACAGGTAGGTACATAAGCTTTAATATTGGCAATTTATTTCGTGTTAATGAAAAATGGTTCTGGAACCATTTATGAAATAAATAACGTTGTAAATAAATTTGAATAAAAAATAAATTACGTTGTTCTATTTAGATTCTCGTACGAATCATATGACATTATTGTAGTTTTGCCTATGTTAATTTTATGCATGTATGTGTGTACAAATTAATAATAAATAATATTGTCCACAGCCCACAGAAAAAACAAATACCTACCTATACATATTACATGTATATATATATATATATATATACATATATATATAAGTATAAAAATATATATATTATCACATAATCAATAATATTTTATCGAGTAAAAAATTATTAAAAGTGTTGAAATATTAAAACATCTAAAACATGTCTCACAGAATAATAATAATACTACTAATCAAGTATAGGAAATTATCATAACATTAGACATTTAGACATAATATTATATTCATGGAAATGACCAGACTTCAAAAACAGTAAACACGTCATAAAATTATTGCTCATCAATCATCATTAACCTTATCAAATCTTATCACTTGGTATTTGGCAACGTTCAATTCTTAAAAATAACAAAACAATGTGAATTTATTTTGCCCTCGAATCTCAAATCCTCTAGTCAGTTAATTTATTTATTTGTAAACTACAGTTTTTCTTTATGATTACTAAACATTTTGCACAAGATTGAATTTGGTAGAAAAAACATGACTCACAATCTGACAGACGTTGAAAATATTATACTAACGCCAGAAAAGAGGATTCAACAATTGTCGATGTTAAGTTCAAACATCGAGTTGAACACAAACATTGCAGCTAGAAAGTTCGATTTTCCCATATTTTTTAAAAATAAAAATAATACCGCAATATACAGCATAGAACAATAATTGTACTCTATTGCAGGTATTATCGTTCTGGTCGAGAGATGATCAATATGGCTGATGTGTATTTGAAAGAAAACAATTTGGAACAGGCGTATATTCTTTATATGCGATTTATGACGTAAGATTTTAAAATTTACATTATAAATCTAATATACATGATATCAAATAGTTTTATTTGATTAAAGTAGATATTCTGCATACAATACATATAGGATAATTTTAAATTTATAATAATAATGATAGTAAACTCAAGATTTAAATGTATAATTGGTTAGTATAGATGACATATTATAGATATCCTACACTGTCTAAGTACATCTGACATATTCAGTGTTTCAAATTTATTGGACAATATTTTGTAGTTTTAGTAATCTGACCATACTATAATCTAGTTTCATACTTTATTATAATTAATAAAATTGATAAAGTCAACTGGCAATTATTATTATAAAACACTTGTCATAATCCCACATTTAGTTGTTTACTGATGATGTGTATTGTGTTAAAAAAAAAAAATTTTTTTAAAAAATTATAATAAAATCTCATTCGTGTTTAATAAAAATAACGTACAATTAACTACAATATGTCATTTAAATCATTTCTAATCAATAATAATGATAAAAAGTAAGATATAAAATTTAGATTTTGTAACATGGGTAGGCTTATATTTTGAGTGGGTCATAACTTGTACAATTATTGAAAGCATTCATAATTCATAAACCATATTTTAAAAACAATTTTTAGTGGAGCTCAGATTCTAAATTTTATTGCATACTTAGATAGCTTACTTTTCCAAATTTATTGAAATACTAGTGTAATTTAAATGCCTCTTTAAATATCAGGTACACATTTACATTTTTGTATTAGACATATGTTAGAAGTGTAATTTATTTCTTATAATATAGATTGTTTACAGACTATTTGGTATAAGCGCTGTAAACCAAAATATTCAGGAGAGCCCAAAAATCATTTATACTTCATTTATTTGGTTCTAAATTAATGTACTATAATTTTTTTATGTATCTTTACCTAGTGTTAAATATTACATTACTGCTATTTGTAGAAATTGTTTTATTTCTTTTAAATTTTACTTAAATCTTATCACATCTATTTGTAAATAATCTAAAATAAAAAAAAACACTTATGCCAAACTACTAAGTTGGATCTTATAAGTCACTTACAACTTAAAAATGATTTTAAAACAACAAAGTATGAAATCCAATAATGTTACTAGTTAAAAACGTGGAGAAATGTATACAGCTGTGTATACATTTATGGTCAAAAAGACCATAACAAAAGATATTTTACACTGAGGTTGAAAAATGTTTTTAAAAAAGAGTTTTTAACAAACAATTTTTAAAGCTACATTATTATCTTTTATAAATTATTAAGTACATCAAACAGTCTGAAAAGGGAAAGTAAAGATTTATTATAAACAAATTCTATATTTCTATATTTCAATGCTAAACAAATCTTAGATTATTTCTTAATCTTTTAATTTCTTCTGATTACCTACCTATATAATTTATTAATCTACCTATGAATATATATAGTTGCTGGATTTATTTAAAAATAATTATTTTCATATTTATTGCTTAAAATATATTTATGTAAGTGCTTGTATGTTTTTAGATTATTTTTGGAAACTATTAATGAACATCCAGATTATAAAAATGTACCAATTGAAGAACGTAATATAAATTATAGAGCACTCCGCGATGTTCTGCCTAAAACGGAAAAAATAAAAACTAAGCTTTTAGAACAATACACTACAGAATATATGCTATATCAAGAACAAAAAGTAAATACTTTAAAATGGTCTATTTCATTTTTACATCATTATAAGATTTATTCAGAGTATGATAAAGATAGAAACAAATATGAAAATAGGTATAGTGCAAGTGGTATATTTTGAAAGGGTGTTCAAACCTTGGCAAAATTTGACCAATTTATTTTACTCACAAATTCAGAGTTTAGTTTGAATTACATCAAAATAAATAGTCCAATATTAAATTTTATACTTAATTGCATTTTTTTTTTTATTACCTAGGTCGAGTATAAACCTACGTAAATCCTACACCCTAGCTAACATAACCATGTCCATTCATAGATCTTTTATTAGAAGTTATTGATAATTATTTATATATACTGCTTAGATGTGTGACCTATGTACTTAAAACTAAATATTATATATTGACATGTTGTACCAATATATGTTATGTTAACTATTATTATGTCTATAGGCACTAGAAACATTTAAGGAGAAACATGATAAAGAAACATTATTAAAAGAAAAGGGCAATACGTCACCATCTGGCTTTACCAATAGTGTAACCGAAGAACGTTTGAACACAATATTAGATAGTGCTGCACCACCAGAATTAAATGATGATTATTTCAAAAGTAATCCTACAACATTTGTCTTAAGGTTAGATTGATTTAAATAATAATGAATTACTTATTGGAATAATATTAAACTTCTTTGAAAGTAATGAAGCTTGTAAGTTAAATTTAACTTCAATAAAGCTTATGATGTATGAATAACAATATAATAAACAGTTGATAGATCAATGAAAAACAATTTGTTAACAATTGTTTTCAGACCACAAAATCATAACTTGATTAGTTTTACTGAATCAGATGATCATAACATATTTTCAAATATACCATCACATTCAAATTCACAAATACAATTCAATCAGTAAGTATTCAATTGTCAATTGTGTATTGTCTATTAAAATTTTCTTTTAATTATGTTTTTAGAGATAAACCTATTGTTGATAGAAGTACCAAACCAATAAAAAAGAGTCCTACAGGTCCATATAATCTCCGGCAAATTATAGTTCCAGGCAATTTAACTAAACGATTTTTAGACCAAGCACAACGGAATACAATAAATAACCTAGAAACTTGTGGTATATTGGCAGGAAAATTGGTAATTTATTTTTATGAAAAACGTTGATTAGTAGGGAACATCATTAGTTGACTTATAATATTTTTTAACAATATGATAAATCAGTAGTGTATCCAACTTCTTCGCCTCGTGACCTTAATTATGGACAAAAAAAAAAAAAAAAAATGAATTTGTAAAATTTTAAATATTTTTCATTAGACTATGTAAATATGAGTGAACTTCCCTACCATAAGTCAATTCTGGATGTATTCTTGAGATAAATAACAAATTTTATAAATTTGTTTAGGTGTTAGTTGGATTTAGTTCGGTTTTAAGCAGAAAAAGAAATATATATAAAATTGTTTAGTGATGAAAAAAAAATTATTTTTATCCAAATTTTTTTTTTTTCTAAACATTGGAGCAGATTCAGAGCATTAATGCCCAGAAAAAAACATTGTATTGTTATTATTATTATTTTCATTGTTTTCTAACGTTTGTAAATCCGTGTTTTATTCATGTACAAGAAATACATGTCGTATATTCATTTATAATAATATTTTATAAATTATTTTTTTATAGACCTATCTATTTAATATTAACATACATATTTATTGTAATTTTTATTAGAGCTCTAACTGTCTAATTATTACACATTTGATGATTCCAAAACAAAGTGGTACATCAGATTCGTGCACAACAATGAACGAAGAGCAAATATTTGAATTTCAAGACAAACAAAACTTGATTACCTTAGGATGGATACACGTAAGACTGAGGCCGTCTACACACGGAGCTATTCATTAGAAACTAATTACTGACGCAAATCACTAATCAGTTCGCTTTGACTCACAAAATCTATTATTCAATGAAACAACAGATGGCGATATTGGTTACTAATTAGTTACTAACGTGTTAGTGATCAGTTCCAAGTGATTCAATTGTCGAGTCACTTCCAAGTTGCATCAAGTACTCACGTCGAATTATGTGAATTTTCAAAATTTTATTTTTCCTAATTTTCTTCTATTAAGAAAAATAAAAAGATAATCAAACAACTAAGATGAAATTGGTAGAAGAAGTAAAGAAACATTTCATTCTATACAGTTTTACTAAACATTTCTTTCGTTTCCATCTTCATTTTCTATTTATTTTGTTATGGTAATAGTAATATGCAATCATCATTTCTTCATCACTGGAATCATCCATGGTGTTGAAAAATGCTGATGCAGGTCCTACTTCCATAACCAAACAGTCAACAGAATAAACTAGTGATTTTGATCACTTTTCAGTAGGCTTGTGTGCAGATCTCAATCATCAATGCATAAGTAATTGAAAAGTTTTTTTAAGTAGTTCCATGTGTAGAAGGCCTAAGAAGAAATTATAGTTGAAAATTTTATATTTAAAAATAATAATATATTGTTAAGTAAATAATATTAGGTAATATTAATCATATTTGTATTTATTTTGAATAGACTCATCCTACACAAACCTCATTTATGTCCAGTGTAGATTTACATACACAGTATTCATATCAATTAATGATGCCAGAAGCTATTGCAATAGTTTGTGCTCCCAAATATAATGAGTAATATTAATTATTTACTTACTATATATTGTGATATTTTATTTTAATATAAGGTATTAATTTACTCCCATTATTTTAGGTCCAATTTTTTCTTTTTGACTCCTTATCATGGCCTACAAGTGATAGCTGATTGCAAGTTTTTCAGCGGTTTCCATACACATAACACTGATGGTGATATTTATGCTGTATGTATAAAATATAGTTTTTATAATTTATTGATTTAATATAATAGAATAGAATTGTGTAATCGATAGTATAAAATATAGCAATATTTATTTTTCATTTTTATTTATGAACATTTTTTAATTTCTAAATTCAAACTAATGTAAACATGTTGATTCATTTTTAAAATAAAACATAACTTTAAAATTTACAATTTTTATTTTAGGTTGCTGAACATTATTTATTGGATGACAACTTGTTGGTTAATGTAGTGGATTTTAGATAAAAAAAATATTTCTATACTATTTTTAGTATTTAAACAAATTCAAATAGTGAGAAAAATGAAAGTATTATGTTATTTACCTACTGTTTTAATTTATCAATACAATATGAGATAATATTATTATATTATGATGTATACAATATTTTTAATTGCAAATAAATGTTATTAATTTTGTTAAAATAATCACTAATGGTTCATCATGTTTTTTTTTTACAATACAATTAAAATTGTTCTTATATTTGCCTAATATTGTATGCACAAACACATTTGATAAGCATTTATCTATTATATAAATATTTCTATGATTTTAAGATTATTACATTTTATAACAATTTAGTTCAATGAATATTCATTATAAAATATTACTTTCTTTTGTTTGCATTACTTTATTTATTGAGTTATTTATTTCTTTAATATTAGTTTGTGAGATTAAACCACTGTTTATTGATAATTCCTAAATACAAAACTTGTTATAATTATAAAAAACTTTTACTTTTAATCAATTCTTAACTGAAAGGAATACTAATAAGTTAAATCAAGATAATATTTAAATTCTCATGTTATTTAGTATGTACAATTCATTTTTTAATCTTATTTTACTGTTTTATTTTTTGTTTAAAAAGAACTTGTTTTTATTTTATTATAACTTATATGTGTGTAAATATTGAATGTTTCTGGATTAATAAATGTAATTTGTTTAAATTATTTTTTTTGTAATAATAATTGTAATAAATCCAATTATATAATATTCATAACTAACGTAGTTTAAAAATAAGGATGTAAAAAAATACTGAAAATTAATTATTTCAGAGGTGTTTGTTCTTATTTTTCTTTAAAAGTTCTTTAAAAGTCTGAACTTTGGGGTAGAAAAAAATCCAAGTTTCAAAAAACCATTTTTATATATTCTATTTTCTTTCCTCATATTACCAACGTTCTGTAATCAGAATTTTCATTTTCCAATTTCCCACAAAAATTTTAACATTTTTTTTTGATTACCTATCCAATAACTATGTCATTGAAAAGGATTGAAAATTTGCGACCGGCGTTTTATTAAATTACTATATTAATAGACATTTCCCCATATTTTTAAGTTTAGTTTTGACCTTGAGATTAACAGTGTCTGAATAATACAATTTTTCTAAATCTGTTCAAGATTGTAATATGTCAAGTTATTTCAAAATGTTTGTAGTATTTCGTTTCAGTACTGATATATGTGGTATAACTACTCTTTGTAAATGAATGATACTTAAAAGTTATATTGTAAATAGATTTTGCTTATATAGTAACAGGTGCATTCCAAATTTGAATTTTCTATCTATAAACAAAAATTATGTATAGTAGTTCTGAAATATTAGGTTTTTTAAAACTGTTATTTCTCAATAAAGGTTTATTGAAATGTTGCGCAGTTTTGAACTGAGGCGACAATATAAAAGTTGTATTATTATCTAAAAATATTGATACAAAATATTATTTTTAAAATCTGTCAGCACATTCAAAAGTTTTTTAACTTGAGGTTATTTATTTCGATCAAAAAGTATTTGTTTATACCTACTTACTTCTCCCACATTTTTTATTATTAAGTAACAATGTTCATTGATATTCGCACTGAATACTAAAATATTTAAAATTATCACAATTTTTCCTAATAGCCCAGCAAAATTACAAATCACTGGGCTATAATTGTTTATGTCTTGTCTGATTTCTTCCTTTGAATAACGCGATTGAAACGGCTTTTTTTTTTTTTAAATTTATCAGCGACTATATTTGTATTAATGCTCCGATTATAAATTACCAATGGATCTAATAACGTATTAACAGTGATATCAATAATATAAACTGAACTTCCTATTGTAGTATTAATTGTTAATTCGTATTATTATTGAGGCGCTAGTGCTATTGATAATAGTCGACACGTACGAACTCGACAATATAATTTATACGGCGTAAATTTACGGTATACCGTAAGACACTCGTTATCTCGGAAAGTATTGACTCTTTCCGGAATTTGTTTTCCAGAACATTTGAAAAAACAAGCCGTTCGGCAATTTCCGAAAATTCAAAAAACGGAGCGCACTGGTTGTTCGGTACCCACCCGCCACGCAAATACGCAATGCCGTGTCCCGCTCGTGACATTATAAAAGAGAACGGCGTTGAATATTTCGGTAAGGTGGTTCCCAAAGCGCTGAAATCCCATAGTGTTTAACCGGCGCCACTCGTTTTTCGCGGCAGTATTTTTTACTCCGGCGACCGCGCGTGGGAGGGGTGTTTTACCGGACTGCAGAGAATGGTAGTGTTAAACGGTCGGGCTGAGCGATTTGAATTGTTTTTCCGAAAATTGGCGGGCCGTAAAATCTGTGCGTATTATTATGCGACCAGTATCGAAACAAAACACGGCCGTACAAATACGGTCGGACGTTTAATCGTTGTGTGCATGCTCTTGCGTAAAATGAAACAGGCCACGGAAAATTCCCGTCGAAAATCAAACAAGGGCGTGATTCGCGAATCGCTCATTCAGTACCCGCTGAACCGCTCTAAAATATTGTATTATTATCTGTTTTTTTTTTTCTTGTTCTCTCAATTCGAATTCCGCGACATACGATGGCATTCCAGAGTGTTTTCGATAAACCCGCCTGTTCCCTCAGCGGCCCCGCACGCACCTCCGGCTACTCGTTGCACGCACCTTTCGTCTGGGTGAATTCGTCCGAAAGTACGGTACAAGGTCTACGTCGCTCATCGCCTCGAGCATTTGGCGTGCAGCCGGTCCGAGCCGATCAAAAACTAACGAAAACCTACTGCCGCCTATTATCTTTGCTATCGCATTAACCGCCGTCATCGTTACCGGGTAATAATGTCGTTACAAACGGACGCGGCCGCGTGACTCGTGGCAACCGGACCACGTAAATCGTATTGTTGTTAGACCGATAATTTCATAAACTCTGCAATTCGTTCGCGGTTTTATTATCGTTTTCGTGCCGTACACGGGGCCGTCAAACACGTTTTCCGCGCACGATCCCGGGAAAAAATGGAACGCGTCATGTCGGAGACGTTCGAGTACCTGGTGAACGCCCCGCCGGCCGCACGTTTCGGCAGCGGCTCTGAGCTCGTCTGGACGCAGCTCCGGCTGGCGTGCGACCGCGTGTTCCGGCCGATATTGCCCGTCGTCCGCGGGCTGTTCGTCATCTGCGCGTCCGCGGCGCCGGTGACCGCGCATCTCGTCGAATTCGTATTGAACGCGGCCATCGATGCGACCGAGTCCGGCAAGCCGCCGAAGTGCCTGAACGTGCGGGCCGCGTACGGCCGCCTGGCCGCGTGTCTCGCGGTCGCGACGCTGCTCGGGTGGCTGTACTCGCGATTCCTGATCGGTCCCGTGTTACGCACGGCCGTCGAATTCGCGGCGTTCATCGTTCGCAGGGTCCCGCGGGCATGACCCGGTCGGCGTGGTTTTCAATCGTACGCGGTCGAAAACCGATATTTTCGAACGGAATACGGGCAGCCCGGTGTATCGACTAGCCGAATATGAAAAATACACGGGCACGGTTATTTCTCCGCCCGCATGTACGGCTTGGAACCAAATTATATTTAAGACGTTTAAGAGGGACGTCTATAAACCGGCTTGAAAATGTTTTAAAAACGATTTTTTAATAATTATTATCGTATCGCAAAGTTACAGAGTTTTTATTAGAAAGAAAAAAAATGTCGGTTTTTTTTTAATTTGTTGGACTACTGTGCGTCCCCCCCCACCGCCGCCGCTATACTTGCCCGGCGAACATAAAGATCACGTGATCTGTATCGCGGCGTACGGTGATCGGGTCCCGTTTGATTTGCCGCGTTGATTATTCAACATGACTGAAAATATTAAAACCGTTTTGACTCTACCGTTGATTACGCGTGAATCAAATAAAATACACGTACACACATGTAAATAAATAAATGAACGAATGCGTCGCCTGGAGTATCACGATTTATGAAATGTGTATTGCACTATAAATAAATATATAAATGAGTCGCCAGGAGTATCATGAAATACGTATTGTACAATACACAGTATAATATTTTGTAAGCAATTATTCTTTAGTATTGGTATTCGCCATTAATATCCGAAAGAATAACCGTTTTCGATACAATAATAATAATACGTCGTTACCGGTTTGTTTTTTTAAATAAATTTGAAAATTTAGAAATTTTTCGGCTACAATCTGCCGCAAAACATCATCTCGTTAGCGTTTACACCAACGATTCAGATTCTGATCTTCATTCAATTACTCGGCAGTAAGTTCGTACGTGCACGTTGATTTCACAGAGTTGTATAAAAAGAAACGTTTAAACACATAGCGAGCATTGGAAAACGTTTTCATACACGGATGTTGACGGAAATAATTTCCAATGTACCATTCGTCCTATCCCACCGACATAGTGTTGCGCGCGTATTTATTGTCCAGACGGAGTCGAACTGTACCGAGGACAGATCATTTTAAAAAATGAAATTCATAAATTTTTCTCAAATGGTCGACAATGGTTTGCAATGACGAAATCTTGAAGTGTATCAATAGAACACAAAACATCGTTCCAGCACGGTGCACGTGCCATTCGACATTGTATTATGACGTGCCCGTGTAATTACAATATGTACTTAATATAATCGAAGTACAATAAATGTGATATTAACTAACACGGTTCTTATTTTTTTGCTTACCTATTAGATACTCAGCGTGTACCTCTTTTAACCAGGACCTTTTACTGAAATGGGCCCGGGAGACCCCGCAACCCTGATTCCGGGACCGGTTAACTCTTAATAAACATTAGTCGGATCGATCGCTTTACTTTTATTCAGTATTTGTCACTCTTATGATGGCGTGTGATTTTATTTTTTAAAATTTCGTTGTTGGTCACACTGATAAAAATAAAATTTGTGCTACCGTTTGAACGAAATTTTTATTCTGGGAGGTCTGTCCCGTGGAGTAATTACTCTGTGATCGGTCCCAGGCCCGTTTTCGGAAACTCTACCCGGTCGCATATTGACATACCCGCTGCACACGGAACACGCGAAATAGGTTTTGCATAACAAATCGGGGAACATATTCAATTAATTCCCTCCGTTCAATTCGTCTGGAGCCAACGGTTCTAAACAACTGACTAAGCAATATTACAATTAAATATAATAGTATTTAGCGTTTAAACATCAAACATTTAAAATATATTTGTATAGAAACGCTTTTGGTACGTTAATATCATCACGGATGAAAATACTTTTTTTTTTTTTTACCCGCGATTATTATGTTTCGTTCTAACAGTGTTTGAACAACTGCGTTCTACCCATTTATAGATAAAAAGTCATTATTTTCTATGTTTTTATCATCATAAAACTGTATTATCTATGGTCACGGATATAGATATTAAACCTAGCAATCTAGTTTATTATTGATATCTGTGTCTATGTTTAATATCTCAGTTGTATTTCTGATAATATGATTATGGCAAAATTTGACGATAACATAGAATAGATTAAATTTTACTGGTAGTGGTAAGTAATAAAAATATTATTATCTCATCAGTATAGTATTCACTTTTCAGTGATTCAATCATCAGTGAAAGTAACTGTATAATGAATAATATTTCATTTTAATAATCTGAATTTTTTTTTTTAAATCTTCAAGTTCAATATTTTAGTTTCATTTTTAATCATGTCCTGGCTTATAGACTTGGCTGGTAAAGCAGAACATTATTTGGATAAAATCGATCAGAACACGGCTGTAGTTTTACAAAACCAAAAAGAGAAACCATTAAAAGATGTTTTCAAGTATTTAGTTATTTAACGATTTTTTGTTTTAATGATTGTAATTAAGTATCTACATTTTATATAACTTTTATATACAACTGCTATATATATATATATATTTTTAAAGAACACCCGTGTCAGAGAATGTGTCAATTGAAATTGATTGTAAACCCATAGTGTCCGTTCCTAGTTCACCTTCCACCAAATCTAAGCTCAAGAAACCCAAAAATGATTCTCGCATATCTGATGAGCATTTGCTGGAGTATTTAAATAGTCATGATTCAACTATTCAATCTCAAGTTTGTTGCAAAAGTGTTTTCATATTTTAATTTTGGTATTAATTGTATATTATGCCTACAATTAGTATGGAATGCAATCTTCTTCTATTGATAATTCAATTGATCCAATATCCGTTCCGTTGACTGAAGAAAATCATTTGCTGAAAAATGAAATAAGAACATTAAACAATGAGATGTCATTATTGCAGTATAAATTGAAAACTGCAGATAAGGGTGAGATATTTCAGACATTTCGGTTAAAATGTTCAACTAAAATATTGTTTTTTTTTTTATTTTTGGTTATTTTGTTTAGATATTATTCAAATATCAATGGAACTAGAAGTAAATAAAAGACACTCCGCTAATTTGGAAAAGGAATTACAAGAAGCTCAAATTCAATTGCGAAATGCTCAAGATGTAATGTTTCGTTTAAAAGAGAAATCTAAAACCAGAGATCCAGTAACCGAAGAAAATAGTTTTGTTTGCGATAATAATTTAATAAACGAAAACCAAATGCTGAAAAACGAAATATCTACTTTGCTCAAAAAGTAAATTAGATTTTTATAATAATTCGTCATAAATCATCATTATAAACAATTTATTTTGTGTTTAAACATTGTTTAGAATTGATGTTGATGAATTAAAAAAAAATGATTTGGCTGCAGAAAAATTAAACTTGGAAATGGCACTTAATAATATTCAGTTTGAGAGTAAAAATACTGTAAAAAAGGAACAATTTGTAAACTTATCTAATGAATGTGATACAATCACTGCTGTCACCAAAACAAATTTAAATAATGTTGCCCAAAAATTAAAGGAATGTTTAAATGGTTTAGAAATAGTTACAAATATACAATCGATTGCCGATCAAGGGTAACAATTATTTTTTGTATAGTAAAGTAATAAGTAATACTAATTATTAAAATGATTAAAGGGTTTCAAATACTTCAGAAGAGGAACATTCAGACATAATGACCAAATTAAATGTTATGAAAAGTAACTTGCTTTCAATTGATTGTGGTCTACAGAAGTCGCTGCACGATCTTAGTGGTTTTAAAGAACGACTTTTAAATATTGATTCAGAATCTTCTACAGAAAATACTAATTTTAATAATCATACAGACTTAATTAACCAAGGGGTAATGAATGAGCAAATGTTATCGCTTAAAAAGGCTGTGGCGTGTAAACAAGCTGAACTAGATCAAATATTAGCCGAAAAAAGTTCAATGGCAATACGAATTGAACGTTTAGAGGTATAGATTATGTTTTGTATTATGTTTAATCAGTTTGTATATTATAAGTTTTGAATACATTTTAGATGAGACTGAAGAAAGAAACAAATGTGTTGATCAATGTTAATGACACAGACGATGGTAAATTTTTAGAAATAATTTTTATTTTATTTTTATTATTATTAATTTTTTATTTATAGCTAAAGCCAAAGTGCCTTATTTCATGTTGGAAAATGCATTTGACACTAGTGTAGGTAGACGAGTAAAAAGGGCTTACACTAGCTTAGATTCATTTGGTTTAAGAACAGGAATGTATTTACGGCGATATCCATTATTAAGAACTATATTATTTGTGTATGTGGTGAGTATTTTTCATTATTATATTTTCTTTTAGTACAACAATCATTATTTTAATTTGATGAATCTCTAAATTATAAAAAAACCTATGATGTTGAGGGATTTGCAAAACTGGCCACTAACTAGTTAAAAACTTAACTAATTAGTTTAAATTCATTGTAACATTCTTACTTAAATAGTTAGATTTAATGAAAGGAATAATCTAATTTAATGTGGTAAAAAAAAAAAGTAAGTAATTATTTTGTAATCATATAAGTAATAGAAGAGAAATAACACCCATATTTGTATTAATGTTAAATTAAAATCTTAATGTATATAATATATAAAATAATAATAATAATTTAATAAGTCAGTCATCAAAGTAAATTAATACATTACTATTGACTATTTAGTATTTATTATTTACCTAATAACTTTAATAAATTACTAAAAATTAAAACAAATTATAAGGTCTTATTATAACTAATGTACCTATAACTTTTAAAGAAATTTAATTTCAACAATAGTTTTAAAGGTGGGTTAAGACATACCTATATTTAAATTTAATTAATATTTTAAATAATCACTAGGCACTTGTATAATATATATATATATATTATTTTATTTCTTATTTTACTGATTGTTATATATTTTTCTTATTGACACTCCCATTGATCATAAATTATTTCATATTTGCAATAAATACAGTTTAATACGTTTTCAAATAATCAATTCAATTAAAATTGATACATTATTACCAACAATTTAGTTTAGTTTTTAAATTATGAAAAAAAAACTAACTTGTAACTTTTATTCTAACTTAAGTTACTTATTTTCACTATATCATTTTCAGAAAAAGAAAGCATCGCACATTTAGACAGCACCAAACGTTCTGCGATTGGTTATTGCTTATTAATATTTAGTAGAGACATGTGCATACACGGATCGATTTTAGTCAGCTACCCGGTGCATTCTTATTCTGAAAATAGTATAAGTTAGAATTGTAGGAAATTTTAGAAAATAACTTTAATTCAAACTTTATTAGTTTTATATATAGTAACTTAACTTAACTATAGTTGATTTCGCGCCTAGTAGACTATTTGACACAGAGGCTCTAAAACAAGAGTGACAAGTTTAAATTAATTACTTATTTGTATATTATATTATATATGATTATTTTTTACACCTTAATTTAAATGCAGTATTTCATAATACAAATTATGAACAATTCAGCTAATTTAGTATCACAATTTTTATTTGTCTACAAATACAAATAATACAATTGATATAATATTAAAAAAACATGAAAACCACTGGTTTGTAGAAATACCGCCACAATGCACGCTACTGTCGAGGGTCACTTTTTCGTGAAAAGCACTATAGTTGACCAATTTATCTAGCTTTGAGGATTTGTAGAGGAAATGATTAATAAAGATTTTTTTTTTTTTTATATCTTATAATGAATAAAATTGAAAATATCCTAGAGAAGCAGTTCAATATTGTAGTTTAAAAATAATAATAATAAATCATTGCAAATACAATTCTGAGTAGAGAGGGAAAAAATGATCTCTACATAGATAAAAGTTGCTATTAGAAACAGTAGAAACCTCCCCTAAAGTTGATGGTTGCAAGATTTCTGGTTGAGGTTTTCAAAAAATAAAATAACATAGTTAAACTATTAATTTGTTTGATTACTTTGTCCAGAATTAAAATATTTAAATATATACAAATACTTGTTTTTGAATATACATTGTTATAAATTATTTTATTTTCATTGGTACAAAATCCATTTTTAAAGTTTTGTTTGAATATAATAAATTGGAATAAATATTTCTAGGAATAAATTTAATTATTTTGTTTACTTTTCAGGTGATTCTTCATTTGTGGGTGATGTTAATATTATTCTCGTACACTCCAGAAACGAATTAAATTTTAAATTTTATTTTATTATTTCTGAGCATATTTCATGTTCTACCTAATTAAATAGTTATTATCATAATATAATATATATGAACATAATATCGTTAATACTTTATATTATATGTATAAATATATATATTTTTTTTTTGTTAAATCATTTACATAGAATTACATGTTGAGGAACAATTTTTATTAATTTATTTATTTTATTTACAATATCTATCCTTAAAATTACATACTATCATTATAATACTAATTCAGTAATTCCCAAATCCAATTATACTACGACACAAACAATAATAATATTAATATTGTAACATTAAAGCATAATATTATATACACATGACATAATATATTGTACATAACATATAATATTACTATTTCCATCAACCAACATTTATTTTGATAGTTTATAAGTATTTACAATATAATGAAAACTCATAATAAAAATTAAATGGTATAAGGATTTTTACATTTTTAGTAAGTCTCGAGCAAGCCTTCTTCAATACAAAAATATACAATTATAATTTTAAATGATATGCAATTCTGAAAAAAATGTGTATATTGTCCAAACTAATTAAAAGAGTCATTACAACGGCATAATTACAAAATATGTGCCCTGGTAATATTTTTAATTAAAAAAAAAAAAAAAAAAAACTGATAAACATAACTCATTATTAATTTGTGTTTGTATTAAACGTAGACAATGATAAAATGAATTATTGGTTATCTTATGGTCATATAAAATCCAGAAGCACGGATGTTCTAGGTCTCTTAGTTACACACCACTATCAATAAATTATTCTTTCTTATTCTGATTGTCATATAACACATTTTATTTACCATATTCATGTAGTATTTGTTTCTGTAGGTTTCTATAATATTTAGATAGTATACTGAAAAATAAAATATAATTTGAATGGTAAAAAGTTATACATTTGTTTTACCTAACTTATCACATTGTCTCAATTTACTAAGTACACTGTATGTCTTGATTACTTAGAATAGTTATAATAAACTTAATATTATGTTAAATACAGAATTTTACAATTATTCTGTTTTCTTATTTACAAACTAAATGATTAAATAAACACAAATTATTTAGAGCTAATTATTAAATATCTGTACACTTAAATTGTAATGAAGCATTCTAAACCTCTATTATTAATCTAATCGTAATCAAATGTGGAAATATCTTAGTTTATATTTAGAAAAATACAATTTAATTATAGTAGGTGTGTGATTTATAGATACAGAAAGGAAATCTAGACTGACAGTCATTACAAAATGTAACTGATAAACAGTAATATACAGACGGACTCTACTTTAAAGTCCCAGATCACACGATTCCATTATTATTATTACAAATCTTTGGACACAATAATCTACCACTCACAACCTATTTAAAATAATAATTAGATAACATGTTATGGGCAATGTCAACATTAGCTAGACAATTTTATTACATTATAAAACATTTAAATAATATTCATGGCAGCTTCATTTGGTTATGTAACACTATGTCTGGCTAATGTATACATTGGAGTTTATCGTGCTGTAAAGCCACACAATATAATAACTTAATTTGTAAATGCAAATTGGTAAATATAGTATAATAATATAATATATTATATTATTCAGTCCAGATTAATTATAAAAATTAATTATAAGGATTAAAATATAATTTGTTCGTGTTTCATTATAATATTTGTAAATATCACTGGTACGAGATTTGGCGAGATTTTGTACCAAACTATGTTTTATTATGCCTTATATTTAATGCCCAACGTTGTTGTTGCACATACACGGTGGGCTAATAATAACAATAAATAATTAGTTAATTACAAGAAAATTAACCTATTCAATTTTCCTATAATACTTGTAAACGCGGGTGTGTGGTATGTATGTGTGTAACTTTATACTCGAGTGTAAATTAGAATAAGAAAAAAAAAAATGAGTGTCATTTTATTCCGAGGTGGATTTGTTGTTTTTTTTATTCTCCTTCTGGATCTGTATCTTCACCATTTTGTGTAACGCCGACAGCTTGCGCTCCAAAATTTGATTTTCGTGGAACAGTGTCATTGTTTGGATGGTGACTAGTAGCAAGGCTCTTCTTTTGCGCATAAAGTCCAAATGCTCTTCGGACACTGTCTCCTCGTCGTCCGATGAGTTGACCAGCAACCTTTTCACGTCGGACTACAAAAAAAGAAAAATAGGAGGTTGGGATAGTTTTAATTAAGTTGGTTAAATCCAAGATAGAAATATCAATACATTTAGGTATAATATATTATTTAGTTTAATCAAAAGGCCCAACAATCGTACTGTGTATTATGTTATTGTTGTAAATTATTCTACCTGTAGTATTATGGTGGCTATTTGTAAAACTAAAATTATGCGTTTAATATTTTAAATGCGGACACAACGTGTAAATTATATATATATACAAATAATATTTTTTAATTAATACATAATAATATTACTGGTTTATTAAATATAATACACCTAGGTACTGTTAAGTGGAATAGCAATTCCGGAAATTTAGCGAACACTGACATTGAAATTGTATAATAAAAAGACAGTTATTCTTTCCACGTGGGTGGCCACTGTTGTAGGTGAGAATTTGGGAAGGTAGAGGGGAAATTTAACGTATCTATACGCAACGATTAACCATTGGTAAAAAAAAAAAAAAAAAACGATTTTGAGTGGAATTCGGTTAATAGTGTTGCTTTGTCAACAATATATATGTCATATTATGGTAAAATAATTCCATACACATTGTCACATTGAGCATTGTATATTTTCTTTAATAGTATTTGTTTACTATATATTGAACCCATTTTCCCGTTTTTTCCACGGCTGAAAAAATCAAAAAATACCTCTTCAATCTGATTAACTTTCAGAAAAAGTGCTATTATTGTAAATATGAGCAAAATTCCTAGTAGAAAAGTTATTCACAGTTAAAAAAAAAAAAAAAAAAAAACATTTTCGTAAAACCAATAGATTCATTCCTCGTTCTGCTCAAAATTTAAAATGTGACCAGGATAAAAAGACAAGCGTTGCACGGGTATCTATACACAATACATCGTTGGGGATAGGTGCCTTAAATCGAGATGGAGTTTTATGCATAGTACAAAAAAAAAATCACTAGCTATTAGCTAATAGTACTAGAAAGGCAGAATGTGCGGAATAAAACACGATAATATGATAATTATATGTGTGAATATTTCATGTATGTGAATAACTTTTCGAAAAGAAATCTTACTCCGATGTACAGAGTACAGTACTTTTTCTGAAAATAAATTTTATCTAGTTGGTCCGTTTTCTACTAGAATTCTTGTTCGAATAGAATAATAACAAGGCATATTTTTTTTATTTTTTAATCTTGTTGGCGACCAAGAGAGTAGTTTTTTGATTCTCTTTGTACTTAGTTTTTTTTTAATAATTTAGCAAAACCGAAAAAAATACGCAGATAAAACGTGAACATTTACGAAAATAATTCTTTTATTAATTAAAATTTTGTTTTTATAATGTAATTCAGTAAAAAATAACCGTAGACTTGAAATTTTGACAGAAAACTTATATTTGTTTTTTCTAGATGTGATAAAATTTGAAACATTTTTAAGTTATTGATAGACATTTTAATTTTACGAGATTTGTACGTAATTCTCATTTGGTAGGTACTCTGTGGATAATATTGTTTTTATTTTTATTTTAATAAGTTTTAAAGTAACAATTTGACAAAAATCGTAAATATCACGGCCTTTCAAAACATGCATAATCAAACTTCGCTCCGAATCGTTTTTCGTAAGTAATGATTTATCGTTAATTACAGTTATAAATTAAATAACTTTATGTATCTCACTTTTCTAACTATCTAGGTACGCACAATAGTAGCCGCACCCGTTCTCATTATAACAGCCCTTTTTAATCTTTTATTCTTTTTTAACCCAAAAAATCAGTGTTTCTCATTATCTCGAATATGAATGAGAATATAAAAAAATTACATTTCCAAAGTCCTAACTAAAATCAAACTGCAATAAAAACTTTCAGTCATGTTTTGATTGGAACAAGATTTCTAGGAGAAAAGTTGTTTAAAAAACCAAAAAAATGAAAAAATACACATTATAATAAAATCAATAGATCCCTCGCTTCACTTAGAATTTAAAAACCATATCAGCCACCATTTTTCTAAACGGTTAGAACGTATAATAAAATAATTAACTATTTAATTAAATTTCGCAAAATGACCGAATAGCTTTGTTTATTCTTCATAACCTGAGTAAAGTGTAATATTAGGTATACAACAGGTTAAAAAAAAAACAACTAAAACTATATACATGCAAAATACCACGTTCGTTTTAGTTTTACGAGATTGAACATTGAACGTTTTATTAACTTTTCGGAAATTCAAAGAATTCGCCTAAGTGAGATTTAGCGTTTATGGGTAACTGCAGTGACCTACATATATTATATGCATAAATCAAGGATATTAAATAAGGAGATGACGATGAAAATGTATTATATAAAGAATGTGGTAAACATAAAATAACTTCTCCGTGTTTTTGACTCAAAATACCTAAACGTATAAAATATTATGCTTGTTCTTAATAATATACTCAGTTTTATACATACAAGAGAAGACATTCTTTAAAAGAATATTTTGTATCAAAATAATTTGATTATTAAATAAATAAATAATTATGGTTAGGTACCTAAATAAATATTTTGCTGACAAAACGAAGACAAGTATTGTTATAGCCAGTACCTATTATAATACGCGTGAAATAATATGAATAATAAAATGGTATACATACCAATTTATTATATAAATAAAGTATAGCTGCCTCTACCTACCAACCTACTAATCATCGTATTAAGACAATAAGCACAATAGGTATTAATATCTACAATCTTTTTTTTTCATTACTTTTACTAATGTATATCAGTGGTATTGCTAAAGTAGGAACAGTGCATTTGCTTTCCCCCGTCCAGAACATTATAGGTATACTGAATAGTACTTGTCATTCAATTTTGTGAATAAGGAGTTTTATGTTTCGCGCTTAAAAATGTTTTTCCCACGCCACTTCATTGCATATAATTGTAGGTTCTTATTATTTTAACAATGAAATAAAGACAATTAAAAAGGGGAGATAGAAGAAGAGTAAATTATCAATATATGTATTTAATAAAATATACAATTTTTTAAAATATTTAAAATTCTATCTATATTGCTTTTATTATGAAACATTTTAGATAACAATAGAATATACCAAATTCTTACTTTTGATTATGTTTGATAATTTAATAAATATCAATCAAAATTTTAGACACATGTCTAAGGGTAAATAATATTATGGTAGATCTGAGATCTCATTATAACTTTATTTTATATACTAATAATACTGCAGAGGATATTTTAAGGTATTTTCTCTAGATGACATTTCAAAATAAAATTTAGCGTTCTTCCACATTAAATTCCCGCCGTCCTCCCCAGTTAGGTTATGTAACAATTATTAACTTTATAGTTTATACTGTATGCGCATGTATTGTATATTCGTGTTAATTTACTCCTATATTGACTATATTAACTCTGTACGCGAAATTGTGTAATACGAACACGTGTATCCGTGATGTTATAAGCATGTAATTATATCTGTATACATAAAAATGGAAGTATAAGATTAATCTACTCGAAAACTGCTGTAGCGAATTTTACGCGGTTCTTTGCAAAAAGTTCCAGTTGTCTGGAAATGTTTATAGCTATTGAAATCCACGTTCTATTGTATACCATCCGATTAAGTTTTAACTATTTTTAATACAAAAATCGAATTATTTTTGTTGATTATATGGGTTATCTTGGTAACACGTAGGAAAAAAAAAACTATTATTAATTATCGTAATTAAATCCCCGAACTGTGCGGGTGTCTATGGTAATAAACATTTAATGATAATTTGTCTATTATTTCTTTTGGCACGGGCAACGCTTAGCGGGACAGCTAGTATATTATATAGATAGGTACATTACAATAATATGAGGCTTATTAATGGATGAGTACTACCCAAAAACTATACAGATTCTTTTCCTGGTGTCAATAATTCGAGTAGAACAATATCAATTGTATTATTTTAAATAGCATGTGTCGACATTGGTAATTTACCTTTAACTCAGCTGACATGTATGAGGTATTTCGTTTACTATTTTTGTACACTGTATGGCGATCCTTTTGATTGGGGTTGCAATGCAGGTGGTTGGTTCGAACGCCTGAAATTAAAATCAATATATTATTAGTTATTTTACAGGTACCATAGATTTTAAAAATTTACAATACACGCAATAATATACAAGTAGTATGGAAGATATTTGTTTTCTTGTAAAATTGTTAATTAAAAAAATAACAACAAAAATATGCAACTAAATAATTTCATTACATTTTTGTTCAATGGTTTAAGATTGAACTTTTCCGGAGAGTGAATATTCGGAAAGTCGTAAATACGCTGGTATAATTTACTTAGTCCGTATAGTCTGCAGAGTTTACATTTAAGAGTTTTACGTTTTATAGTATTGATGTTATGTAAAGTAAATATTTTTCTGTTAAGAATTAATAAAATCGCTAGCTGCAGTTTCTGATCATCATCGGATTGAAGTGTATAAAAAGACAATAGGTATAAACTTTTGTATACGGATTTAAAAAATGTGTACCGCTCAAAAAATAATACATTTTTTTTTTTAAATCATAAATATCTATCACACAGTTCGTGTAAAACAGTTATTTAAAATATTTTGTTATTTCGTATTATGATATCTTGTTATTATATTGTAAAATAATTTTATCGTGTTTGTTCAGTTTGTAAACAATTTAATATAAGAATTTGACTGGGTATCATTATTCTTTTTTTTTTTTAACATGGAATTTATTTAACATGTAACAACCAAAAAACATGAAAAGTAAACCTTATTTAGTAATATTTAACATAATACAGAATGTATAATTTATAAATGATACCAATATAATTATAAACTTAAATGAATTATAAACAAGACCTCAAAAAAATACAATATTATGGTATATTTTGTAAATAAGAATTTGAAAAATTGTCATTTTAAATAATGTTACAAACAAATTATATTATACGTTTTTTTTCGGTATAAACAAAAAATAGCTAACACTGTTGATGGGTGCGCCACTGTTTTTTAGGAAAGTTGGGAAAGCAGGATACATATAATTATTTTATTTATATCTGTGATTAACGACAAAAAACTGCTAATGATAAACGATTCTGAGCAAAGTTTATTTATAAATGATAATATCGTTAAACATACGATCTCCATCTTAAAACCATTATAAAAAAAAATTACCACAAAAATATCTACTTTTATTTTTTTTGATTACTTATAACTTCAGCTTATAATGAACCTTCATTTTCATGAATTTCTATTTGATCAAACAATTAAATTCCCCTCCCCCAGAAAAATGTCTGCGGTTCTTTAGCATTAGATTGTTTTAAATTGACAGTTTAACACCCGTTTTAATTATCATAGATAATATTGTAATTTGTATATGCAAATTTTTCATTTAAGCTCCTGGTTTTCGATTAAGCTTATTTATACGTATACGCATAAACTAAACACTGTAATTTAATTATTAAATTATGAATGATTATTTAAATTAAAAAGACATAACTGAAGGCCAACTGTATTATTTTGGATTTATAGTTTATACGTACTAAGAAAAAAAAGCTGTCCTAGGATAATGGAAACGGGTGCAGCTACTGATGTAGGTGGGAAGTTGGGAAAGTAGGATATAGACAGGAATTTATTGTATATCTGTACGCAACTATTTAAACCATTGCTATTACGAAAAAACGATTCTGAGCGTTGTTCGATTGATAGTGTTGCTTGTCAACAATATATGTGTGATATTATGGTAAATTAATTATTATATATTATACACTTAACATTTTCTTTGATAATATTTGTTTAATATTGTACTTCTTTTCTCTTTTGCTCGGTTTTCCCATGTTTTTCCCTATTCCCCAATGGAACCATAAATAATAATATTATGAGTACGAGCATTTTGAATGAGTTATATTTTGAATTACAGTACAATAAGTGAAATTGTGTAAAGTATATAATACAAATTATTGATGTGACTTGACCCGTTTGGTGAAATGAAAATAATATTCTAGTTTATGTATAGATATTAAAATATACATACAGATAGACGTATGTAGTGAATATTTTTAAATTTTGCTATTCTGCCAACAGTCATAAAACAGGTAACCCACGAGGCCTACATTTGGGATAAATTTAAATAACCTTATTTTTAATACGAGTGTGTATATACGAATAAAATATAATTTTAGGGTATTATATATATAGTGAATATTTAAAAAACTAAAAAACACCATGTTATAATATTATACAGAAATATCGTTTTTTTAAGATTCTGAGTAAATGTATTGGTTTTACATTGTAGAATTTTTAATTTAGTTGATCACTGAACAGGTCATTATTTAATTTTCTTTGTAGTTATCTTTATAATAGATCGGAAAAATTGGCAGTTTTCGTTAACATTTTTGTTGATTTTCGGATTAACTTGGCAAAAAGAGAGAAAACGAATAATAATACTCTGTTCAGAATAGTTTTTCGTTAGTAATAGTTTATCGTAGCGTACAAATATAAATTAATGTATTCTGTATACAGGTATAAATTATGTAAACATGCGCTGATATGCACACCTATAGAAGTATCAGCCTTTATTTTATTATTATACATTATTTTATACATTGTGGAACATTTTTGTCACCGTCCATCGTCAAATATATATTTGCTGGGTACATTTATAATGATGACAATAATAATAAATATGATGGTCGAATACACAATTTTAAAGGGTCATGTGGGATGTTTACATAGAGAAGATACAAAATATTTTTCTTTATATGCATGTATGGAACTGTTAGAAATGCAATCGTTATAAACTTATAAAGTTCGTTACAGTAAATAAATACTAATATCCGAAACCATGCCATCAATTTATGTTTATACGTTTCTGTACTATTAAAATCCCGATAAAAATACATAATTTCATAAATATTATTAAAATATATCTTTTTCTAGTTACACGTATTAAAACTAGGTATATAATAGGTGGTATTCATTTTTTTCATAAATTTTGTATCAAATTGGTCACTCGGAAAATGTTTCATTTTAACTTTCAAGTAAGTTATACAATGCGAATATAATATTATAATATTTAATATAATATTCAAAACGATAGCGTTAAATCTTTTTAAAACAAAACATTTTGTTGTTTTTAGATTTTGAGCGCAGTGAAAAATGCATTGGTTTTACTATACCTACGATCTGTTAAACGTTTTTTAACCAAACATCTTGTTACAATTGAAAAATAAAAGATAATTTTTTTGTGCTATTTTTAGATACAGTTAGCGTATGAGGAGGTCATTTAAAATATAGAAAATAAAAGTTTCATTATTTTTCTACCAAGATATCTTGTTCCGAACTGTAAGAGTAGTGTATTTTCTTAAAGAAAATTGTGTCCATATTTGGTGCATAAGATGATCATTTTTTGATTTTATGTGATGTTTTCTTAATAATTGAATAAAATTTAAAAAAATAACGGGAAAATGTACAGCAATAATGGATTCATTATTTTCGATTTTGTGTTACTTTGTTGCAATTATAAAGGATGAAAAGTCTGATGAAATACTAATAATGAATTCTGGTGATCTTTTTATTTATTTATAGGCCTTTGTAATTTTTGAATATTTTCAGTTTTTATTTGGTTTATGTGAATATAATACTTTTTGAATAAACAAATATGTATGACAATTTTACTTAAGGTTTATTTAGAGTTTAATAATAATAAGGTGATATTTCGAAAATTATTTTTGGATTTATGTAAATATAATTTTTTGGGCAATTTTTTTTTTCTTCAAGCCAACAATTTTGAAAATTTAATTTGGGATTCATCATCAGTTATATTTGATAGACAAAAAATTCGAATTTTATTTCTTTCTTTTTTTTATTGCCATTTGAAATTTAAATTTTGACGAAAATATAAAAAAATACGGCATTTCAAAACACGTTAGCTGAACTTCGCTCAAAATCTTATTTCGTCAGCAATGGTTTACCGTCGACAAATATAAATAAAATACCTAGCTTTATGCTTCCTACCTTCTCAAATTTCCATCTACAATAGTGGCACACCCGTTAGGAGTATCAGCTCTTCTATTTATTTGTTACCTATTATATATAATATGAGTACATTAGACGTTATTTTATACACGTACGCTACAGGTATCCACAATTAGAAAAAAATGATAAAAAAAAAATTAACCGAAAATTATAAAACTGATTAAGATGAGTAAAATTGTTTGATATTATATATGTATACATGTATTTATTTGTATTTTTTATACATATTTAATTAGGTAAATATATTATAGTAAAACGTCGTCCTTGTATCTGGTATTTTTTGTTTATCAATCAGCACGTGTATTTTAATAGGTAACGCAATATTAGTTTCATATTATACAAGTACACCTTCTCGTATATTACAGTATAACAGACCGTCAAATAATTTAACTAGCTCGTATTATTATTATTTAAATAATTAAAATCGTAGTACATTAAAAAAAAAAAAAAACGACTTTAAATGAAAACAAATTTCGTTAACGTTTTGTTTTGTTCTACATATCAATTATTTTATTCCTTTTATCGGCCTATTATATTGGTATTATATTGTTTTACACGAACAAAAACGTATACAATTATAATTGAAAATATTTACTATCAATTATATCTAACTAAATATATGTATTGGTTAAATTTGTTAAATGTTTAACACAAAATGTTGGTTTATTTAATTATAAAATATTATTTAGGTGATTATTACATTACATTATTGACCTATTTAAAATATTATTACAATAAGGCCTCCGATATTTTAAACGTAGGTATATGAAAAAAAAACTACTACATTACGCTTAACTTTCTTTTTTTGCCATTAAGTTCGACTTATAGTAAGCCTCGTATTATATGTTCAAGGATTTCTAGAATATCTAGTATATTTCTAGAATTTCAAGTTAATTTGAGCACGTCTATAAAAGGCCAATATAAGTTTTCTGTCATAATTTCATGTCTCTACGAATATGTTTAACTGAATTACAACAAAAAAATAAAATTGAAAATAATGATACCATTATTTCCTTAAACATTTCCGTCCTTTCTACGTTTTCCCTGGTTTTGCTTAATTATTAGGGAAACTACAAGGTAAATCAAACAAATATTTTCTTAATCACCAACTAGATCAAAAATGTAACAAAAAAGGTCACTTGTCATTTTTCGATTGGAGTAAGTTTTCTGGTCAAAAAGTTGTTTAAAAAATTGATAAGGGCCTGTGTAACGTAAGTAAATGTATAGCTTTTTAAAACAAACAATTACTTCTACTTATATGATATACAGTAAAACCTCCTTACAACGGGCTCCTTATAAAACGGAAATATCCTTAAAACAGAAAAGAACAGTTCTGCATAATCTATAACCCGTATAATTTAGTATCTCTATAACGAAAACTCTATTATATAACAGAAAATCAGTAGGCACCGAGCGATTCCGTTATAAGGAGGTTTTACTGTACCCCTCTTTAATTCTCGACAGGCTAATCTGTCTCTGCCTATAAATGGATACTAAAATGAATATTGAAATAAAAATGTTGATGTACACCTATATGTAATACCTAAGTGTATTGATGTAATATAAATTGACATTAAATGCAAAAATCGCACGTACAAGGTCGATATACTATATTATAACATAGATATAAATTGTATTCATGTACGAATATTATTAATACCCAGTATGTTTGATTAACCGTTATATTATCATATATGTTATTGTATGTTAAAAATACGAGTTCTATTGTTTACAAGTATGTCGATAACCTCAAACGAAGAGGTATTAATAATGTATAATTAACCATTGGCATATTATTAATAATAATAAAAACACATTCGGGTGCAAGCAGATTAACAAATAAAACGACAACAATATTATATTCTATAAAAAGTTTCAAGAAAGTCTATAAAGTTAAACTATTAAAAAAAAAGAAAAAGAAAATACGTAAAATAAAACTTTATCTACCTATAATAATTATTATATTATTCTATATCTTTACGAGTACACGTGGATTTCGTTTTTATATATTCTACTAAACAAAAAATGTTAACCTCAGGGAGGCATATGATTTTACGAGTTTAGCGAACCCTGGGTCCCGAGCTCCTACTGGTAGAAAGCTCAGGTGGGTGATTTCAGTACGCATAAGGTATTGTTTCTGTAGGGTGGAGGAATTAATTTTATAGTTGACAACAATACCATTCGTCCTATAGACGAGGATCAGAATACTCACAAGGTACCTGTCGTGTGAAGTGACAAATAGGATTGCGTCAGATCGACGGTCGATGTAAAATGCTGTCAAAAAGTATGAGGAGTTCTAAACAAGACTTTGGTCAAATGTTCTATCTTGGGTATGCACGGGGAGAACAGGTGAAAGAAGGTATTATGGTGCATGTTGTGTACAGATTATATTTTAGCTTTGATAGGAGAAAATCTCGAATAAGTTATCGATAGGCTTGAGGCAGAATCGTAGAGAGAAACCAAGGGCCCCAGGATAAAACTAATCCCTCTCAATATCAAATGTTAAACTTAACAACATGCGTCTTCCTTTAAAATGTGTTCAAAAAGAAAGTTTAAGGTTAAGGTTATAATTATAGGATCTAATTGCTTTGGTTGGGCTAGGGATCACTTTGAGACCCAGGTCCTAAGGCTATAGCCCAAGCTGCTCCCCCCTATCGTCGGGCCTGGCTAGAGGAATAGAGAGTAGCACTTTACGGGAAGGAAATAATGGTACAAGTAGAAGTAAAACAGTGTATAAGTATGGAAGAAAAGGATAAAAACAGTTAATGATAATAAGCAGTGGCGTAAAATACAAGGTTGAGAGTTTTAATTACCTGAAATCTTTTGTAAAAAAGTATGGCGAGACTGAATATACTGTATGATTTGGAGTGTGGGTTGTATACAGAAAAATAGAACAGAGAATGAAGGCAGCTACAGAAATAAGAATACTTAGGTGCACGAGTGGAGTGACGAGAGAAGATAGGATAGGAATGAGAACATATGAGGTATATATACTCGTCTATAAGTTTTATATACCTATAGGTTAAAGTTGTATAAGTATAAAATTAATAAAATACAATAAAAACAGTAATCATTTTATATCCTTTGATTTAATGACCGTATTTTGAATGTATATGAATATAATATTTGTCATCATAGTATCGTGTAAACTAGAAACAAAATTTGTGATTCAGAGACCTTTATTTATAAACAGCTATTATATTACTAACAATGATGGGCATAACTTTTAAAATATTCGTTAGGTGATTGCATACGGACTATTTGGTTATGTACGGAAAAAACTATTAAAGTAGGTACCTATAGTTTATGTTCGAATAGTTTTCAGAAATAGTAGATAGTTTTCGGTCATGGTAAAAAAATTCGAATGAAACATTCAATAGTTCATCAAAGTAGTTATCGAAAACTATCAATAGTATTAACTTTAAAGTAGCGGTCATCATTAATTATTGTTTATTATACATTTAAGTTGTGAAATAATAATAATAATAAAAAAAAACAAAAATAAACATAGAAAGTAAATTTTTTTCCTCGTAACAAATGATTGTATAATACGTTAAAATACTATAATAATATAGTAACATTTATATTTTAATCTGTATATTAAAGCGTATTATTTTATTTAAAAGACAGTATGTATCTATAAAATAAAATATCGGTAATAAATATTCGTATAAAGCGTGTAAATAGGTGTTTTACACACTTAAACTTAAATACATTTCTCTTAATTTTAACCATTAATAATTTATTAAGAGATTAAAATACTAAAAAAATCCTAGACTAGAGAGTCGCAATCTTTGAAGTGCGAAATATATTCTGTTCGCGTAGCATTATTGGCGTAGTAGCAAATGTATTAAATTCGTTGTTTCACATATTACGATCAAAATATTTGATTAATCGACACAATTTTATCGCCATTTAAAGTATAATATGTTTCGGAGTATTCCATTTATTAAAAAAAAAATTATTTTCGATGGAGCATATAAAACACCATAGACACTAGTGTTCATGGATACTTCATAGACCTGCACCGTAACGCTTTATTCAATAGAATATAATACCCATAGACATTAGGTACCACTAATTGGCAGGTAGTTCCATAACTAGTTGATTTTGCATTTCTAGAGATGAAAATTGCTGTTCATATGAAAAAAAAAAAAAGTATAACTACGTTGTCGTTGCATGTTTGGTATCTATATACAGATATTCATAACAATATGTTAGAAAAAAAAAAATAAATAACATGAAGTTACTACTGCGTTATAATATAATATAATAATATTCTGTTATTGAAAACGGGTCAACAAACCGTGTAAAGGTATAGAAGAAGAAGAAACGCGAAAATATACCTATACTACAGAATAATAATATTACGCAATACGATTTGCGCACGATAAAACAGGCGTAGGTACAAATAACATTTTAATTATTATATTGCGCGGGATGCGTACTTCAATAAATTACAATAATATCGGCACAACAGTTATCAACACATCATTATAATAACTCCGTATATCGTGTACACGTAGTTATTTTTGTTTTTAAACCATAAATGGCGGTTTCGTAATATAGGCGATCTGCATTGTACTTGTTACGTTGAGCGAAATTAAGACTGTACTTTATTATTATTTTTATCGCATATAATATAGCGATAAAAGTTATCACGGCGTATTTGTAAACACAGCGGAGTATATAATTCAAGTTTCCGTGTGACGTTATTGTACATGATAATATAATTATTAAATCTCTTTCGGCGACACTGCTTATATAATATGCATTGTACACCCATATTTATATAATGTAAATGACGTGCCTATCTCTAGAGGATAATGCGAAGAAATTATGTAAATTAATTGTTTAAAAGGCATCGACCCGACATCCCCCTAGAAGATTTATACATATTATATATAATAATATTACATAATAAATATACTGTGTAGGTACCTATCTAATAACTGCATAATATATAACCTACTCAGTGGCGTCCATTAATCAAATTCAGCAATAACTGCTACACGTGGTATGGGTGGTAGTAATGGTAGTTCAACGATCAAAGGGACGTACGGTAAAAATTATGTTTTATACAGAAAGTCGATACCATCATCACTCCCGATTCGATCTTTTAAGAGAAATTATATTGTGTTATAGGTACTAGTGCACTACTTATCTAGGCATGAACCGTTAAATAAGAAGTGGGTGGGTGGTAAAATTTGTAAAATTAGTGTCCTACACTAGAAAAATACAGTTTGCATGCCACTATAAACCGATCGTCGACCAAAACGTCAATAAAATAGTGAAAATAGTAAAATAATAATACAACAAATATATATTATATTGAATAATATTTATACTTGAATGATTAAAACTGAAATAATTGGTGATTTTATTATTTGTTTAAATACTTATGTAGAAAATAGTTTCAGATGTATTAAATAACACGAAACAGCTTAAAACTCAAGAATTCAATAAAAGTAGATATATTTTACATTAAAATCTACGTGAGACTCTTAAAAATATATTCTAAGAAATTTAACTAGAGAACATGGTAAATCAAGTTTTGGCCTAGCATTTATTTATTTAACATAACGGACTGTAGGCCGAAACGTAAAACTCAGGATTGCAATAATCCGGAATGCTAACAAAAAAAAAAAAAAAAAACATAGAACGTAATATTCCGGAACTAAATTGAAAACCAATGGTTCCTAAATCTTTCAAATCGAGAACCTAGGAACCCAAGAATAAGTGATAGCATAGATACCCTTCATACTTATGAAAACATTTTAGAAACCATTGATATCTTCCGCAATATTCCGTACCGGATTTTTATAGCTCTCTAACAGTTAATAGCCTAATACAAAGAAACACCGTAAGTAAAAAAACTAAACATACGATAACCTAAGGATTAACATATTATTATAGTAATAACTAACAACAATAGCCACTATTATTATTGTTATTACACTGTTTTTCTATTAAGAGGAGGGAGAAATTATAAATGGCCAAATGGACTTCTATTTAGGTATATGACATCCCTTTGAAATTAAAATTATAAACAATATTAGATAAGTGTACATTTTATATTTTAGAGATTATTATTAGATATATTGGTAAAAAAAACTTAAAGACTTCTAAGCACATCACACTTCTCAATTATTTTACTTTCTAATTTGCATCTACATTCAGATTTCTCTTCGATGAACACTTTTTTTTTATTATTATTGTTAATAAATATTATTGAAAATTATGCTGAAAAAGAAAATTGCATAATCCAAAATATGGAAAAAAAGAGCTGGTAGTGTGCCACTATATTGATGGGTAGTTGGGAATGTAGGATATATGTATAGAATTATTTAATTTATATCTGTAGGCAACGATAAATTATTATTAACGAAACACGATTTACGATCTTCGTTAAAATTTGAACTCTAAACTTGTATTAAAAAACTACTACTTACGCTCGATTTTTGTTTTTTATTACGAAATACATCTAATAAAAAACGTTTAAGAATTTCTTATCGACTAAAATTATTTTATCTACATAAAATCAAATAAAAATTAAAAACTCGAAGACGTCAAGTACTTATAAATATCTCAGAAGTTACCAGAATATGTTGAAAATTATGTTTAAAAATAGCTTATATGAGTATTCTGGTGAACATTTCAGGTTTGCGATTATTGAATTGCAACAAAAAAACCAAATCGAAAATAATGAAACCTTTATTTGCTGTAAACTGTTCTGTTTTTCCTACGCTATTTTCAATTATTAAGAACCACCCTTCCCTAGATAAGAAAGTTGTTCACAAACATAAAAAATGATGAAAAAAAAAGAAGCACACATAGTAAAACTAATATCTACATTCTTCGTTCCGTTCATAATACAAAACTGTTATCACTAAAACTATTATACAACCCGATTTAATATCGTTTATATTTTATACCTTAAAGATAACAATATAGTTGAAGACGTGTTTGCTGTGATAAGAGGTAAGGATTAAGTACGTAAATACGTTTAATTGGTTAAAGTAATGCAAATATACGCAATACACGTTTTATTTCAAAATATTTAGCGGCCTCTAGAAATCCTGCAGCAATAAAAATAAATTGACAGGTCAAACGAATATAATTTTTGCATACAGGAACAATTTTTTTTTTTAAACGGATTAAGACATAATAATATTGTACAATATGTTAACACGTATGCCGTATTCGACGGTTCCGTCCGAAACCTGTCGCAGATGTTACTCGTATACAGGATGATCTACCGTAATACAGCGCTCGTCATTTTGTATTATTGAGTTTTACAGAATTTTCTTATTAAACATACTGCGCGGTTTACGACGTTCATTTAGAATACATCTTGTTATTTTTTTTTCGTCCTCATATACAGCGAAACCGCTTTTGAACTCAGTAAATATACTGCGTTCTCAATGCGCTCAATATATTTTAGTGTCGATATTTATTGTAATTTTTAACGCAAGTACATCGGCGAGCTCGAATAATTGGGAAAATAAATGAAAATGAGGGCTACGGAACTTCAAGAAAAAATAATTATCCCTAGCAATATTCAAGCTCAACGTAACACACGGGAAGCCTGGCTTTAACAACCTTCACCCTGAAAACCACATTTCGAATAAAACGCGCAAATTAATTTACAAAAACCAACCAACAATACACCCGGTTAAGTTTTCGGCTTACGTATTTATTTTATTACTTTAACTATTAAAGGTAATAATAATTTATTATCGAATGACACATTTTAAAGTAATTTTGTTTGACCAAATAATGTTATTGTTATAAATCTAAATAAATACCAACCAACTCGAAAATGGTATGCGTATAAAAATGGTTTACACGTGACACGTCTATAAGACATAAATATTTTCAAAAAATTTCACATCCATAAGATAATTTTAAATTGAATAACAACAAAAAAACAAATTCGAAAATAATGAAACTGTTAATTGCTGTTAACTTTCCCGTTTTTCCAATTATAATAAAAAAAAACTTGACATATCAGAAAAAATAATAGTCTTCCCAATGCACCAACTAAAACCTAAAATGTTCCGAAAAAAGCTTGCTAATCAATTGAAGTAGGTTTTCTGATAGGAAAAAAAAATCATCATTTTAAAAATCGCACATCTGATGTAAAACCAACAAATTCCTCGATGCGCTCTGAACGTAAAGAAATACAACAAATAATAGAGGACGAGTGTCGTCCCGTTCGACGAAACATGACGGGTGGGCGCGGGGGGGAGGGTGAAATTCAAGATTTTGGCCTGTACATACTTAATACGTATATATATACACACAAGTATTTTTTTTTTTAAAGAGAAAATATGGGAAAAAAATTGTTAAAATACTCTCTGGATTGTTACAATATTGATATTATAATTTAGTACGACGAAAGCATTTTATCCGCGGGCCGCGTCGATCACCCTGTATATGTTCGGATATTACACGAATATAGCCCGCGCTTTTCGCGGTGTCAGCGGCCGCTGTCAAAATATAAACCTACAACATAACCGTGAACGACTGGCCGCCTCCCCCCCCCCTCGCCACCGACGACGCCGAACGAGTAATAATCGCGCGCGGATTTCGCAAGTGGCGTTGGTGCGGCGGCGGTGGGTTGGTGACCGCGGCGGCGGCGCGTTCGCCACGTGCGACCTTCGCACCGTCGCTGCCGCCGCGCGGATTCCCCCGGCAAAGAAAGGCGTGTCCCTGGCGAGAATTGTCGTTAAAAAAAGAACGTCGGTGCGCGTGCGCGCGACGGCCGGCGCGTGTGTGTACCCGCCGCCGCCGTATCATACATTATCGAAACGTGTGTGTGTGTACGTGCGTTTCCACAGAACGCGAACGTAAAAATGAGTACTATTATAGTATATTATTATAATGTTATTGTGGTACCGGGGCCGCGACAGCCGATAGCCTCCGCTGGGTCGGCGTAAAAACGTCGCCGTGTAGTGACGGGCGGGGAAAACGCCGAAATCAACGGTCCGTCGTTATGTTGGCGAATGGTTTTCGGCCGATTTACGTAATTTACTAATGGTTTTTTTTTTCCTCTTCGTAGACGCGAAAACGGTAGACGGAAAAGAATATATGGAAAATATAAAAAAAAAAAAGGGTAGGGGAACACAGGCCGTCGTCGCGCCGCGCGTGCCGCCGCGGGCTTTGTAACGTCCCCGCGACGACGCCGGGCCCCCCACGGACGCGCGTGCGATACGTACAGGGGTCGCGCCTACCGAGTGGTGGCCGACGACGGCGCGGCGAAACGGAGGACGCGTCGTGCGTACGACACGCGAAAGGGTTCCCGAAGTCCACGTGCGGGCACACGGACGCGCGCCGCGAGGCATCGGCAACCGACGACGACGTCACTACGGCGGCCGTGCGCTCTCACACGTGTCAATAATAATTATTGTTCTTTGCCGCGTGCCCGACTGCAACGGTGCACCTACTTTTATATTCCGTGCATGCAGTTTCGCGTACGTGCGCGCGTACGTACGTATTTACGTCGGTTTTTTTTTTTTTTTTCATTGCCAGTGTACACGCGAGCGTGTGTATTAAAATAATATTGTGTGCATCACGCGATGAATCGCCGTCGAAAATAAATCGGTCGAATCGTAGGGAGAGAAAAAAAAAACCCCCGAGAGATCAAAATAAATCCGAAGAAAATCCGTTTTGCCGAACGACGGTGTTTAATATAAGCCGAGCGTATTTTTTTTCCCGAAAATACTAAGGCTGCGCCAAATGGCTCGTGTTACCACTGTTATGGACACGCGTACTCGGTCAGTCGTGGCTGTCATAGATTCGCACCTCCAACCGCGGGATAAAAATATGACGAAAGAATTCAATGCGATACACGATAGACTTTATTCCTATGCACCAGCAAACTGCACTATACAGTCTGAATGTTCAATCGCTCTTTTTGCGATTATATTTTCGGGCCGGGCTAAACAGGCGTCGGCCAACGTGGATTTATTCAAGTGGATTAAATCCGTCGCGTAAAAGTCGTTGATATAACAAAACGGCGAATGATTCGCGTTTAAAAATAAAATAAAAATCGAATTTATATTACGCGAACGCAGCATGAAATAGAATATTAATACGGTTATGTTCAATATTATAAAATGACTTGGGTATCAATAACAATCGATTTATATTCCGTAACACCCTTCAAGAAAATCTAATATTTTATTATTTATTTTCGTTTTCAACTGTAAACTACTTAAATAACAGAGTATAATAATATTATAATAGTGAGAACACACTTCGCTCGAGGATTTTATAATAACACATGTGTTATAGTACGGACATAGTCGTCACGACGCTTTTCGAAAATCCGGAAAAGTCGGGAAATTAGCATAAAATTTAGGAATTTTAATTTTGAATTCCAGCCAGAATATTGTAATGTATATTTTCGTAAATAATTATTCGAACATTTTTATTTTTGTAAACTCGATTAAAATCAAATACAAATGATCTTCCGTTTTTTTTTTAAATATAATAATGTAATTATTTTATTTTTTATTTTAGTATTTGAAATAACGAAAATAAAAAATAAATCTGTAGTCAAATACGTTTTTTTTTTTTATGCTTACATTCACAGTACGTTTGATTTTTGTAACAATTGTCAGAAATTTTAAACTTTAATTTCATTTTCAATTTTGAAACTTTAATTAATTAACTTTTATTTGAAAGAATAATTTTCGTAGCAAGAAAAAACAACCCCGAAAATAAAAATCTAATTTTTTTTCTTTCCGAATTTGAGCCACGAGTTTGACATCAAATTGCAGTTGTCGTTCTTTACATCATATCTTTGAATTTTGTTATTATGTTGTGTTATTTTTTAGATTGATTTTTCAAGTAATTTTTGTAATCGTTGCACAATATCGAAATAAAACGTAGAAATAACGGACAAATTGAATGTAATTAATTAATTTATTGTATTCAATTTGGGTCTTTTGTTGTAATAAAGTTAATAACTATACCTAGAGACTTGAAATTTTGATGAGAAACTTAAATTTGCCTTACATAAACGTGTTAATATTTTGAAAATATTGGAGCCATTTTTAAGCTATTTATGGATAGTTTTAATTTTCCGAGTATTTATGTAATTTTTATTTGGTAGATACTCCGTGGAAAAAATAATTAGACTTAACAGAAATGTTTGAAAATTTGACACGAGGTTCAATATAGATTGAACTTGTCGGTAAAAAAAGAATAAAATTGATTGTTAAATATATGGTAATTTTTTTTTTTTACGAGTTTTAAAATTATATTTTGACGAAACTCGTAAATATTACGGTCTTTCAAAATACGTATCACCGAACTTCGTTCCGAATCGTTTTTCGTTAGCAATGGTTTGTCGTTGCTTGCAGATATAAATTAAACACCTACATGTATCCTACCTGACAAAAATTTACGATTCTCCGTACGAAAAATATGGTAATAATTTTAAAAAAAATCCGTAAAAACAACGAAAATTTGGTTTTTGTTTTCGTGGTTTTTTTTTTCCGGAATCCACGAATTTTTTATTACGTTTTAGCGTATCTACGAATTTTCAAAATACCGGTTGTCGGCCACTAGGAGTCCGTTTCGAAAACGTGAGGCGAGTGTTTTTCAAACAAAATGTTATCGACAACGTTGAAACCGACGGTGTCCGTTTAATAATGAAAATGCATTACAGGAATTCAATAGCAATGTGAAACATACGAATACATGAGATAGAATTGGTAAATAATTTATGTATTATAATACATTATATTGTTATATAATAATAATAATATTGTAACCTTCGCGAGAGAATATAACGGTGGCAGTCGTATTTTTTGTTTTCTTTTTTCCTTCTTCGTGGTTTTATTTTTTTTTTTATGTTCCTCTATAGTGTATAAAACACGCAACGACCCGGATGCTTACACGCACACGCACAAGTACACGCGCGACCGAACCGAGCGCGTGGTGGGGGGAGGGGATCGTATTGCCGAAATTCAGTGACGTCACGGCTTTGTGTTGCACGTGGGGCCACGTGTAGCGAAACGCATCCTCGGCGGCGGCGACGGCGGTGGAAGGCCGGAGGGGAATGACTGATGGGCGCGATAGCCGGTTTTTCGCGAAACCGTGACGAGTAAAAGGAGGCGGTGACCTCCTTACGGCGGAGAGGAAAAAAAATATGTATAAAAAAAAAAAAAAATAAAAAAAAAAATATTACTAAATTTCGTGCGTGCCTCGTGCCAGTGAACTCGCTGGTTTTGTTTATTAATAATAGCGCATACACAATATATACATACGGAATATTATTTATACACGCACAGTTTATACACGTGCGTGCGTATTTTCGAAATTTTTCACGCGGATAAACTATACTTGTACGCCTCGTGTGTAGATATTGCGTTTTGTTTACACGGGTATTAGTACCTACGTACACGGGCAGTATCGCCGCAGATAACCGCGGATATGTTACATAATAACGCGACGTTTACCGAACGGAACATTGTTCTTATAATCCCAGATACGGATAATACGAATCCCGGAAAACAATCTCAATCCCACTCCCCCGCAAAAAAAAAAAAAAAAAAAAAAAACAAAAAAACAAAAAAAAGAAAACAAAATTGTCCAGCACAAATAATATAATATACAATTTCAACGGCATAACGATACGAAAATTCATATACGGCTAATAACCAAATGAATAGGCGTATTGTAATTTTCACCAAACTCTATGATACGATATTAAATCGACATTGTGTAATTCGAATTAGAAATTACGAATGATATTACTCGGTTTTAGGATTTAAAACTCCGAGAGGAGCAGAGAAGCTTATAGTTTAACAAAACTTTTTTTTTTTTATTATCTGCGCGCGACTTTTCCACCAGAAGACTTGCTCGGATTTCTACGTGTAGCGCTATTTCTGAAAGGAAATTGACGTGGGAAGGAACCTTCCATGAGGTCATTTTTCGATTTTCTAGGGAGTTTTCTCATCAAATTTGAAAAACCGAAATAAAACATGGGAAAACCGGGGAAATCGGTAAAACATTAAACAAATATTATTAAAGAAAATATATAAAGCCTATTTAATTATTTACTATAAAATAACATGTATATATTGTTGACAAAGCATTACTATTAACTGAACTCCGCTCAGAATCGTTTTTTGTTAAGCAATAGTTACTTATAGGTATACATAAGTAACAGTGACTGTATCCGTGCCCATTATCTTAAGAAGTCTTTTTAGCTATATTGTTTATAAAGTGCTTTAAAATCAATATTTAAATCTGTACCTTTTTACGGTCACTTGGGGGAAGGAGGTATGGCCCCCATTGAGTGACGGTGAGTTGTATTTCAGTCGTTTGATACCTAAAACCCAGACGAAACTGTGGGTATTGTGTTCGGTGGATTTAAATTTAAAAAAAGGATTATAATTCTTCAGATTCTTTATTAGGATATGTTGGATTAATGGAAATCGTAAAAATAATTAGTTGTATTTTTGAAAAATATAATCAATGTAGATTTTATTTTACTTGTGATAAAGATAATGACAGTTAAAAAAAAATCCATTGTATCCTATAATCCTAATAAAAAAACCTAACAAATAATAATACATTTTCAAAATTGAAATCCGTCAAATGTGATTCCTACAACTCTCAAACAGTATTTCATTTGGTAACCATAATCAGTAAACAATTTAAAAACAAAATACTAAATAGTAAATAATTTTTTTACTCTGTTTGTTAAAATGTATTACTCACACTGCCTATACTACATTTAACATTACACATACATATATAGGTTTGCGTATCTATTTAAATATCAATGAGTATGGGTTGTATTCAATCTAATAGTATTCCGATTTAATTAAGTGCATAATCATGATAAAATAGCATTTTTTAAAAATACGAAGCCTACAAAAAAAATATCAGATTCACTTCCCCCGTCCATTCCAAACACCTACGATCCGAGCGTTGAATTATAAGTTATTACAGTGACCAATAAAATCGACGTGATACTCCAATTAATTATTGTTACATAATTAAATATTATGATTATAAAAAATTATATACTGAAAATGCAAATTATGATAATTGTGACAAACGGCGATTAAGGTAGTTTTTTTATGGTCTACATTGATAACCAAAATTATTAAAAAATATAGATTTAAAGGATTTCAATATTTTATTGGTACGTAGTTAAATACGCGTAAATTAAACAAAACAATTTATAAAAAAAATATAAATGATCGATTTTCCGATTAATTCAATTCGTTTTTGTATACGCGGTTTTGATACATTTATATATTTTATGCAACGGCTGTATACACTATAATATACACACGATATATTTAACGGTATTATAGTCCTATTCAAAATCTAAGTTGATGAATTTATGTATTTATACATATATATATATTATAATACATAACAATAATTACGAGCTGGATATTACAATAAGCAGGGCTCGGAATTTATAGCACTTAAAATTTACAAAAACGTCGTAAATAGCACTTAAAAAAGTAAAAAATTGTAGATCATTAAATCCCCCCCTATAACGCTTTAATTTATAAAACACTATTTTTTTTAAAAAAATTATAAAATGATTAATTTGTGTATTAGACAATTGTACATCATAAGTTAGAGCAGTTGGAAAGAGGATTTTTCATAACTCCCTAACATTTTTACTTTTTATAAAATATTTGTAAGTTTTTTTTTTTTTACGTTTTTTGTAGATTTTAATTGCTATAAGTCCGGATCTTTAATCATAAGATAATATGATAATTACCTGATAATAAGAGTAAAGTTTAAGTATCCAATATTTTAGATGAATAATGTGTTATACATTTAGTTACTTCTAATTTAACACTTGGTACGAATAGTAATATTAATATTTGTCTTTATGAACGAAAAAATGTGTACCTAACAATCTGTTCGGCTGTTATTTTTATTACTTATTTGTTTTATAACAAGTAGGTAATTTATCTGTTTTAGAACTTACATTTATATAGTAATAATCAAATGCCGATTTTATCGGTTAAAAAAAAACGTATACTTATAAATCCGAAATATTATCAAAATGTATGCCAATATTATAAACTAAAAGCAAATGTGGACAATCAGGAGGATTTGCTGTTTTTTTCGGGTCCAATAATTGATGTTATTAACACAAAAATCCTAAAATCAATAATTATTTCGCCGAATTGAAAAAATAATTTAAACGTCGCCAGTTTTTTTACGGAGGGAATTTTCGATGACAAATCTCATTCCCGAACAATCTGCGAATATGTTTCCAAGTCTTTCCTAGAACCAGCTCGAGTATTTGTGCAATAAAGACCGGAACAGTAAAAGCCTACGTGACGTGCCCCACAAAGTCGTAGGACCGAAATATTTTCGATACATTTGATCGGGTACACACAACCGACAGTATTGTTCTTTTCAGGGGAAAGAAAATGTCGAGAAACGCTATAATAATTTATAATGTACCGTTACCGAACGTATTTAAATAATTTAAAATATTTCATACGAAACGGCAGTAAAGCAGCACCGACACCTCCGCGTCATTCGATGCTTCGACCGTTCACGTTGCTTTTGTAGCATTTTAAGTTTGACAAATATTAATTTTACTGGGGAAAAAAAAAAAAATAAATAATAATGTTGCTTTCTTTTCGGAAAATTGAATGGCGCAGAACTTGTTCAGCGACCACCGATCTGTACATCCACATCGACAATGTTATGATTTTTATTTATTTTTTTTTTTTTTTCCCAGTACATTCCCGGTGCGCTTGTCGCTCCCGGGAAACGGGAACGGTCGGAACAACACCGGCAACCGAAAATATAGTTCTAAAAACCGAAGCCACGTTGGCGAATCGTTTTCGGCGCGGTCGTGTTTTACAAGAACAAAACGTTCACGGGGCAAGAGTGGGAATTCGTCGCCGGTGGATTTTCGGAAACACCGTGCAAAATTAATGGCGACCGTACACGAGAAAGCCGGCCGCCCGTAGAGCAGTCGAATTTCCGAAGACTGGCTTATCCTCGGCCGCAACGAGCATTTGGCGGGCGCCACTGTGCGGACGTTTAATTTATTACCGACCGATATGTTTTTCTTACGGTTCGTTGTACCGGTGCTCGATTAAAAACACTCGCTATCGTATTATTTACCGGCTGTATTACAATACATCGGAATCGAGGTGGTACAATGGACCTACAATAATTATTGTTATGATAACGACGGCACATTCGTATTTGCATAGGTGTTATTTTGTACACAGATTGATAATCGCCTAGATGTGCAATAACAACTAAATAGGCTGGAAACGGTATGAAGCACGTTTTGAAAAAGCCGGCAAAAGTTTGGTATACGCGTAAATACATGTGAAGTATCGTTTGACGAATACCCGCTGTAAGCGTCCATTCCATTTTCTTTCGTTAAAACATATTGTCGTACGGGGTGATACTATTTAAAAAATTTTTTTTTTTTTTACGATAGTCGCAATGAAAAATGTATACGCCTCTGTGCCTCGTAACCCGGGATTGCATTTGGACAGAGAAAACCCCCATGAAAAATTACTATATTTCCCCCGTGAAAACACAAAACCTGCCTGCGATCGATTTTATTATATTTAGGCATACGCGAACATGGCCATAAATGTTATTTGTACGAAAATACAATCTGCTAAATATATATATATATATATGTGTGTACACGGGTATGAATGGCACGTGCTACAGCAGTAGTATAACGAATAGAAGCTCTTTAACCAAACGGAAAACAGAAATCAATTCTTGTCGAATTGCCGCGCGGTAAAAATATGAAAACTCACCGGGTCTTGTAAACGCAGTTCTGTCGGACGCGGGCGTTTCGCGCAAATTTTGTTGCGCGAAAAAATTGTTACGAAAGACCGAGGGCGGTGGCGAAATTTGCATGGATTGATCGTCCGAGCCGCATTGTATTGTCGGCGTCATTCTGAAAATCATGTTCAACAACAAATGCGACGTCAAAATTATTGTTATAATAATTATTATTGTTATTTATTATTGTTAGGCGGGCATTGCACAAAAGACGAGCAGACACTGTGGGTGCGCACGGCTGCGTCTACACCGTTACGAATAAATCGGCGTGAAAAGCCCATTTTTCAAAAGCATTTATGGTGCACACGTACTTTTCGCGGTTTTCGCGGGCTTATTGTGCGCGTACGTCGTGCGGCTTGTTCGTCTGTTGCTACCGACGCGAATAACTGTAACTGTAGTATTTAAACAATAACGTACGACAACGTTCAAGAGGTACGTCACCGTGTAATTTCAGTGGAATAATCGAAACACGTTAAACGTGTTGCGGGACCCTGTTCGACTGTGCGCTTGTACCAATAATTTAACGGAATAAAAACCGTCGTGACAAAATGAAATTTATCCAAACACTATTTTCGGTTTAACGTGTGGGGAATGAATGAGCAAAAAAAAAAAAAAAAATTATGAAAATGGTCACAAGCGAAAATGTACAGGAGGTTAGACACCGCCAATGGACGCGGTAGAGCGAAAAAGAGTCGAGCGAATGATACGAATTTCGCCGGGAGCACCGAGAGACCAGCGGACCGGGCAAAATTCACAAGACGATTGACGAGACACACGCGCGCGGCGACTACGGCGCGGCGGCGGTCGGCAATCGGGCGGCGAAATAATAATAACAACAATATTCAGACGAGTTGCGGCGCGGCGATCCCCCCTGACCCTACCCATCCCCCTCCACGTAATGCCATTACGGCGCCCGTCCCCGACCATCGCGCCGTGCAATAATACCGACGACGGTGTTTTTCGCGGACGTCAGTGGCGGCGGCGGGGGAGAAGAGTAAAAATAAGCGCGCGTGCACGGCCGCCGCCGACATGCGCCACGCTCCGTGTCGTTATCGCGACCACGGCTATTATCTGATAATGCAATGTTCATGATCGCGACTGCGGCACGTGTACCTCGCAGATAATAAACAACGGACAGGCCACTCAAATTATTGCAATAGCGCGCACGCACCGTGGTGGGGAAGCGTTGTGGACTGCACCCGTGTTTTCTCTTTCTAGCGGATGGTTTTCTGATGTTAGGTATGTTCGCCGCGACTAAAATTTAATATTCTGAAAATCGAAATACGCTCTGCCAGAAAGGGAAAACGGTCTGTGGAAATATCTATGGTCTATGGACGTATAAGTTATAAATTATAATCAACCATGATGGAAATAGTATATTTTCCCTCTTGTACATGATTCTGCGATCTGCATAGCGATTGTTGATTCTAGTCTCCACGGTGTGGCCTATCCACTATTTATTATCATCCATATCGTCTTTATTATCCATGGTGTATCTCTGGTTAGCTGTGTATCTTATCACGAACTCGTTCGTTTGAGTTTTCCGAATTATAACGCGTGATACGTCGAGTTATGATGCGTTATTAATTTTTCATTTTTTTTTTTTTTTTTTGTATCCGCCTCCTTTGATAATTATGTTATTGAATTCAATTTTGTTTTACCGCACGTGGTGCACGTGTCACCGACGACACCAGGGAAAAAAAATACAACAACAAAAACGTCACAAAGTCGCTTTCTGTTTATCGACGATATTCCTTATCTCTTCGTTATCTATGTTCGGTTTTTTTATTTTTCCCATCTTTCACATATTACGGGTTTTCAACTCGTTATAATTCGGCTTGACACTACTTAGTACTTATAAGTTATAGTACTTAGGTTTAGTATACGGAATCGATTTACATCGTTTTTTATTATTACGGATCACCGCGCAGCGTTATCTGTTTTACTACAAATAATACATAGTAATTGAGTTAAGGACAGTCGTTTCTTAATTTGTTTTGAATCAATACATTGATGTTAACTGCACTGTAATCTGTGTCTTTTCTATTTTACATTTTTGGCCTTCAACTGAATACTAGTATGAATGCCACGGATGATGAATATTGGAATGAAAAAAGTTTTGAAGGTTTCAGTTTTGAAGATGAGGTATGGGCAACATAAATGTATATCTTATTTAATATACAAATTTAGGTGTCTAAAAATCTATTTTTTTTTTTTAGGAGAAAGAAGTTAATTTAAATAAAAAAATTCCACCCGAATATGAAGGTTATTTTAAATAAATAAATATTTTTGAAATGTAATTGATTGCTTTTTTTTAACATAACATATATATATCTACAGCTGTCTAACAAAATATGTGAATGTGAAACGTCTTAATATATGAGGTCTAATCAAAAACTTTCCGGACCTTTTAAACTGTGCACTAACGGAACGTATAAAAGCAGTAGGATCGATATTATTGGTTTCTGTTACTTCTGAGCACATCTGTATTAGTAGATTTTGAATAACCTTAGTTTTGATGTCACTAATGTTTTTTTTTAATAGAATTATTGTATTCAGTGATCTTTTTAATGAATCCAAAAAGAGCGTTTTTTGGGGGTCGAAGATTTTTATTATCATTAAATCAGTTTTTTTATCATTTACCATACAACAAAATTCCTGACAAGCTTGAACTTGAATTTTTTTTTAATCCTTAATATTTTCCCCACATTCTCGAGAAACTGCTGTCACTCAACACTTTGCACTAAGGTCAGTTACAATTTTTTGGCATTAAGTCAGGTGAAACGATACATTTTTCTACTATATTGTCAACAAAACTGAAGAAAAAATCCATGTCAACCAACTCCTCCCCCTTCCTCCTTATAAAAAGGCTATTCTTTTAGATTCATTAAACAAATCGCCAAATACAAAAACCTTATTTTACAAAAACATCAAAATAAAAAAGATTATTGAGAATCTATAACAAATACAGATGTGCTCAGGAGAAGTTACAAAAGCCAATGATATCAATCCTACTACTCTTGGATGCTCTGTTGACGCACAGTTCAAACAGTTCCAGAACTTTAACTATCTAGTCCTAAGTCTACTAGTATAATATGGAAATTATGTTAAATAAATGTTTAAAACTAAACAGGTTTACTAATTGGATCTTCAGAAACAAAATTAGATAATGTGGAATCATTAGATACTCTCCTGTCAAAAGACATTTTAGATAAAAGTATAAAAATATAATATTTCTAATCATTAAAATGAATGAATGAATGAAATTTACTTATATCCTATATCTTTATATTATAATATGTTACAGTATTTTTGAAACCAGATTCAAAATCAAATAAAACCAGTTCAACTCAAGTGATTAAATTTGATTAATAAACATAATTTGTATCCATAATAATAATCTAGTAATTCAATAATATAATTTTGTAGCAAAAACAGAAAAGTGTCAAATCTACTATAGAAAGTATTGTTATGTCATATAAATATACACTTGAGCCATATCGTAGTTTAGAAGAAAAAAAAATGTTATTAAAAGAATCATTGGATACTGAAGATGGAAATGCAATATTAACAGTATTCAATATTTATTAATTAAATATATTCCATGATATATATTCATATTTTTATAATTTAATTATAATTATAGGTTATTATATTTTTAACAAGCACTTTAAAGAAGAACATTTTTCAACGCATTTTACGTGACAATCCTGTTGCTGCTTCACATTATGTTCAGTATTTATATTCAAATCAATATATTGATGAATTAGTTGACACGTTAGAGTATGTTCAGTATTTATATTAATTTTAAACTAAAGTTTATGAATTGTAAAATAATATGTATATATGTATATTTTTTCAGAATGTTGGGGCGAACTAAAGATGCAATGGTAAGATACAATCATTTGAGATGATTAAGATGAAAGGCAGGCAAATAAATGTATTTTGATTATTTGTGTGATAAATTTTTTTTTTTATTATTAAAAATAGTATATAATACTAAATAACTCATAGTTTTCTTTTAGATTTTTGAAAATCAATGTTTGTATTTAAAAAATTTGATTATATTTTTGAAATAGTATTCAATTTTATTCTATCATTATGACACTGTTTTTTTTGTCTGGAAATCAATGCTATAAATTATTGATAAAAAAAAAATTATTAGAATTAATATAGAAACATTATAAATACTAGATGATACTCTTTAAGTGTGGTTGTCGGAATCCAAAAAATTGTCTGCAGAGGTTAAATGTTTGTGCCAATCTAGCAGAAGACCAATATGATAAACAAATGATATCACAGTTCATTCATTTAGTTGGTAATTATATTATAATATTAAGATGAATTGATTAATTTATTAAAGAATTCAAATATTTTTAAGGAAAATATGAAGTCAAATGGGCACAATTTATGTCAGTTGTTACCTTAATATCTGATAAATGCAAAGAACAACAAAATGTAAATTCATGTCGTATGTTGGCTAATGAATTTAATCTAAGTGCTAAACAATTAGAAGCCACATTATTAATAACATTTAGTCAACTCCAGAATTGGGTTCTTGTGGATGATATGTTCGTAAACAAAGTAATTTATTAATTTATATTTCATATCATGTTTTCATAGCTTCATTGTAAGTATATGTTCTAAGCTTTCTAAGCCAGCGGTTCTCAAAATGTGTGCTGCGGCGCCCTGGTGAGCCGCAGCGTCTTTACTGGGGCGCCGCGATGAACACTTAGGACATTGGGAACCGTATTTTATATTATTATAATTTATGGTTATTACCCAACACTATTGTTATTGTAGTTAATAATTACCTACAATAAAATTAAGTGATAAAATTAATATTAAGTGATAAAGCACAGCGAATCTTAATTCTGTTTTCAACTTCTTATTTGTGCAAAGCCGAGTTCTCGGCGGTTGCAGTAATAAAAAGCAAGCATCGATCAAAAATAAATGTGGAAAAAGAAATGAGAGTGGCTCTGTCTACTTTGATTCCAAGATTTGAAAAATTGTGCAGTGATTTACAAGGGCATCCATCTCATTAATTTAATGTTTTCTAAAAATTTCTAAAATCTTAATAAAATAATTTCTTTGTGGTTATAATAAAATAAAAATGTAATATTAAATAATTTTTTTTTTTTTTCTTAAAATGTTCTATTCTTTATTTTATCTAAAAAATGGTCACCGGTTTTATAAGGAACGCCGTGAGAAAAATTCAGTTCTAAAATGCACTATAAGACGAAAAAGTTTGGGAACCGCTGGTCTAAGCTGTACAAATCAAATTATCTACATGATAAAGAATAAACTGTACCACACAAATTTAATAATATTTAATGTGATTTTAGTAGAACAAAAACATTTTTACTGCATGGTTTTTTTGTTTGTAAACAACTTTTCTATCAGAAATCATGGTTTGATCTTTAAATGTAGCATTTTCCTAAAAACAAATTTTGTGTAATTTTGTATAGATTAATTGAGGAGGGAGTGTAAATTTTCCTTGTAATTTTCTTAACTAAATAATTGGGGAAAAACAGAAAAATGTTCTCAACTCTAGTTTTCTATTATTATTCTTATTATTATTTTTAATTTAGTTAAAATATTCATAGAAATCTGAAATTCTCAAAAAATCATTATATTAGACCTTTTTAATATTTTTGAGGTATTTGAAATGTCTAAGTTATTTATATATAAAATTGAATAAAGAATGAAAAAGAGCTGATACTGCGGATTGGTGTACCACTTGTAAGTGGGAAGGTAGAAAAGTTATTTACAAATAGAAAAAAAGTACATATATCAAATTGCTCACCAATTTAATACAAGGTTTATCATACGTTTATTATGATGATAAAAAAAGAATATACATTACAGTAAAAGTTATTTTATAAGCATTTAGATTTAAAATTCACTGCATTAAACAAACCCATTTAAACAAACTTTGCTAAGAATTGTATTTTGTTAGCAATGATTCATCGGTGCTTATAAATACAAATTAAATAATTATGTATCCTACCTTCCCAATTTCCCACCTATAAAAGTGGCACACCCATTAGCAGTATTGGCTCTTTTTAAAATTATTTTATAACAAAGTATATAGTAAATATAATATCATACATTTGTCCCATAAAGATTTGACAAATGCTATAATTTTTGTCCTGTTAAATATTTAAAACAAAATTTGTTTGTTATAATTTGTTGAAGTTTACAAAATTAAGTACAAAATTATTTTTCTGAACATTTTTGAATCTATTAATATTATTTTTAGTTTGAGATAGTTTAAATTATTTTCATTGCTACTACTAATTGGTTTACCAATTTTTCTATAAAATAGTTTTTGTAAATTTCAGAAAAATTTAGAAACTTAACAATGCATCATTACTAAACATGTGAAACACTAACATTTTGTTTCAAAATTGTATCCTTTAAAATATATTTATAAAATGCTTGTTTTGGATTTTGTAATAACAATTTTTATTTTTAGTTTTTTAATAAAGATATACAAAATATAAAATAAAGAAATTGTGTGCAAGGTTTTATTAATTATATCCAAAAAAAAAATTTTAAAATTATTGAAGAGAATATAAATTAATGCATTTGTTGAATCTTTGTTGATATACTGTATTATTATAATCATTTCCTTAGTTAATTATGTAAACAAAAAATCATTTTAAATTTAAATGAAGACAGTTATATAGTAAATAATATACAATATTACATATGTTGCATTCAAAATGTTATTAATTAATCTTTGTAAACTCTGTTATTAGTAATATTTATCGGGTCTAATCTCAGTACGTTAGAACCTTGAAATTTCATAGAAATAGTATTAGAAGTTAAGTACTGAGTAGCTCAGTGGTAGAGCAATTGCATGGCAAACAAGAGATTCGGTTTTGATTCCTTGATTTTTAATGTAAATTACATTTGAAAATCAAAAAGGGGTTGTTTTACCCCTGAAAATAAGGGTTGAAGAAAATAATAGCTATGTAACATTTTTGCATTAATTGTTTCTTAAATTTTTTTAAATTAATATTTTTCCAGATATCATCACGAGTTATACCTTTATAAGCCCTGTATTATATAATTTTATACTTTTGATCTTTGTATAATATTTTATGAACTTTTACATAATTAAGAAATAAAGAAAAAATTGTATACATATATATATTTGTTTACAATTTTTGAATTACATATATATTTGTTATTATTTGTTTTAATATTAGAACTGGCTTGGCAAAGACAAATTGGCTCTATCATTACCTATAGCTGAAACTGTTAAATTATTACATCTTAATGGTGCTCCATCATCGTCATTAACTCGATACATAAAAATGATTAAAGATTCAGATGAGCGTTTGGAATTGGCTAAAAAGTTCTATTGTCACCATGTTATAATTGATGTATGCAAACAATTAGAAACTATAAATATCAATTGTTACAATAGTAACAAACTGTATTGATTAAATAAAACAAAAACAATAAAACAATAGGATGTTTTGTTTCAATTATTTATAAAATGTTTCAGGATTTTGTTACCAAAAAGGATCGCAGGGGCTTATTAATATATAAACTTACTTTACAAAAACAATCTGAAAGCTATTATTATGCAGATATAATTTTGAAAAGTCCAGTAAGTATTTATTGATTTTTTTTTCTATATTATTATGTATAATATGTAAAATATTTAATTTATCATATTTATATGTAAGGTATAAATGTGATCTATATAAAAATAAGTTGTTATAATATTATCTCAAATAGTAATAGTAAATAGTAAGTTCAGTTTTTTCTTCATGTTTTGCTATTTTAAATGAACTTGAACATACTGGACTGGGAACTATGGACATACTGAGTGAGGGAAATTTAAACATTTAGAATCTGAATGCTCAAGTAACTTAATGTAGTAATTGAATTGATTAGCTTAGAAGTAATTTCTTCTATAAAATTGTAATTAATTAAGATTTGATTAAGATTGATCTAAACTATCAATCCAACTTGTACATTTTTTGAGATGGTTTGGCTTAAATTCTTTTAATTGAGGTTTTTACAATAGAACGGCATTTATTTTTCGACTTATCAAGGTTCTACTTTCTATATATATATTTTATTATTAATCTAAAACAATTTTTTTGTTTTTTATATGAAATTCAAATTTTAAAAATTCAAAAGTAAACTATATATTATGTTAAGAAATGTATAAATATAATTTTATTGTTAAATAATAATCATATAAGTGTACTATAACTATACACACAATATACCATTAGTATTCATTGTTACTTGTACAATGTACTTTGAAGTATTTTTATTAAAGGCATGTATAGTGTATAGTCAGCTCATAAATTTGAGTATTATAAAATTTATTATTAAAAAATAATATAGTAATTGAGAAAATCATACATTTTATTACAAGATTATAACTTATTGATTTATTTAAACATGAATAAATCTTTATGTTAAAAAACTATTAACATTATAAGTTAAAAATAATTTAAATACCCCTTTTTTTCAGAATATCAAGTGGAAAAATTAATAAGTTGATATAAACTGATTTTGTTTACACATGAAAATATTTGAACAAAATAAGAAGACTGAAGCAGATTATTGTAACTTATGGTTTATACATTTATTTTATTCGTTATTTCATTTATTTAAGTATACTTACATACACAAAATATATGTTTTTAAAGTTTTAAAACTATAGATTTTACTATATTACTTAGTTACAATATACTTAAGCAAATCTACTTATTAATTTATATTTTTTGTATACATAATGGAAAACAGTGTTTATAAAATTAATATAGCTAAAAATTCAACCTTTTAAGTGGGTCAATGAAACCTTATGGTGTAAAAACTAACTATTTTACTATGGCTTTTAATGCTCTATTTGATTCTATAGTGGTTATACCTGTGTTTATAGCTAACTAATTTACAGTTTTAGCTAGTTGTAAAGGAAGGTTTATATTTATTAAAGTGCATTTTTATGGATATAAATGATGATAAATTTGAAAAGTCTAATTCAGAAGAACGCCCTGACAATGATGTTGGTCCAGCAACAATGTATAAAAGAAACATTTTTGGTCGACAAAAAACCTGTATGTACCCATTCCTAATACATTCTTCAATATTTTTATGTAAGTAATATTTTATGGTTTAGTATCAGAGGCTTCAATCTACAATCCTATTGATCCTCAATGCCAAAATAAGGGTAGAAGTGAGTAAAATAGTAAATTCTATAAATTTTCATGAGTAATCTTTACTCTTGTATGTATTTTTATCTTTGTTTTTACATTGATAATTTAGAATTTAGTTTGGCAGATAAGACTCTAGATTGCATTACAAATTGTTTTTGGCAATGTTCATCATGTTACCAGTGCAACGAAAAGTATAGATATAAATAAACTAACTTTGATGTCCTTCAGGTCATACTTAAGATTTTAATAAAAATACACCTTTGGACTTAAGTTTATACAATTATTTCATATTCACTGAATAATTTAAAACTGAAGAAATATTATATTCTATTATATTTTATTTAATTAAATAAATATGATAATATTAATCATTGAGATGTAAACTTATTCCTATTATTAATATTACAGTAGACTCCGCTTAATAGTCATAGGGTTTTTTAATTGCTTACAAATTTGAAATTATCAACAAAATTAACAACTACCAAAATTCTTATTATTTTATACATATTTAAATTAAACATAAATGTACGACATTTATTATATTATACAAATATTCACCAATATTAATAAATCAGTAACCACCAACAAATTTGTATGTTTTTTTTTCATTCCAGATTATTGGGACAACCGTTTATCGGGACACAATAACAAGCAACCGATGTGTCTCAATAAAGCGGAGTCTGCTGTATATAGTGTTATAAATTTAATTATTAGTAGGTACCTACTTGATATTTTCTATTATTAGACTAGTGATTTTCAACCATTTTGCAGCTTATGAAAACAAATTTCAAAAGCAACCAATTGTGTTCAAAGATATTATATCTGTGATATTTTATGTAAAAAGTTAAATAATGAGTTTAAAAGTTTTTCTCAAAGTAAAAGTTGTTCATAGCTAAGACATGTGTCATGAAAATCTATAAAATACAGTGCTGTGTTTAAAAAAAATTGAAGACCACTGTATTAAACATTATACCAATGTCTCAAATTCTCAAATATTATAAATGCTTGAGTTCATAAACAATTTCTATAAATACATAATTAATACTAAAATAATATTATATTATAAACACATTATAATTCAATAAGTTCATACTAAATTTATCTTCCTCATTATAGAATATTTAAAATGCATATAGTTAATGACTATATGACTATAACTGACTAATATTTATTTCTATTTACCTTGGTACAAAGTGAAATTGCACAATTCAAGCAACTTTTAAATCCAAATTGCTTTTTTACAATTAAGAGCAATTGTATTTATTTTATTTTTATATCTGGTATTATTATTATAGTTACTAGATGGTAAATACATTTATGCTTAAAACTTTTGGTACATTTGGTGAGGAGCTTATTAAAGTTTAAGACATTTTAGCTCATTATAAATTTAGTGTAAGTGAGAATAGGAACTTTTAAGATAAATTTAATAATTTTGCTTTTAGTTGATTCTAATTTGTTCAAATTGATATCATAGGTACCCCCACCATATCTCAATACCAAATGCAATTATTAATTGAAAGAAGAAAATATTAATAAATATTTTTTAATAATTTATTAAATTATATTTAAGTTGATATTTATCAAGAATTTATCTTAAATCTTTAAAAACATAAAATAATTTACGACTTAAATTCATAATATAACCTATAGGTATGTATGTTCCATATTAATTGGGAATCAATATATATTCCTAGATATTTGATAGAATAAACACTTTCAATATTATTACAAGAACAACTAGCCGAAATATTATTAAGACAAGAAGTATTTTGGACACTTAATTTCCATTTTATATCCCAATTTATATTTTGAATGTTAAAGATAATATGCTTAGTTTTATTTAATTTTAGCTCTAAAAAAATTATTATTGTTATAATTATTGAACCATTTTTAGATTTTCCATTTTCCATTTTTCATATCTGAGAAAAACCAGGATAAAACATAAGAAAAACGAAAAATTATTGCTTTTATTATTTTTCAATTTTGTTATTTATTGTAATTCAGTTAAAAATATTCGTAGAAACTTGAAACTTGTTGTATATAATTGGCAACATATATAAATTAATAGCGATATCTAGGCCTAGGAATTGCCTTATTATTAGTCAACATAAATATTAGTTCTGTATAATTTTTCGTTAGTTTATAAAGTTGATGTCTATTTTTCCATTGTAGTTAATACTTTATAGCGCAATGATTTTGTACGAACTCTTTGGACTTTGGACAATTACATGACATGATTTCTTATTGATAAAAACGACGGTTTAATATAAAATACCAACAATAATTACTTATAAAAAAAATAATATTAGGTTCTATAAATTAAAAAAGACTTTATATTATTAATTTAATTTTAAAATTGAAAATTCAAATTTTAATGTCATTAAGTAACGAGTCTGCCGATTAAAGAATACATCAAGTTTATAACAATGTATTATTTGTCGGTACAAAAACCAGCGACACTGGTGAACGTGACGGGTCTTATTGTTTTAAAAATACACCTATTTTTAATTTTTAATGAAAAACTTAATTAAAATTGAAATCAATACCTACTGGACCGTATTTAAAAAAAAAAATTTTAAACTTAACCTAACCTAACCGCACGTGGAGTCAGTACACGGGAACAAAATATGCGCTGTGGCATACCCGACAAAGTGTCAATATATTATTACCGTGGTATTATAATATCAATAGCAATACACGTCGGAACAAAATCGTCTCGTCACGAACGTTACGACGACGGACGGGGCGAGCAGCGAGAACCGGTGAAACTTTAAAGAGCCTCTATATAATAAGAAAGTTGGCGGAGAGTTCTTTTTACAATTGAATCGGTAATCAGCTTTGATTTAAGAATACTGCGGGTTTATATCGCGTATCTGTGTAGTGCGTAAAAAAACGGAAAATAAATCGGCCGAACAGTATTTTAGCTGAGAAATATCCGAGCCGATGGTATTTTATTGGGAAATTCAAAATATTACAGCCGACCGCAATAAATAGATAAGTGCCATCTCTGGTAAGTAAAGTGTGTCAATCGGGTATTGATAAGAACCGTTTATTTTGTTAATGATATGAACTGTATTTTTCACTGTCTGGTAGGTTAACTAATCACTATTTAACCGACCTCGGTCGGTTGATTAGCTTAGCCGACGTATAATCAATGATTAATGAGTGGAACCAGGCGTCAAGACATTGTTCAATCCGTGATATTACCGTAGAGATATAATGATAATAATTATTAAATACTAATAGTGTATACAAATTGAATGGTTTTAAAAGTGTTATGACCTAACAGCTCGTTATTGAGAAGGGAACAAAAATTGTAACAGTTTGTTTTTTTTTTGACGTTTCACATGGATTTATGAGCGAATTGAATTTATTCAGCTGTAACCCATTTTACCAATTATGTAGGCACGTAGGTATAAATACGCTTTGGAATTAATTGGCATCGAGCTCACGCAAAACATTTTAACCGTTCTATAGGTATTGAGTAATTCACTTTGTATTATTTATTGTAACGCCTGTAGCGTTAGTGTTACACGTAGATGTATTTTTTCTAATGAAAACTCGAAGATTTGATATTACAAAATATCTTCAATTTTATTTTCTTCTATGAATAACCTATCCGATATTGATTTAAGGTCACGGCCAGTTACGATTAATATGAGTAGTAAAACAAAAGATACCGTTTCCGTAAGCGTAACACAACCTGCCGCTGAATCAAAAAAACATTCGAATTTTGCTAAAAGACGAGTTGTTTATTGGGTGAGTATTTAATAACTAAATTAATTAAACGAATTAATTAATTGGGTAGTTAATTACTGTATGCAATACGTGCACAAATAAACGGTAAAATCACTATTAAAAAAAAATAAAAAAAAATAAATAAATTTGTTAGCTCACATCTTGAGTTTGGGTCACCTAGTTTTACTACCTCTTTCATTATTCTTATTGAAAACCACAATCACAGCGTAAGAGACTAACGTGTATTTACAACAATTTGTGAACGCGTCAATCGACTTAGCAATTTAGTTACCAGTTTTCAAATATAAATTAATTTGAGTGACCAAGTAAAGTAACACATTTTCAGAAAAATAATAATTCAGTCTCGTTACACACTTAAAAAAAAAAAAATTACCCTTTACCATAGCAAACCCGTGCACGTATTTTCAACTCTAATATTTAGACTTTAACAGTTTTAATTTTTTTTTACGCCTTTAATTTAATTTGACCGAAAATCTAAGTACGTTAAAACCGCCGGTTTTCGTTGGCGCATCACTATTGTAAATGTTGACCTTTTTGACAGTTGCGCATCGTTCGATTTTTGGGTTACATATCATTTGCGCGTCAATATTATCTAACAATAGAACTGAACAAATGATGTGTATACCTAAACGCTGAAGTTGTTTTCTAAACTTAAATTTACACATCTCAAAATTTATTATTTAATTTTCAAATATTGTATTGGTTACACAATACATATATTTTTTCATGTTTTTATATAACGCCATGGCTGAATCATATATTTGTATCATTGTATGGATCTATAAAAACTAAATCTATAGAAGCTAATATTTATGACTTATGAATACCATACATTTTAACAATACTACTAATTGCAAGTATACAAAATCATTGTAGTAAAATTATTTTTTAAAATACCCACGTAGGTAGTCCAAATCAAATTGATAAAAATGTATACATTTGTTTTATATTACGTATAATAGTTCGTAGACAGAGCTGTGAGGTTTAAATACAGTTGTGACCTAATTCGTTAGTACTCGATCTCGTTTGATGGATTTTTGAGGAAGTATGGGCTTTTCCGTTTTACTCTTGTGCTTGAATACTGATGATAACTGCAGTGCACTGTCGTGTACTTATCTCATTCAAATATTGAGTTTAAATTAACAGTTTACATAACCGATAAACATAATATGCTTATAGTAGTTATCGAGGAAATATTAATTGTTGTAATTTTTTTTTTCACAAGTATAATGGACTGAAGCTCGCGAAATTAAAAAAATTCATATTTTATCTCTTGATCGTGGCGATCAGCTGTGCAATTGTGTACACGATCTACGGTAAGATTTACCACGAAGACCCGTCGGTTGCCGAATCGAAAGAAGCGCACCACGATCATCAACAGAACCTGCCCGACATAAAACTAGGTGTCGTCGACGACGACGTTTCAAAGAAAACAAAAACCATTGAAATTAATATTAAAAAAAGATCAAGGTGATTGTATAGAACAATCGTGGAAAACTACAAGCTTCCAAATTAATGATTTTAAAAATATTTCAATCCGCCAAATATAATAATAACAGGTAACAATAGGCTTTTTCTACGCGCACCTACTCTATAACTAGAGTATAATTATTTCTAACGAATATTCGTCTGCGTATTAAAGTAGTAGTTATATTCCGTCAATCGTTTACTACTTTTATCGCATGTTTATTTTTTTATTATGTAAATACCTACCTAATACAGTATTTAACTACGGCCGCGCAGAGATGTGTCATAATGTACGTACTATGAAAGTACTTACTAGATAACAGCCCGGTCCTATAAAAATGGGATCGGACCAGACCAAATATTTAAGACGAATTGTTTAACCGGGTTAGTCCAATTCCTAAAATGTATTTTTCAACCCAGACTAATTTATACCAAGCTTACAAATTTTTTTAAAAGCCCGGATCAGCCCAGTTCGGATTATATATTTAAAAAAAAAACCAGACCAGGATCGTTTAGACATTTACATTTCAGTATTTCATAGTGTTATCGTACTACATTCAACAGTAGACTACGTTTATTTTTACAATTTCCGTTTTAATGAAAATTAATATTAAATAAGCGATAAAACATGACGAGTGAAACGACCGCGTTTCAAGAAATACGAACACATGCTAATTATAAGCAATTATAAATAAATTGATAACAAATACTATTTTTCCAATTATGAAACCCAGACCGAAAACCAGAAGGTCAAAAGACCGGACCGAACCCGATTCCAATAATACTAAAAACATATTATGATTTTAACCAAACCTAAGCCATTATCACTGTCCCAGACCCGAACATCTAAACCAAAAATATAAAAAGCATGTTGACCAGACCCGGGACCGGGCTGACCTCTAGTACCTACTTAGGTATCTACAATATAATCGTGGCCAAGATAAAATTACAAATAATAAAGACTATAAAATTAATGTTCATTAATGTTACCTATATTTATTGTTTTTTTGTGAAATAAGATTTATCTAATCTGTAGGATTTATTATTAATTAAAGTTTGCCAGCACCTACGCCTATGTTTTAAATGTTTTAATTAATAGCTTATTTTTTTGATGTTATTTATTTAATCGTTGTCCCTGATGTGGAAATTGAGGCATTGATTCGTAAAATAGTAATCGGGTCGTGCAACTGACATGACCACTCCAATACAATAAAAATAGTAGGAGGCAGCCTACACAATTTGAACCGGCCTTCTTCATCACGGTAAAAATCTAAAAAAAAACCGTCGTTATAATATTGTAGTTAATTAAAATGTTTTAAAAATATTTTTGTCATTTATAATCAACATATTATTGTATTATATTACACTTTGATTGAAATTCAATACCCTGTCCCTCCGAAGCCCTAGAAATGTATAAATTTCGGTACCTACCTACGTTTAATTTTTATGACGTTTACGTACCTATTTACTAATAAACAAAATTACTAGCGTTTATTTTTTTAACATTAAGTATATTTTTATTTATCAATTTTTCTTCGATTGACACCGTGTACCCAAAATAAATAAAAATAATCTAAAACTAGGTACCTAGATAATTGATAGTCGTATTTATTTTTACCAAGGGCATAAAACAATAAGGTTTTTAGTTTTTACCACGATTTAAAACCATCTTAAATCGTGGTTTACCGTAGACTGACTATTGACTTTATTTTAATAAGAAATAAAACATTAGTCAAATTTGACTGATTGATAAAATACATAGAAAAATACTAAAAAAAAAATCATGATTGTATTATTATATTTTATAATTATTATAACTAATGAAATTAATACATTATGTTAATCGAAAAATTGGGCCCAGAAAATGATAGGTTTTTATTTTTATTATATTGAAGAATATTTACAATCTGTACATATTTTGTAAGTACCTACCTAAATTTTATCATAAAATGACCAATAATTAAAATATGTTTTACGATTACGGACAGTTAATAACTTGTCTAATAATAGTATTATTATTAATTTATTATTAATTACAACAAATTAAAATGAGACAATTTTGCCTAACTTGTACTTATAAGATGATAGTTGATATGAATGTAATCGGGTTTTTCAATTGCTGAAAGGTATTATGTTTATATCTTTCTCAATATACTTACTAACTATACAGGTGAAAGATCTTTATTCCGATAAAAATTATTTAAAAACATTAAAATCTTCGCTATCACAAAATGTTTGGAATTAATTTGAACATCGTGAGTGAATTTGTGAAATCTCTAGTTTTCAAAGATGTTATTCGAGTTTTTTAAAATGAAAATACGTATGATTACGCATGATTTACTTAAATTAAATGTTGTACACCACAATCGTTAAACAATATATTATTATAGGAGTATAAATTTGGACGCTGAAAACTAATTAAATCGTTCGCGTCTCGTATAATTGCATAATACTATTATAACATATTATTATGGGACCAGCAGGGTTGGCGTTAGGGGTGGGCGACAAGGGCCTACGCTCAGCTAAGGGCGCCTGCTGTAAAGAGAGTGCCTCAACGATAATAATTGTACTTAATTAATTGAGAGGGAAGCGCAAAGACATGGTTTTGCCCGAAGTGCCAATATATATGGTTGTAGGTAAAAATGTTCAATCAAAAAACGTCTGGAGGTGAAAATGTCCAGCTAGAACTCTGAAGGATTAGCTAGATAACAAAAATTAACTCAAGTCGAACGGATTTTACTTTAACATTTACAATAATAAACCGGTTTATTACTTTACATTGACATCACTTTCTAGTTAGTTGGTTTGTTTTGTAATATGTGTAATATACCAGCGTCACATACTTAAAATATTATAAATGTTAAAGTTTTCTTATTTTAGATTTTGAGTAGAGCGAAGAAGCTTATGGTTTTACAAAGATGTTCTTTATTTTGTTTTCTGTGGACAACTTTTCTACCAGAGGACTTGCTCCGATTTTTAAGTGTAGCTACTTTTCTGAAAAGATATTGGTGTAGGGAGGTACCTTAAAGAATTTATTTTTTGATTTTCTCAAGAGTTTTCTCATCAAATGTGAAAAACCGAAAAAAAAAAGAAAGGGAAAATGTACAAAATTGATTAATATAATATTTCAATTTTTTTTTTCTGTGGATATTTTTTCTATCTCCAATATTGCTCCAACTTTTTATAATAGTAATTTTTCTTAAAGGAAATTTCACTGGGGAGGTACTTTAAACAGGTCGTTTTTCGATTTTTCCTGGAGTTTCCTCAGAAAATGTGAAAAACTGTGAAGAAAAATAGAAAAACTGGGAAAAACGTGGGAAAACTGGGTAAATCTGTACAACATAAAACAAAAATTATTAAAGAAAATATATAGAGCCTATTTAATAATTTTACAAGAATATGGCATATATATTGTTGACAAAGTATCATTATCAACTTAACTCCGCTCAGAATAGTGTTTTCGTAAGCAATGGTTTATCGTTGCTATAGGTATACATTAAATTATCTATGACAATTTCTGCCCGTCCTCATTATCCTAGGACATCTTTTTTAAATTTATTTTTTTTCTATTTCTTATTATATTTTATTATTATTTATTTATTTTAAATTTAATTATTATTGTATTGTAAAGGAGAATAATTTATATTCTTTTATTATGATTTATTTATTGATTTTTAATTTTGATTATTAAACGATTTTATTACTTTTAAGACCAAAATTAAAGCGATTATTATACCTATTAATATTACTTTTATGAATTAAAGTTGTATTTAATTTTTTTTATTTATATTTATAAATTATAATTATATAGGTATTATATTTTTTTACCGCCAGACATTAGTAGTATAGAAAAAGCGGTTCTGGGCCCCCCGTAGTACTAGGTAAATTAGGTACCTCTCCCGCAAATCCCTTCCATTTCTGGTTTAGGCCAGCCCAGTTTCGGTTTCAACCTCCTCATGTTCCATTTAGGCTACACCTATTTCCGGTTTTCTCATCATACTTCCGAGTTTGATTACGCCCAGTTTTTAGTTATTAGCTGTTATCTCTTTTCAGTTGTTATTTTTTATCAAATGGTAACGCTTATCAGTTTGGGGGTTAACCAGTGCAAAATAGGTTAAATGGAAAATATTGAATTACCAAAAAAATGTAAACATTTTTTTTTTTTAAATTTCCATAGAGGCATTTTTATTTAAATGATAAAATAATTTTTAAAAATACAAATCAGTAGGAGTATTAATACATACAATGTAATATATATATATATATATACAAAACTTGTGCCGAGGTTTTACTTCCAGTGAAGCAACATCATTCTTAATCTAAAAATTAGACTAAGTCAAATGGCTTCAGTCATTTGAGTCGTCTGATGTCTGGCGAGTTGTCGAGGAGTTGTATGGCAGCTGTATTTGTGTGAAGCTCTAGTCTTTTTCGAGCTCTATCTCTAGTCATTTAACAATCGATACATACAAGAGACGTTTGTTGCTTAAGTTTAGCTCGGAGTGTTGTCCAACTAGCCAGTACAGTTTGTGCATTTTTTGTTTGATTTGCAATTTTTTCTGGCGTACATGATGTTTCCAGCTAAGTCATGAGTCAAGATGCATTCCCAGATATTTCGCGGAATTATCTGATGATTTAGCGTGATTGGGATGTATGTGGTTTTACATAAGGTATGGTTAACGTGCACCGACTTATCTCTATTAATTTTTATTTTCCATCGTTTCGTCCAGTTGTAAACGGTGTTGATTGTCGTTTGTAGGATCTTAGTCGCAGCTTGTTGGTCCTTCTTTGTAGATAGTATTGCCGTATCGTCGGCGAACATAGCTATCATTGTATTGTCGTTAGTTGGAATATCAGTTGTATAGTATAGGTACAAAATAGGTCCAAATGTCTTTTAGCCAGATATGATTTGAGGAGTGCGCACCATGTGTGCGGAAGCTGCTCACGTAGTTTGAACAATAGATCTTTGTGTCAAAATTTGTCAAAGACTTGGGCTGCATCTAGGAATACTCCACAGCAATAATTTTTCTCTTCTAACGCCTTACTGATCACGTTCGTTACACGATGAAGTTGGTCGATAAACGAGTGTTTTATACGAAATCCAAACTGGTGATCTGGTATAAGTTGCTTTGCTTCAATAATTGGGTTGAGATACTTAAGAAGAAGTTTTCCAAATAGTTTTGACATGCATGGTAGAAGCGCTATCGGTCGATAGGAGGAGACTTGTTCAGGTGGTTTTCCAGGTTTGAGCAACATGATTACCTCCGCTCTTTTCCATTGCTTTCGAATTCTGTTTGCAAGATGGCGTTGTAAATGTGGGTAAGATGGATGATTGCCTTCTTAGGTAGCTCTTTAAGAATACATGGGCTTATTTCATCGAACCCAAGTGTCATTTTTCGTGTTGATGTTGGTGTCGATTTTATAAGTCACTTCGAGTGGTGTAAAGTACCTTATGAATTCTCTTGTAAAATTCAGTGGCTGGCATTGCGTGCTGTCAAGTTCAGAAACGATGTCATTTAGCTGAAATACACGTTCGAGATGTCATGCGTATACTTCAGCTTTATCCTGATCACTGCGCGCCCAAGTTCCATCCTTCTTTCGGATGGGTGGTATATGGACGCGAGGTCTTTTTAATTGTCTTGTGGCTTTCCATAACGAGTAATCGGGATCTTCTATTGCAGATAAGCCACACAAATACGATTTAAACGTTTCATTTTTCATTTCTTTAATTTTATTGTGTAGCAATTTGCTGATTCAGTTTTCTCGGATGGGTGCCGAGTTCTGTGCTAGATTCGTCTTGCTCGCCACTTTTGTTGAACAATGTCTCTGATTTCCTTCGGGTAGGTGAACTGACGGTCATTGCCTTTGTGTGCTTTGGGTGTTGAAGTTTTTGCTGCTTTAACAATATTATCAGTCAGTTTTTTTACCGAAAATTCAATGTCAGTTGACGATTTTAGCCGCACAGCAAGATAGATAGATTTTTCGAAAGTAATTCTAAAAAGGTCCCAGTTTGTATGTTTGTTTGTTAGAAAATGTTTTCGTTTTTTCATAATTACATTTGAACTCAACGATAATAACATAGGAATGTGATCAGACGTTAGCTCTATTAATCCTTCAGCTTCAACATAATTAGAGGAAATACCTTTAATTACGAAGCAGATCGGGGATTTTCCTAGAATCGGTTGGCCAATAGGTTGGTTCTCTGGTAGAAATTATATCATCGTTTATACTGTTAGCTACTTTTAGCAGAGCACGCCCTTTCGGAGTAATCAGTCTTGATCCCCAGTGAGAATGCTTGGCGTTGTAGTCATCACCAGCAATAAACCTGTCTCCTAGCATTTGGAAAAATGAATTGAATCTAGTTTCATCTGCACCTCCTTGGGGTGGACAATAAATAGCTGTAACCGTGAGTTCATTCTTTTCATCTTTGACACAAACACTTGTGGGCTTGTATGTTCAGTTCTGAATATTCTTCAAGTTCGAAGTGTTTTAAAGTTTATCTTATGACTACAGCTGTACCTCCACGTGCTCTACCACTCGGTTGTAAAGTTGTATAAGGGCAATGTTGATATTTAAAGTTTTAATTTACACTGTACTAGCTCGTTGGCGTTTCATCCTACAATTTGCAGTGTGCGGTTTATTTCTTTTTCTTCTGACTTTTATTATTAGACTTAAATTGACTACATTCTAATCTATCTAGTCTAGATGTGACATTAACTAACGATTTGGTAATGTTAGTTAAGGCAGATAAGATTTCCGCTAACGTAGAGTCATTTTCGCTAGGTTGTTGTTGCTGCTTGGACGTTTTGGGTGTTGCGTTATTTGTGACAGAACCAGTCAGTTGTGCATATGAGATGGATATCAGTTTTTGCTGGTTTCTGTTGAATTCGCTGTACTGCAGATACCTTTTTTGGATGTGCTCTTTATTCTGCCTTTTTGTATTCTAAGTATGCCTAAATGCTTGACAGTTTTTATACTATGGCACCTCTTTTCTCTTTCAAGTGCTTCTTTTTAATTTTATGATAACACAGACTATCCAGATTGTATATATTTTTATTATTGCCTTGTGGAACTAAGTCTACGAAGAACAATGGTAGGTTTATCCTCGTCCATTTACTATTGTTGTCTGAACAATTTTTGAAATGTATATTCTTAATTTTAATTAACTAAATTAAATTGAATAGTATAGTAGATAATATATTTTTAACTCAAATTTACCATTGTCATTTTTATTACATTTAAGACGATTATTATACCTATTAATATTATTATTACTTTTTAAAATTGTATTTAATTTATTATTTTTATTTATAAACTTTATAATTATATAGGTATTATATTATTTTACCTCCGGACATTTTTATCTTCCGGTATTTTTTCCTCGCACATTTTGGTAGAACTCCCATGTGCATATGGTGCAAACTATTTACACTAGTTTCATTCCATCTCATTTCCCCCTTGAAAAAATAAATGAACAGATAAATGATAATAATAATAATTCAATTAATAACAATTATTATTAAAATTAATTTGGGACCATTTGGATGACCATATTGAAGGTAAGTAATTTGTAATGTTTTAATAAGACGCTAAATTTTACAAACGAACGACATTACAAATTTGTGTTCACATGAGTTAACTTTGTGCTGTTAGTTTTAATATTGACATAATAATATATATTCACAATTTTTGTTTAAAATAAACTCTTTAAAATGTTTAATTTTAAATAGATTATTTGTCATTTTTCTTAAGTAATTACTAGTTACTACTTATGTATCAATAAGCGGGAACTGATATTGGAAAACATAGGTAAAAATGTATAGCGTTTTTTACATGATTACACTTCATAGTGTACTCACTCACTATAGTGGACTCGGGTCGCACTGGATAGTTCACTGATAATTTGCTGATAATCGTACTTGTGCAGGACTGGTGCAAGAGTAGGTGAAACATGTCAAAATTACTGTAGTATGATTGTATCGTATTACAACATTATTATTTGTTATCAATTTTTATTTGGTTGGTAATAGTCACAAGCAATAGTTATTACTTATAACTGCATAATTCATAACCCAATTTTTCTAATCCTTCATTAAAATTGATATTTGTTCAACAAATATCAATAAATAAATCCATTACTCTGTTTACTCAATGATAAAACATTCTTGTCGATTTACAAAAACCATTCTGATTGGTTCCAGTTTGTGAGCTGTGACGTCCATTTTATTTCTATACTTGTGAGTTATCGATTTTTGTTGTAGTTATCAACTTGAAGTTGTTACTTCAAGTTGATAACTATTAGTTGATAGTCTAAATCATAAAGACTAGAATAAGGAAACTAAACTCGTACGGCCGCCTGCATGGAAAAACGTCCCGAAATGAGTCACACGATTAAATGACCATAGGCTGCTCTGCTTACGTTAGGGTTGCTACTTTAACCTGCGTAGTATAGAGATTATTCATATTTTTTGAATAATATATGGATTATTTCAAACCATGACTCTTTATAAATTGTATAGCTCATAAAATTACGCATTCATACATTGCAATGTGCCTATGTGTATATTTCATAAGTATATCTACCCTATAATGTATGGTGTTGCTTTATGGAAAAAATCGAGACAAATTGTTACTATAAATTACTCATCTACGTAAGATAGTAAAATATGGCAACGAATAACAAGAAATAAACTACAGTGTATAATTTACATACCTCCAGCGTGGTGGTTCTATTAGTCATGTTATAAATTATTAAACTAATACTATTGCCTATTGGAAGTAGATAAAAACCATACTTTTATTATCAACATAATTTTATCTGTTGTCATTAATACTGTGGCAACACGTCCTTCGAAATACGTTAGTACTACGTTTGTTATTTACGTTGAACCATGGTAATGTCCTGAACCAAGGATGTAGATAAATACATAGTTATCTACAGCCATGACCTAAACGTAGGGTCGTCGCTATGGCAGAGTGAGAGGGGGCCCTCGTGCCGAGCACCATGGCTTTCACTATGGTTTACAGGTCCCGTGTGGCCATGTTTTTTTTTTTTTTTTTTTAAATCGTTTATTGGTGTAATTTACAATCTATACATAATGGTACAATAAGTAAATGTGAGAATAATTGAAAGGAGGCGGTGAAAAAAGACAGTGAGTAGAAATTTCACATTAGAAATTTCTACGTGGAAGTTAATTTAGGGGGGGTGTGTATTAAACATGTTATGCTATGTGTGCGTTGAGAAGATCTCTGGGCCATTCACGTTTGAGGCGTCTGTCTTGAATGTCCGGAAGAGCATTGGTATGGAGTTGAGCATTGAGGGTATTTGAATGATGTTCCATATTGGAGTGGAATCGAAGTTAATATTTTATAGCTGTTTGTTTGGTGGTAGGGATTTGGAGGTCGTTGTGAAGAGCAAGATTTGTGACGTACCAAGGGGCTTTAGCAATTGTGCGGAGGCAGATGGCTTGGAATGCTTGAATGGTTCTTGTGTTTGATGGTTTAGTGGTTCCCCATAGAGCGATTCCCTATGACCAGATAGATTGCAGTAGAGATTTGTAGAGTAGTAGACGATTGGAGATGGGCATGTTTGATTTCATGAGAGGCACAAGGATGTGTAAGCGGCTATTTAATTGTTTAAGTTTAGTTTTGAGGTGGGGGCCCCAGGTGAGCCTTCTGTCAAATAGTAGACCAAGATATTTGACTTCGTTTGTGTGAGGGATGATTGCGTTCTCATATATTATGTGAGGACAGTTTCCGGGGCGGAGGGAGAAAGTGATATGAGAGGATTTGGAGTCGTTGATCTTAATTTTCCATGAATTGAACCAGTGGGATAAGCTGTTCAGATGGTTTTGAAGTAGGCCGCTTGCTTCGTGTGGGTCTTGACTGGATGAAAGTATTGCGGTGTCGTCAGCATATGTTCCTATTAGGGTGTTGTCCGTTGATGGAATGTTAGCTGTGAACAGTGTGTATAGAAACGGGGTGATGTCACTTCCCTGAGGGACACCTGCTAGAATATTATGTGTGCTGGATAATGTAGTTTTTAATTTGACTCTGAAAGTTCTGTTATTTAGGTATGATTTTAGGAGTAAATAATACGGAGCAGGAAAGATTTTTTTAAGTTTGAATAATAAACCGTCGTGCCAGACAGTGTCGAAGGCTTGAGCTACGTCCAGAAAAAGCCCTGAGCAATATTTTTTTGTTTCTAGAGATGCAGCAATGTGGTCTACTACACTTGTAGTTATATTTTTGTCGGTGTAATTATGAGAGCCGGTCAGCAAGCGATTAGAACTCATAATGATGTAGATAAGATGAATAGATAGTGGCTTTGGGGTTTATAATAATAGAAATATACATTACCAATTAAAAAAAAAAACCGCAACGTGTGTACACTTACCAACACTGGGCTAATCCATGCACATGAGTAGAGGAAAAATTAATGTCTTATGATGATTAGGAAAAAAAAACAATAACTGTCTATTTGACTGGAACTCCAGCTGTTACTATGAGGCACGATGTAGAGATGATCTTTTCTACATCATGTTATGACGTTATGAAATGGTATACCACGACCTTGGTAGCTGAATCTACCGTCCGACTATTGGCGAATTAACGTTAAATAATATTATTGGCGGGATCGCTGCGACTTTCCAACAATAGTTTTGTATTTCCTGAATTGTCGCGCAATAGTAGGGACGTGATTCACTGCCCGAAGTTTTTTAATAATAAATTTCCATTTCCGAAGAATGTCGCTTTATCGAGTTTCTTATTAGTTTATTTGTGTATTTACTAAAGCCCAACCTCTATAGTTTATATTATTATTACACACCATCCATGCGTTGGCTATATAGAATTCGTTCAAAACTCGATTAGTTTATATGCAGATTGTTATAAAAAAAAATAGACGTGGTCGTTTTAATTCATCAATTGTTTACATGGTAATGTGAATTTATCGTTGCTACTGTTGCGTTTTCGTATTTTTGTTTTTTTTTTTTATTCGGCGTGTTTAAAATTCAAATAACATGTATAGGGTAAAATGGTAAAAAATAATACACTAACGATTAATTAATACCACGGACATCTCATTGGTGTAACTAGAACTTCTAATGCCCGTGGCAAAACATTGTAGATTAACCAAATTATGAAATCAAGAATGTGGGGGAGTTTACGATCATTTATAGTAGGAAATTATAAAAAGTAAAAAAAAAATTAGTCTATTAGCAAAAAATAGATAGATTCCGATTCATATAAGGGCTGATAAACAGAAAATATAAACCATCAAACCCCATAAATAATTGCTAGTCCTCACCAAGTGCCACTATTCAAGTTGGATCACAATTTACACAGTTTGGAGATTGTTTTCATACATATGTCCGTCCATTCATGTTACTTAACCTTACCTAACCTAACCTTATAGAGCCTCTCTAGGTCTGTCTATTTGCAGTCGATTAGAGCACCATTGTTATCATTATGTTATTATCGTCTAAAATGTATAATTAAGTAGAATATATCTTATTAGAATATAGTTCGGTTTTTACATGTTTTGAATGATCGTAATATTTACGACTTGAAAATAATAAATTTTATAAATTTTTCCGTATTTCCCAAGTTTTTTCCTGGTTTTTCCTATTTTGTAGAAAAATCCCTCGAAAAATCAAAAGAAACCTCCCTAAAGTACCACCAAGTCAGATTTATTTTCAGAAAAATGGCTACACTTGAAAATTAGAGCAAAATTTCTGGTAGTAATCATCATTGTAAAACCAATACATTCCTCGCTCTGTTTAGAATTTAAAAATATAAAATAAAGGAATTATAGTAATAGAAACCATAAGCTTTAGTAATTATTAAAATTCAAATAAAACTTAAAAAAATTAAACAGAACAAAAATTATAATATTTGTCAAATTATCGTGGGACAGTCTGTATATTATTTAATAAAATATAATTTCTTTTTATAAATACTAATGACCAAATTATAGCAGCAATTAAAAAGTAATATGAATGACACACAAAAGATCCTCGTCACTAATGAAATTAAATAGGTAAATATTTAATATAAATAATTCGCCTAGATTCTGAGGTTTTCTGACCCCATTTTTTCATTAGACAATATCATCCCTTCACCAGACCTACATTATGACATCCATTTAAAACATATAAATAAAGCAAATATTTAAGTAGAGTATTACTATATTGGGCTATCTAAATCGATATCCCAATATGATAATGAATAATGATTGCCTCCGACCATAAATTTGAGCTGAAAAAAAACCACATTCATTCACAATCAATAATAATATATTACAATTTCAGTGAACTATAAACTTACAATAGCAATTATGTTACAAAGTTCTGTGATTGTAGTAGTCCACGTGATTGAATTATTTAATTATTTTCATTGTACATCAATACAAATCAAAGGATCACAACAACTGTTTGATGTTACACCTAAAATATGTATTAATTTAAACATATATATTCATGGAGTATATTTTGTTATTATGCTATATACACTCAGGAATTGGTTGCAGTGTGTCAGATTCATCCTCATACCTATACAATTAATGACATTTTATGGACTTCAATTGTCCTAACAAAAAGAGGTTCAGTTTTAGTATATCATGAATAAAAGTTATATTTATTATTAGTATAAAAACATAAAACAATACACGCTCAACTGCTGGAAACTATAATCTTTCTATATAAAATTTAGCTCATGTAATAAAATGTAATACTATTTATTTGCAAAATATCTATGTATCTATCTAACTCAATTATAAATCATAATTCTTATTTTTACTCTGTATAAAACTAAAGTACCTCAGTAGACAGGTTTTTTTTTGATTTTCCTAGGAGCTTTCTCTATAAATTGGAAAAACGGAATAAAACGAGAAAATGTACGAAATATATATTAGTAAAATATTGCGGTATTTTTTTCTATGAACAACTTTTCTACCAGCAATTTTGCTTCGATTTATAATGATAGCACTTTTTCTAGAAGGAAATTTGACTGGGTGGTATTTTTTTTATTTTCCCAGTAGTTTTTTCAGTGAATGGGAAAAACCGGGAAAAAACATGAGAAAACCGAGAGAACGGGAAAATAGGTACAATATTAAACATATATTATTAAAAAAAGATGTTTAATGCATATGTAATTATTTTACCAAAATATGACATATTTATTGCTAATAAAGCAACATTATCAATCGAACTCCTCTCAGAAACGTATTTTTCGTTAGCAATGGTTAATTATTGCTTACAGATATACATTAAATTCCCGTTTATATTCTACCTTCCTAACTTTCCACCTACAACAGTGGTTGGACTTATCCCCATTATCCTAGGACAGCTTTTTTTGAAGTGACAATGTGACATGTGATTTTTATTGAGTCGTAACTATTAATAACATAATAAAAAATTTAATTTGCGATAAAATGACTGGATGTATAGTAAAGAAGTAAAAATGGCAATATTGTTGACTGTTTCACACAGATTGTACTCAGTAAAACGCAGCATATTACTCAAAAATGAGCAAATTGACAAATTTAATATGATATTTAGAAAAAAATATAAATCTCATAGAGAAACAATAGAAAAAAACAAAAAAACAAAATTATTAGATTTAAGATTAGAAATTCCACCTATAGTTTGAAGAATTTTTTAACAACTGTACTATTTTTCAATTGAGAACGCACCAGCCGGAAAACGAAAACCGGTCGAAACTCGCACATGTCCGTTCCATTTCCCTCAGTTTCGGTCGTCGACGGTCACGCTACCAAGTAATTATATCATAGCGAGCTGTATGAACATTGAAGATATTATTTAATGGCCGGTCGTATTCGTCAAACGACGCGTTTACATATTAGTGTATAAATTGTTACTGGTTTACCATTATACCACATCTATATTTAATACACAGAGACGATTAAAAACAAGCAACACAATGATCATTGCGCATGGGCAATTCTGCTTATTTAGCAGTTGCTGAGTCGTGTACATTTGCGTACATAATCACGTGTGTGCAATTAATGAACACAAGTAAAAATTCAGAGGCGACGACATTAAACGGTCGCCTTTCTGACGTCATCGGAACATAGCCGCCGGTTTAAATGTCAGCGTTTGTTTACGTAATAATTCCGTGCATTTCTTATAAGTTTATAGCTATTTTTGGTAATAAACACGGAATAATATTATACAATAATAAAATAAATGATAATTCATATTAACGAAGTTTAATAAACTTCGTAAAGAAGAATTTTGTTTCAATCAAAATCATAAATACGTTAAAAATTATTAAAAAAATGTGTGTTATCAGTGAGTCAAGAATTATACTTTTAGAGTATTATTTAATACACAATTTTAGGTTAGGCGCCGCCTCTCTTGCTTTACCCTCAAAGCCGCTACTAGTCAATAATTTTTTTTAATTCAATTGTTCACGGCGGCTTCGATTGTAGCCGACCGATGGCGATTAATTATAGAAAAATAGCCCCCTTTAAACATAAGTAATTTCGGACGCTCTTGAACTGGACGCGCCAAGAACGCGTGATAAAACTATGTGTTTAATACTTAATACTCAATACTCAACCTATGGAGTGGCGTATTGTTTCACCGCCGATAACGATGCGAACCATCAATTTATGGAATTTGTATTATAGGTTCTCATTTGAAAAATCACAGTTGGTATCGCCGAAGGGTACTCCTTAAATGTTGTGTTGTTAAATCTTTAAAAATATTTTTCACTGAATTACAATAAAAAATCAAAATTGAAAATTATAAAAGCATTATTTTCGTAAATTATCTCATCTTTCCTACGTTTTTTCCAGGCATATCTCAATTATTATAAAATCTGAAGAAAGAATAGCCACATTGTAAAATATATTATTTTAAAAATTTTAATAAATCATATATTCATATCCATTTAATAGTTTCTTAGTTATAGTAGCTTTAATGTATAAAAAATAGGCATAATAGAGACAAATAACCTGATAACGAAAATGTGACAAAAATTATGAACGATTCAAGACTACCACGGTTCACCGCATTTAAAATTTACAGAGAAAAATAATTTGAACTTGATATTCATTTTTGTTACATTTCTGTTCAATTCTCAGCCTAATGATCACTCATATATAATACATGTATTTTTTTATATTTCAATTCATAAACCTTAAAGACTGATGTACTTATCTGTGTGAAAATCAAATTCTACTAAAACTATAATTTATGACTTGATGCATTATATACGAAGAACTTGGTTAGATTATATTTAGTTATGTGGTATGAATAACCTGATTGAATTAAATTCTTTTTTTTCTTTAAACTGTTTATTTTTTTTTTTTAAAATTATAAATATGGTTCAGTGTTGGATTCCATTATGCTTTCATATTTTTAATAGTGAAGAGTGTACATTTTTTAGGTTCCCTGCAAATGATGTTCAAGACAATAATTGAACCAAAGTTGTAAAGTACCTTTTTAATTTAATTTTGATTTTGATTATATTAATATCATTAATTATACTATTTTTATTAGTAACATTTCTTATTGTTGTAATCAGTATTCGAGACTCATAGCACTTATAATCATCAAAATAAGCGCTGAAAAAAGCACTTAAATATATTAAAATAAACAAAAAAAGCACGACAAAAACTACAAACACAATTTTTTATATTAACATTTAATTAGTATACTTGAAAATACATAAAAAAATGTTATCTTTTTGATAACATCGTTATCAATTTACTGATTATCACAGAAGTGATAACAATGGCTTAAGGTATACAGGTTAAACAACCTATAACAGATAGTGCTTTATGATGACTGGTGAACTATTTGAATCAGCTGTTATCTCAGTAATACTATCACTCGTAATTCTTTAAATATATTAATATCTATTATTTAAATTACAATCACAGTACTGCGCACGATTTAAGATATCTTAAATCGTGGTACTGCGTACTAAAAGCCGGGTAAAATTTACCGCGTTGTTTTTCTCTTTATTATTATTTCCATACAATATGCCATTTTTAAAAGTTATTCTACCATTTATTTTCCTTGCTATTTCCATAAAAATGATATTCTTACTAATATAATTTCTTACTACATAATTATGAGAATGAGATATTTATGGAAAATCAAAATAATAAAAAACAAAACAGAACCAAAAAAAAAAAAAAAAATTGTTTAAGCTAGTTTCGACTTAACGATATTTATAATTTTTAACTTATGTATTTATATTTTATTGTATACATTATACGAATTACGAAATAATATACTAGTTTACTAAATTTATTTAATTGAAAATTAAAATTGTATTATTAATTTGTGTGATCTCATTTAAATTTTTAAAAATATTTAGTAATATCATTATCATTACTACATAACCACAGTTATTTACTATCAAATACCTACTAAAAACGTAAATTATAAAACTATACATTTGTCCTCATGGTGCGCTAGTAGTATAAAAGTAACAGCTGATTCAGATAGTTAATTCACCGATCATATTACGGGAGTTCGATATACAACCTGTATATTTTAAATCGTGGTGACAACACTGTACTCGAGATAGATCATTGATATAATGATGTCATCGTCATGTACGGGTCATTCAGCTGATTGTTGTGCATGTGTTAGTTGTATTCGTTTACGGGATACGTAGCTTTGTGAAATCGCACTAAAAAAAAAAAAAAACTGTAAGTTAAAGAAAAAAGGCGACTGTTCGCCTTTCAACAGGAGCAAAATAAATATTGTTATGGAACAAAAACCCATAACATTGAGCGTCAAAATCACCACGGATACACATGTCTACTCGTTAACGTCCCCGATGAAATTCAAGCTTATTTTTAAAAAGACCACTAGTAATAAAAAAACGCAAATTGTTATCAAGACGAAATCTCAAGATCAGAAGCACGATAAACCAGACCAAATGCACTTGTCCGGGTCGCCTGGATCTAAGGTAAAATATCAAAAGTATGCAATTAATAATTATATATTAACAATAGGTACCTATAGTTAATATAACGTATTTCAATTGTGATTATTGTTATTGTCACTTGTCAGGAGTTTTATGTTTAATTCAGAACACCTTTTAGGGGTGTTCAAGACAATTTTACCCACGAATATTCCTTAGTGGTGAGCCAAGTTTAATCCAGCTGGTTTCTATCAAGTCTGGATTGGGTGAGGGGAGACGTATGTATGATAACCTAACCTAAAAAAAATAAATAAATAGTAATTTCCAAAAAAAAAAAATTACCAGTGATTTTCTTAGTGATAATTGTATTCATTCAAATAAGTTTAAATATTATGGTGATTAAATTAATTAAAATTTAGTAATTAATAATAACAAATTTAATTATTCAACTAATTTGATTAAAACACTATTTACTTATCATCATTATCTTTAGAACGTTAGATTCTAAGTAGAAGTCTAGATCTATTAAAATTATTTTTATATTATAACAACAATAATAATATTAATAAGAAAAATAATTTAACTTTTATAATAATCAGAAGTTTTTTATTATATATTTAATTAACAATAGATAATAGTATATTATATTTTTTTTAACCTGTTTGTTGTTATATTTTAGAGCTGTAGGTTTTATACTATACTTAAGCTATCTGTTGGGCAACTATCTCTGATTTTTAGATTTATATTTTTACTCATTTTAATCTTAAAGGGATATTATTAAGTTGTGGAAATTAAACTATATTAAATGTGTTAATAGTACTATTCTTTTCTTAAAAAGACTTGATTGATATTTCAGGAAAGATCATTTAGTTCAAAACAAGAACAAGACATCTTTGAAGAATTAGAATCAATATTAGTGTCATTTGCCCTATCAAGTGAAAACAGTATCCAAGCTGATAACATTCATCAATTAGAATCATCTTTCCAAGCTGCAGGACCTAGTAAATATTGTTGCAAAAAATTAAATAAAGCCTTGTAAAAAAAAAAAAATTGATGATTTTTTCATTGAAATAGGTGGTACCGTACACGGTTTAGGTCCGAATGAACTAGGGTTAACAGTTGAAACGACCACTGAACAAGAAATGTTGCAAAAACTAACCAATAGTGCTAATGACGTAGTTGCAGCTGAAACAACGTTACAGTATTCACTACCAACTCATGATCGTAGTGCAAGACAAAAAATTATCAAATCCTATTTTAAGGCCATAATCAAATCATTTTGTGATTCTTATGTTATGATTGATTCTTTTATGTGTTTAGTAAAAGACCATTCATTTCATGGAAAACCTGAAGAAAAGGAATATTTTTTATCATTGGCCTGTTCACATGGTTATTTTAGATTAGTTGTGGTAAGTTTTATTGAGTTTTGGAGTGTGTATCAAAGACAATATTATTAGCTTTAATGATATAAGTGTTTTTTCTTTTGCAAAACAATTTTTGTTTTTAAAATGGTCAGATTAGATTATTCCATAAATTAAAACTTGCAAATTTTCCATCAGACAGTATTTTTTGAAACAATTTTTCATAATTCACAACAGTTTGTTTTTGCAAATGTAAAAAAAAATAACAAATGATATTACACCAGCCTTACTTTTGTTTATTTCTGTATTACTCTGGTCTGAATAGAAAAACACTAATATCAGTGTTTTTTTGATTGCAATGATATTTTGTAATTTTCAATATATTAACTGAATTAACTAATATCCTATTCTTCATAACATCCCACCTACAACTGACAACTATAGTCTACCCGATGTATTTTTGGATTTTAATAATTTTTTAATTAAAATTCATTAATATAAATAGCATATATCTGTAAAAAATAACAATTTAATTTTCCAATCCCTTTAATAATAATTTAACTAAATCATTTGTTAGGTTTTATTAGCATTGAAGACCGATGTTGATTGTCGAAATATAAATGACGACTGTACACCACTTATGAAAGCCGCATCTTCTGGTTTTGTAAAGATTGTTGAGGTACTACTAGAGCATGATGCTATGGTAAATGCTTTATCTTCCAATGGTGAGTATATTCATTTTATTCAAATTATGAAAGGATTTTTTATATAAATTATACAGGTAAAACATCATTGATGTATGCATGTGCTGGAGGCCATGTTGACACTGTAAAATTACTTTTGAATTATGGAGCTAACGTACAAAATCTCAATGAAAGTGGATATACACCTCTTATGGAAGCAGCCAGTGCTGGACGTATTACGGTGGTGAAGGTATGGAAAAATAATAAAAACCATTTTTGTTTAGTATCCCTACATAATAATATACATTTCATTGATTAGATTCTACTGGAACACGGAGCTGATATTAATGATCACTGCAAAAAAACCCAAGAAAGTGCATTAACATTAGCATGCTCTAAAGGTCATTTGGAAATGGTTCGGTTATTATTAGAAGCTGGAGCTAATCAAGTAAATTGAATCCATTACAATACACATGGTTTTACAAAGATGTTAGGTTTTTTGTTCTATGTACAACTTTTCTACCAAAAATCTTGTTCTAATTTACAAGCGTAATACTTCTTCTGCTAATAAGTTAGGTCATTTTATGATTTTCCTTAGACTTTTCCCAATAAATTGGAAAAACAAGAAAATATACAAAAAGTAGGTATTAAATTAAATTCCTACCTATTTTCCCATTTCTTCTACGTTATTCCTGGTTTTCCCATGATTTTTTCCCTAGTTTTTTCAATTTATTGAACAAATTTCTGAGAAAATCAAAAAATTACCTCCACAGTCAAATTTCTTTTCAGAAAAAGTGCTATCATTATAAATTAGAGCAAATTTTCTAGTAGAAGAGTTGATAAAAAAAAATTGGTTTTTTGAAATACAGATAAGATAATGTTTATTCTACTGTTTCCCAACATATTCTGTGACTATTAATAATTTATTATTAACGATTGAACGATTCCTTGAGATAAACAATCAGATAATCATTATAATAAGAATCAGATAAAAATTAAAAACAAGTCTGAAATTTAAAAATTACTAATTATTTATTTAGAAATGATAAGTAAATTTTTCAATTTTATGTAAAAAATATTTTTATAAATATTTTTCGTTAGTAACAAAATAACAACAGTTAGTAATAATATTTCAAAAATGATTGGATGGGGGGGGCGATCGCTTCTCTACAACAGTGACCCATCCACGTGTAAAGTTGCCCGGCATTTTTTTTTTTAAATTCGGAGTTTATTAATATTGTGTATTCTTTTTTAATGTCTGTAAATAACTATTCATTGCTAAGATTAAAATTGGTGATCTGAAAATAATAGCAATTTATTTTTTCAATATCTTAATAAGGAAGCCAGTGTTGATGATAGGGGTATAAATAGAGATTGTACACCTCTTATGGAAGCTGCATTATCTGGCTTTGTAGAGATTGTTGAGCTATTACTAGCAAATGGTGCCGTAGTAAATTACAAAACATCCATTGGTGAGTATATCTATTGTATGTAAATTAAATAGTTTAATATTTTTCCATATAAATTATACAGGTAGAACACCATTAATGAATGCATGTGCTGGAGGCAATGTTGAAACTGTAAAATTACTTTTGAAATGTGGAGCAAATTTGAACGATCAGACTGTAAATGGATATACACCTATAATGGAAGCAATCCTTAATGGGCATGTTAAAGTGGTAAAAGTATGGCAAAAGAATAAAATATAACCATTTTTGTTCAATATCCCTATATAATAATATACACTTTATTGATTAGATTTTACAAAAACAAGGAGCTGATATTAGTAAACAATGCAAAAGATGCCTGGAAAGCATATTATTATTAATATGCTCTAAGGGTCATTTTGAAATGGTTAGGATTTTATTGGCTGCTGGAGTTCAAGTAAATAAGGTAAATTGAATCCATTACAATACATATTTTTTTTTTTTTTAGATTTAGAGCATAGTGAGTTTTAATATGGTGTTTTTTTTTGTCTGTAAATAACTTTTTGAAAAGTTTTTGATTTTCTTAATAGTTTTTATAATAATTGAGATAAACCAAAAGACGAAAAATGAAAACTAAGAATTTATGACTCTAGAACTAATTTATTTTAAATTTTTACGGCTTAGATTGTAAACATGGTTAAAATTTTAAAATATTTTAGCCATATTTGAGCTTTGTTTGAAGGTTTGAATTTTTATTTGGTAGGTATTCTGTGGATAAAATTGTTACACTAAATAAAAATGTTTGAAAATTTAACACTATGTTTATTGTAAGTGGTATTTAGTGGTAAAAAAAAAAATTGATTATTATGTAGTATCGTTTTTTTTTTTATAATAAGTTTTAAAATCAAATTTTAATGAACATCGTAAATATTATTCCTTTTAAAACACTTATAACCGAACTTCGCTCGAATCGTTTTTCGTTATCTATTGTTTATTGTTAGTAACATATATAAATTAAATAACTTTATGAATTCCACCTTCCCAACTACCCACCTACAACTGTAACCGCGTATCACCCTATATTTTTTTTTCTCTAAACACCTTATAAATGTATTTTAATGTATGATCGATAATAATCTCTCTACTATTCTGTATTTTTCTTATTTTATTTGTTATGAAATTATTATCACTACTGTACTATAAATTGTTCTAAAGAGTTCTTGCGGGTTTATAAATAAAATAAAAGAAAACAATAATTTTTTTAAATCATTTGTTAGGTTTTACCCGCAAAAGAAGCCAATGTTAAAGATAGTGGAGACAGTATCAAGAAAAATGTAAGAATTTTTTCACCACTTGCAGAAGCGGTATCATCTGGCCGTATAGAGATGGTTGAGTTATTATTAGAGTATGGTGCCTCAGTAAATTCTTCAACAGCCACTGGTGAGTATATTCATCTTGTGCAAATTAAATAGTTTAATATTCTTTCATATCAATTATACAGGCAAAACACCATTAATGATTGCATGTTCTCGAGGCTATGTTGAAATTGTAAAATTACTTTTGAAACATGGAGCCGATGTAGAAGATCTCAATAAAAATGAATTTATATATCAAATGGAAGAAGTCTGTACAGGGCACACTACGTTGGAAAAAGTATGGAGAAAGAATAAAAAATTATTTTCAGTATACCTATACAATAATATACATTTTATTGATTAGATTCAACATGAACACGGAGATGATGTTAATGCTAAACAAGCGCATTAACATTAGCATGCTCTAAAGGTCATTTGGACTGATACTTTTTAATTAGCTGCTGGAGCTGATCAGGAAAATTGAATCCATTAAATCCATTTATTATTTCTTGTACTGGTATTGATTATTAGGCTAAATTATCATAAAGCCATTCATATTATTTTTATTTTATTGCTGTAAATTATTAATTATTTGTATCACTTACTTAAAATATTTGTAACTATTTGAAATTATTATTATTATACAGCAACGATTCAATTATAACCATACCAATTCATTTACCGTCTTGAACTTTATTTAGTTTCCTTTTGTTACCAAATTTGTAACGGATACGAAATTACACATTCTCGCAAACACGCACTACTTAATACGTACTACCATTGATTATAAATACTAGATTGCTCATTGGCTGGTTTTTCAACGGCGTAAAATAAAACTACCGATAGATGGCGATTAAATTATAATTATTCTATTAAATAAAATAAATTCATATGTTATTTTGTTGATCATCATTAAGGTTGAGTGCGGTCGGGAAAATTTGGTTCATGATTACCTGTTACTATAGATTATTTTAATCACCAGTATATACATTTCTTATCGGTCTTATTTTCATGTTATTCATTTTAAATGTATACTTGTTTCATTCATAATTTTTTTTATTATTATTTTTATTTTTTTTACTGTGTACAAAATTTCTTTAAAAAAATTTGTTCTAATCAAAAAAGAAACCTTTTTTGTTCATTTTGGATCTAGTAACTAAAAAAGAGTCATTCTTTGATTTTCCAAGCAGATTGTATGTTTTATTATCAATAAAATCTCTGAATAAATTGTTTTAAATAAGTTTGAAAACATCTATAATTAGATAATATTATACTTTGTATAAATATATGTATCATTAAAACCATGAAAAAAATGCTGTCCTAGGACAATGAGGACGGATGTTGCCACTGTTGTAGGGGGGAAGTTGGGAAGGTGGGATACAGAAGAGAATTGAATGTATATATGTAAACAACGATAAACTATTTCTAACGAAAAAAACGATTCTAAGTGGAGTTCATTTGATAGTGATGCTTTGTCACCAATATATATGTCATATTATGGAAAAAAATTAAATAGACATTATATATTTTCTTTAATAATATTTGTGTTTAATATACCGATTTTCCCGATTGTTCACATTTCTTGAGAAAACTTTTGGAAAATCGAAAAATTACCTCGCTAAATTACCACCCCAAGAGCATTTCCTTTTAGAAAAGCGTCTACATCGGTGTAAGCTTGCTTGAAAAATTGTTCACATAAAAAAAAAAAAATGAACATCTTTGTGAAACTAATACATTCTTCGCTACACTCAGAATCTAAAAATATAAGTAAAATAAATATTTAATTATTTTTTTTTAAATACGTAATTTTGCTACACTCTGGACTTGTCTTCTCCCATTTATCTTCGTATTTTTCAATTTAAATTGCTAAAAAATGTTTGTTTTAAAAAGTAGCTCAATAATATTTTCATAATGTATTTCACATTTTGACGGAATAGATCTATACATGTTGGGCGATATATGAATTATTATTTGTTTTGTTTTGTTTTTTTTTTTAAAAATTTGTGAGTATATATGTTGCTGAATTTTTATTCTAAAGCACAACTACGGTGGCCGACATTACTATTGCGGTAGCAGTAGGCGATGACAACGATGCATAGTGGCAGCCGACAAGTAATACGCCGCGAAAATATGCAGCAGTGGGTAATCTATAGCATTTAATAGTCATAATCAATGGTACCACGTAGCCTATTAATATTCATTTGCCTGGCGAATTAAAAATCACCGCTGCTGGGCTATCCCACACTACACATCCAGTTATTTTCTATTTTTTATATTATTTTTCACGAAAGAACCATAGAGAGTCTCGATGAAAACCAGTCATTCTTACGCATCCCCACGCCGCACCTCGCCCAGAACTCCCACCACTATCGGTCCGGCAGCGATCCGTAGTTCAGCTCTGTGCGCAAAACACTACCTTTCTCTCATGAAAAATAGTATAGGTGTTAGTGACGTGCAGATGGTATGTGGGTAACCGGCATCCGCGTTTTGTGATTATATGCCATCGGCCAGTTCATGTATAATAAACGGTATGTTTTTTATTTGACAAGCTTACCTCGGGAAATATGATTGGTTTCAAATGATAAAACATTGTAAATCAGAGGTATTTTTAGTATCCGTTGAAAACGTCGGTAAATTACTTTTACAAAAATATGAATCATATTCATAGATTGTTTTCTACATAAAATAGTTATTTCCCAAATAATTTTTTACTTTTTTCCCCTCTATCTTTCAGCACTGTCTTTTTTTTTCTTATTGCTACTCATTTCGAGGAAAACTATTTAATGTTGAATTGAACATAATATTTAAAAACGAAACTTTTTAATACGTATTTAGTAATAAATGTATTATATGTACAGGTACTCCACTAGTTCATTATACTGCATTCTGTTTCTGTCTACTGACAAAATAATGTTAAAATGTAGAAAATATATGCTTTTGATTCGATAATCACGAAGTGGTAAGCCGTTAAGGCATATAAATTGTGTTGTCGACTTGTCGTATACGGCTAAAGTTATAAAAATAGATTGTGTGTACTGTACTGCTGTGGATATCTTTTTAACTATTATCTTATATGTTATCTATGTTATTCTTAAGTTGATCAACATGCCGTTTTACAAAATTTCCATCTAAATTACTGACATATGTTACTGGATTCACCTGTTCTATTTTAGATTTTTCCCAACTATTTTCACTTCTCCCAAAACTTTTAGCCATTACTTCTTCTCCTTCACTAAATTTCATTACCCAATTTCCTTTAAAAAAATTTCTCTCCGTCTTTCTAATGGTCTTTGAATATTTCCAGGTTTATTTAGTCTGACTCTGTTTAGTTAAGTTAATAGTTCTCTTGTTTTAATAAAGTGTTTTTACATACTATTCTTTATCTTTCATATAAAGGATGTTTGCCTGTATCTATAAGGATATTACATATGATTATGTGCATTCATACTGCTGATACTGCCTAGTGCCTAACACGATTTAAGTCGCTTACATATATGGTACAGTTTAAATCTTGGTATACGGGCTACCGGCAAATTGATATGAATGGTTATCTGCACATATTAGAATTCAAAATATAAAAATGATTATTAAATAAAATATATAAATGTAATTTTCACATTATTACTATTCTGGTTTGTACAATGTCAATTTATTAGAATTATTATAATATTAAAATGTTAAATAAATTAAAAATTAAAAAAAAAAAAATATAATAATAATAATAGTACTAAGTCCTAAATTATTATGTAATTATGTAATTTGTATTTATTAATATTTATTAGTCTTTTATTATAAATGTTTTTTTATTTATTCATAGTTGAAATAATCCTTCCTTGGCATTCCCCTAATTATGTGTTTACATATTTTACAGTTATTTGGCTTTAAACTTTCGTTATATTTTTTTTTTTTACATTTTTATCTGTGCCCAAAACATTTAAAATATTGTCTGGTATGTTTGAAGAAATTCCTACGTTTGGAGAACAGCCGAGAACGTAGCTTTATAATCACTTCGTCCAATCCCTCTATGGAAAGCTTTATTTTTCATGTATAAAATAAACCTTAATCCTTTATCTTTCTGAATCTTTCATTCAAGTAACTATTTTTTTTTTATATCTTGATCTGCCTTCTCCACTGATTCTTGGGATTGGCTGTAGCGAGGTTTACTATGAATTTACTAAAATGAAATGAATGCAATTACTATAGTCTGTCCCAGGAGAGAACGGTCCGCTCTCCGACCAAATTGAAGCGCTACTGCACATCCCCACGCCGCAACACTATCCATTTATTCCCTACCGGATCTATCGACAGGTTTTGTACACTGCGTTTCAAATAATGCACTGTTGTCTGTCGATAGTCCACTGTTTATCGCCAATATGACAAAATGATAAATTGTAATTTTAACGAATAAAAAATGAAATATTTTAATATAATTTATTAAATGTATATCTCTGTATCATACCTNATCCATTTATTCCCTCCCGGATCTATCGACAGGTTTTGTACACTGCGTTTCAAATAATGCACTGTTGTCTGTCGATAGTCCACTGTTTATCGCCAATATGACAAAAATGATAAATTGTAATTTTAACGAATAAAAAATGAAATGTTTTAATATAATTATTTATTATTTATTAAATATATATCTCTGTATTATACCTACTTTATTATACCTACTGTATCATACCTACTGAATTATACCTACAGTGTTCAATAAGATATTAAATAAATAAATATGTATACAAAAAAAACAATGTCTGGATTATTATAGAAGGTGCTTGTATATACGATAGTTTACGATTTGAAAAATTATCAAGAGGTTATAAAACAGCAAAGGTAAATAAACGTGCGATGCGCGATGTCTGATAATAATAACAATTTAATTTCTACAAAATATTCTAGCGGTGTATAGTCAAAAACCGACGACGGAAGAAATGACAATCGGCTGCCTTCAATGAAATCAAGTTATGTGGAGCGGTAAACATGCGCACAAGCGGACCTTTCTCTCCTGGGACAGACTATAGATACAATAGTAATAGTAATTATCTATAAATAATGCACAAATATTAAAAAAAAAAAAGGTACCAATGGACTACCATTATATTTCAGTTCATTATATTCCGTTATTATATTATTATAGTATTTATAGTTAGGCAGTTTTTAACTATGTTATAATAAAACTTTTATAGTAACACACATGCCTAATTGCCTAAATATTTTTATTAATTTCATATTTTTAAGAATGAAAGTATGCATGTAAACGGTGTAAGATTATTTGTGAACTGTAGATTATCAGATGCTGATAAACTTACTGTTAGTTTAGACTTTATTTCAAATAAAAAAAAATCAGTTCTTACTACTTAGTGTACATAACTTTTTTCATTTTTCATTTTTGAAAAAAATGAAAAGAAAAGAGGTTTAAAATGAAAAAAGGTATGTAAATAATATAAATAAATATAATTATATAAATAAAAATTAATCGCTCAAAACATTGATATGGTAAGCGCGAAACTTGGTAATGGCACAACCAATTTTTTGGTTGTGCCAAAACCTGCCAAAACCCAAAAAAAACCTGTTTTTTTTAAGAAATATTCCTTTAATCCTAAGGAAGATTTTTATGAAAAGAAAAATTAGATGAATATTAAACAAATTTAAAAAATCGGAAAGGGGGTCGTGCCGCTATATTATAGAGCTTCCCCCCCGGTTACGGTACAGACTTAAGTTCACAAACGTAAATAATATTTATCTACTATACCTCTTTTCTCAACAAGAACTCTAACAAGGGAACCACTAAATGTCGATCCAAATATTTCGTCATTTTATTTGTCAAGTCGAACTCAGCCATATTGAAATTAATTAGTTAAACTTGTGTGTACAGTAGAAAATATCAAAATAATCTGAAATTAGATTTCAGAAGTGGCGATCCTTTTGCTTACACGACTAAAAAATGATAAACAATGATAGCTTAAAATGAAATTACGTATTTTTTAAGGTTACTTACGTTATAATCCTTAATTTGTGGTACAGACTAAAGCACTTATCGAAATACTCTTTTTAAAAATCTGAACTCTGGAAAACAATGCACGTGCGTGATATTGAGTTTGAAAGAAAAAGTGGATATACTGTTTTAGGTTGTTTTACTAGTTGTAATGTTTTAGATAACTACTTACCTAGTGTTTTCACTTCGCAGTTCGCATGTTTTATATTGAATCCACGGTCTAAGATATACATCACATTAATAAGTCCACGTATACAGCTGCCGATTCGATTTTGTTTATTCATCCACGTCCACCATCGATTGTGACAAATGCACACAGCACACACTAACCCTCGTGAAATGGAGGGGGTTAAAAACAAATCCTGATGCTTTGCAGTTGGTAATACCTACTGTGGTCGCCACCCATTAAATTCTAAAAGAATATATGAACAATTAAAAATATTAAAGATATTCCTTAGATTTTCCTATGTATATTCTTCCAAGCCTCTATTTCTCCTCGTTTGGTGTTTTTTTTTTCAATATTACCAAATATCATTATTTTTTATAAACACATCTATCGATTCCAATAATAAAACGTTACCAAATTTGCAAAACCTTGTCCAACAGATAGCGAGAGCGAATAGTTATCAATATTCATAGATATTAGTGGATTTTATAAAAAATATTGACTAGTTCATAAGCATAAACATAATATAATATTTGATGTCATGAGTTTATCTACATGACCGTAAATGCTAAAGATCGGATGAGTTTTTTACCGGTGTAGTGCTGTTTCATGCATTTATTCAATATCTACGTCGATGATAGGATATAATAATTATAATTATCAGAGTACGATCTTGATATTAAGGTGGTTCTACTATACAGGCGCATACAAATCCTTGGCTGTGATTGGTTGGTATCCATGGTAGGCTTATGCTTACCAGAGTGTTTATACGTTTTTATCGCACAGTAACCAGGTTACCGAATTGTTGTCTAGTCACGAATTTTATTAAGATATTAACATACCGAACGAACTTTGGCGAGTTACACCAAGACACGAGGTTTATGATAAGGTAAAAAGAAACGTTTATTTACAACAGAAAGACATAATAAAAGTGATCGCCAGCTGACGGCTTTTGACGGAGGAAAAGGCGAGCACGCAACAATTAAAACAACATTAGTTAAGAAAAACAATTAAACATAATAATTATTCGGAGTCGGAAAACAATGTTTCGCGAACGGCGTCGGTGCGAAGAGAGCCAGCGGAACGGTCGAGAAGTCGAGGGAGCGGAGCTGTGGACGATGACCGTTGAACGCCGACGGCAAGGGGCGTGGCCGACGTCCGCCGCGAGCGACGCGCAGCGGGAAGAAGAAATGTGGCGCGAAACCTACCACAGAACGTATGATAAGTGAAGCTCGACTCGAACCTTCTCACTTTTGATAAGGCCACTAACACCGTCTAGTGTACTCTTTAAACTATGTTAATATTTATTATAGAATAGATATGAAATTTATTACATACGTTCCGCTAGCAATATTTGATAAGAAGATCCAGATACTTCCCAAATTTGTACCTATGTTGCCTACTCTACTTCTGAAATTGTTCAACTTGTCTGCCTAACTTTCGAAATTCTATTGCTAATGTTTAAAAAATATTGCTATACCTACCTACCAAAGAATATTTTTAATTAAATATTGCCAATGTTCCTTTTATTTATTGTTTGATATTTTGAAATTAAATATTTTATATTATTAATTAACAAAATTAATTACTATTATTTTTGAACAAATAGGTAACTATTTCCATGGTTGTATTGGTCAAATAGATATCATGATTATTTTGTATTATTTTTAAAACCTATTACAATCTATATATTTGTATCTCCTTATTTTGGTTCAGTCGATACGCACAAACGCGCGTTGTTTTTATTATCAGAGTTAAATAATTTTTTACTTTGGTTCTTCCATTGCTGATTTTAGTATCCTAATTAGATTCTTAGCCCCCAGTTTTGATTGTGTTCACCCATGGAATGGTCTCCCTTTTTGAATAGTTCAGCGCGCGCGCAATTTAACCCGGCATTTACCATAGGTTCACACGCGTATACCTATAATAGTGTGTGGGCACGTAACAATATTCATTATTTACATTCAAATATATCAGATTAAGTATACTTAAAATAAAACCATCATTAAAACCTTTGACCATTTCTGCTTACTGATATACTAGATTATGTGCCTATTAGACCTTTTAGCAATTGTTTTTGCGATTACTAAAAACAAGAATTATAAACAAATTACCTATATTTCTTATATTTTTCGGTTTGTCAAATTTGATGAGAAAACTCCAGAAAATCGAAAAATGATAACCCTTAATTATTCTTGTAAATCTGGTGGTCAATCTTTTGTTAAATATTTAGTATATGTGTATTTTAACTCTATGCCATTTCAATTTAAAAAACCAAACCTGACCTTTCAGAAAAAGTACTACACTTAATGATCAGAGCAAGATTTCTTGTAAAAGTTGTGCACAGATAAAAAAAAAAAAACATCTTTGTAAAACCATACGTTTCTTTGCTCTACTCAGAATCTAAATAAGCGGACATAAAGGCAGAAGAGAATTTAATGTATGTCTGTAAACAATGATAAACCATTACTAACGAAAAAGAATTCTAAGCAAAATTTGATGCTTTTTCAACAGTATATATGCCATATTAAAGTATACCTAATACATAGTATTGAATACAAATAATTACCCAGGTAAACACATATGTATATATGTTAAAAATTAATTATTTACAATGTGATTTAATTTGAAGTAGGTACCTATATACCTACCTTTTTTAACAATGTGCGTTTCCATAACAATATGATTGTTTGAAAATATTAAAATAATAAAAACTTAATAATAACAAAAAATAAATAAAAAAGGTTATTGGCAACCTCACTTTTAATGGTTTAATCTTTTGTAACCTAGAAAACCTAGGGTGTTCATCATTATCTCGAATATTAATGAGTTTTAAAAAATGACCTCTCTAAAGTACCACCCACAGAACATTTCCTTTCAGAAAAGATGCTATATTTGATAATCGGATTAAGCTTTATGATAGTGTTCACATAAACAAAAAAATAACCATCATTCTAACCCAATATATTCATCCTTCTGGTCAGAATTTAAAAAATTGATTTAACATATTTGATACCTCTCTTGGATCATATTGCTGGTCACTGCTAATTATAGTTTTAATTATATCCTTATTAATTTTAGACCAAATAATTTCATTTATGAGTTACCAATCAAAGATATTTTTAAATTTTAAATATAAGTTCTGTTTATTATGAGTAAAACCTAACAGTAACCATGTATTTCTTTTAGTTCCGAATGTTATTTTATGAAATTTTTTATAAGTTGTTAGTGATTTATCAATAAAAGTAGAAATTATTTTATTAATCTCATAAAAGCACTTTTTTTATTTCTATTATATATTTTAGACCATTTTTCTTCATTTAGGAATGTTTTAATTTTATCATAATCAATACTTGAAATAAATTTACTATTATTAGTCAAGAAAATCTTATTTGGTATAGAAATGCAAGTTATAATATGGTAATATCTGTAATATTCCATTCACTTGAGTAATTAGGTATTCATGATAATGTTCAAATATATGGTGAAGACATAAACTTAACTTAGTTTTAAAGATATAAATATCAGTTAGATGAGATCTATAAATACATAAAATATTAATTAGCATTACTAAAACATTTTTAGTTTTATAATATTCGGTTCAATATTCAAAAAGAGTCTATGTTATAATTATGTCTAACAAAAACCAATTGATCATTTTGGTTTCTTTTTAAAGTCGATAAGTATAATATAGATTCTCCAATAATATAATCAAATTGTCTCAGTTGCCCGATTTCATTCAATTAGTAGAATCATATTTTTTTTCTATTAAGAAAATTTTCTAAAATGAGTTCAGACTTATATTACTACATAATATGTTCAAAAACGTATTGTATATATTTTTATTTGACAGTTATTGAAAGTATGGCTACATTTTTTAGTTTTAGCTGCTGTATAGTTCAACATTAATATATTCACAAGTGAACAATATTGTCCACACTAGAATTTGTAAGAAACTGGAAAATTAAGTTATAATAAACAAATATTATGCATTATCAAACAATAATGCTGACCTGTTATTAAAGGTACAACTTTATAAATATTCTTATAAAGTTATAAATGAAGTCAAAATTTTCAACAGTATCACAAATACCATCAAGAGCAATTCATTATAAAATTTATAAAACAAATTTAATATAAAAATAGTTTAAACATTGTTGGCATTGTGAAAAGAAAAATTAAATACTCAAAAATTAACTGCAAAACCAATACATATTTAGCTGCAATCAGAATCAAAAAAATACACTTTTAAAACTCTATTAATCGAAGTTTATTGAATAATATTCGTAATTTTTTTTACAATTGTGAATCTTAAAAATTATTATATGAAAAAAAACCTATTCAAAATACAAAACTTTTATAACAAAAACCATGGTAAAAATACAATTTCAATATAATTTGATCACATGATGAAGTAATACTAATAGAATAAATAAAAAAAAGTATAATCAAATTGTAAAATTAATCAGCTATAAATTAAGGGTGACAAAACATCATAATTGAATTGACAATATCAATATTAATATAAAGTAACATAATATTATAAGAGCTTTAAATGTTTAATAAATAAAAACATAAATATAATATACATAATATAAATCAACAAAAACTAAAAAAGAAATCACACATTTTTTGATAATTTTTCAACTCTATAAACTTAATAAATTATGTTATAAATGAATTAGATGCAGAGAAATAAGTTCATTATGCATAATTTAATTGTCCTTGTATCATTAATTTATAATGTGTCTAATTTAAAAAAAAAAATTCAATAACTTCCAAATAAATTTTTAATACATATGAATGATAATATTTAAAAGAAAAAGTACACACATACTTAATAGGTTCCTTAAAATGGTCAACAATTTAATTTGGCACAAATCAATAGGAAAATTTGGTTACTTGTAGTATTTATTGGCGGTCTGTTGTATAACCTGGAAACAAATTCAACAAAATTTGAGCTAAATTGGTATTAATTTGCATAGAGTAACGTTCTCCCAGCTCTGCTCTACACGCTGGACACTGGTAAACATCAGCACCAAATGACCTCTTCAAACATCCCTAAAAATACAGGAATTTATTTCCATATTATAATAAATATGTTATAGAAATAATGATTATTTAGTTACTAACTTTACAAATATTGTGGGAACACTTAGTGGTTATTGGATCAAAGACAATATCTTGACAACAAATACACAAAAATGTTTCTTCAACTCTATCCAAAAACATCTATAAGAATAATGATTTTTATAAGTGTAATTTGAATTTGTTTATATATTAGAAATGCTTAAAAATTAAAAATGAACATACTTTTCTGCCATTGTCTAGAGATTCCTTACAATCATCCCAATATTTTTTGTTTACAACATCTGCTTTGATTAATTTCTTCACATCCTGATCAAGTTCATAAAGCAATTTAACTTTCTTTTCAGTAGACTCATTGTCTTTGCTATCAGACTTCTTACGTTTAGTTGAAGTTTCAGGAGTGGCAGGTTCAATATAGTTTTCAGGATACTAGAATTACAATAAAATATAATTTTCATTATTTAAACAGAATTCTACCACAGGTTTTATATGGTTTTTGTAGATTTAATTATGTATAATGTTCCAGCACAAACTAGATTGTACAAGTTACAATATACAATTCACGATGTGTACAAAAATCATTGTACAAATCATAATATTCAACCCATTCACTGCCACAAATGATCTCCGATTATTGGTGTAAAATTAATAATAAGGAATCAAATCCTACAAAAAGTGCAAAGAAATTGCATTAAAAAGAAAGATAAATTGTTTTTATTTTAACCATATTATCAATAGCACTTCAAATACAGAAACACAATCAATAAAAGATCTAAGAGTCATTTAAGATAGTAAACTATATTTTAGAAGACACAAGAGGTTATATCACAAAGCCAAAAAAATGTTAAGATTTGTGAAGACATTCCTAAAGTTTTCAATTCAACAGCATTCAAGACCTTATATATTTCTTTAATATAACACCTAGAATATGCCAGTTGAACAGTGGAACATTGTGTTGTATATAGATATTTTAAACATTTAAACCTTACAAGACCAATTCTGTAGATAGAGGTACAACAAATATAAGCAGATACTAATAACACTCAGAACACTACGCAACATCTTTAAAAACCAGAAAAATCATAATTGAACTAGTATTTTTTTAGTCTTTTTACACAGATTAATCTATGCCTCTAACCTTCTAGAACAGTTTTTAAGTCAGAGTACCTATAAGACTTGCATGTCCCTACTTCAAAAACTAACAAGGTCACCATCTCACCTTAAACCAGTTCAAAAATAAATTCCAACAAATTGTATTAAGATTATATATCCAAACTACACCTACTTAATTATTCAAAATTATTTCTGCTCACTAATTCATTATTATTTAATAATTGTACCTGCAATTTTTATGATTAACATATTTCTATATTCCTTCTTTATTTACATAATATTCAAGTATATTGTTAATTAATTTTATATTAAATACCACATATTATATCAATTAATTTATTAAAGGGTGTTTACCTGTTAATTTTTAAATAAATATAATTAAATATAAAGGGATTGATGCCAAATATTTTCTTTTCACTTGATAAAAATTAATATATTATGCATTAAATATTTTAAGTTTAAGAAAAAACAATTGAGATTTGCCAATATAAATGATACTTTAAATTTATGCATAATACATTTTGTTCACATCATAAGAAAAATTGAAATAGAAATTGTAGTTTAACATAATGATGTACTATGCACATACATATTTTAAATGACAAATGCTTTCTTTGACCATGCACTATATTAAGATAATTATTTTTAACATAGATTTTAATGATTTTCATTCCACTTACAATTAATTCAAGACCTAACTGTGCCATACGTATTTTTCCCTGTTTAGTCCATGGTGCTGGTATAGGATCATCTCGTCTCAACACATACCGCCAAACTATAAATCCAGAAGCTCCAGTTTGTGGATAATATTTGACAACTTTGTAAAGGCCATCATAGCTGTAAATTAAAGTATATTGATTTTAAAAATTATACATGTACCAATTAGACGGGTTTTAAAAATTAACTTATTTTTTTAAGCATAGATTCCTACCGATTTCCCTTTTCAGGTGCATATTTAGAATGCTTTTGAAGTTTATAATTTCGAACAACTCTCACTGGTTTTCCTTTCTTCCAATCCACAGCTGTTGCTCCTTTAATATCGTTGAATTTTGCATTACAATTTAAAGCTAAAGCCCTAAAATAAATATTTTTATCAAAAGTAATTAATATAAAAATATTTGGAAGTACTATTATTTTGTATAAAATATTGTATTTATTATTATGTAAGTACTTGTTATTGCGAGTTAACTCTTGATTACAACTTTGTGCAGCTGTGCGTTTATTTCCTGATAGATCTCTTCCTCCAGAACCTGTGTACATGAATTCATCACCATTATCAACATCATCTTCATAACCACCACTTAGCACAAGACTAAATGCACCTTGATTATCCCGGCCATGTATTCCCCCAACAGGGGGTCGGTGTATACCAGCTTCCGAAACCTAAAAAGAACATTATTGTAAAACGATTAATACATTTGATTAATAGTTTATTGAACTCACCTGAACACGGAATAACCATGTTGTTCCAACTTCCACACCAGGGATAGACCCAAAATGATTAGATGGTACTATGTTACACTTTTTAGTCCTACCAACACATGCCATACCCTTTCCCCAATCTCTTTTAGATGTGGACATATTAATTGGTGGTTTTTTCTTTGATGCTTTTAATTTTTCACCAGCTTTAACAATTTCGTTTTCATCATTTTTACAAGTAGGGCAATACCTGAATTATTTAAATACAATATAAACATAATATAACAATTTAATATAAATACTCATTTTTCTCTTGGAAACAATACAAAAAATTTAATTTTCACTTACCAATCATCAATCGGTATCTCTTTTAAAGGTGGTGTGAGGCATGCTATATGGTATGAACTATTACATTCATCACATAAAATTTGTGTGTCTTCATTGTCTTTGAGACCACAGATATGACAACCACATTCCTTACATTTTTTTTCCTTATTATCTCTGCATGTTATACACATCAAAGGACCAACTCCTTTTCAAATGATAAAATAAAATTAATAGGAAATAGGTACAAAACATATCAAATTAATAATATATTACTCAATGTAACAGGCTCAGTTTGTATTATTTTATCATCTTCTGGTGTTCTTTCTGTTATTAAAGTGTTTGGTTTTATTTTAAAAATATCATCCAGAAATAACATACGACAATTTTTTAATACAGCCTGTTCTTTTCCAATATATACATCTCCAGTAACTTCATCACCTTTCTTAGTAGATTTCACCTTTTTGATCAACACATCGTACCAATAACCCCGTTCTGAGGGGTATTCAGCATTGTAGTTCATAAGTACTGTATCACCAGGTTTTAATTGTTCAAGAGGCACAATTTCAGAAGAACGCGGTCTTATCTCATTAAATTCAACTGCAATAGGTTGTTCATTGGGGCATCTAAATTTATTAATTGATTATAATAATAAATAGTGTACAGAATTTTTAACATTAAAATCACATACCCTGTAAATTCGACAACATAAACAAGCCCATTTGTTTCCTTAGAATTTGATGAAGTATTTGGATTGTCTAAAGTATGTGATATGTTTTTTTGAATCTTTAGTAATTTCCCTGTAAACCAGGATTCATAACTAGAGTCTTTCACGTCAACATAATCACCTAATTTAAAATATAGACAATGTGATACATTGTCTATATTTTCCTGAAAAAAAAAAGTTATTAATCCGATTCCTTAATTTTCTTTATAAAAAAAAATTATAGAAATTTACTGCTAAAGTAGGAACTTTTGGGAGTGCTATTTTTGAAGATGGGCTTTTAGGTTTTTCTTGTTTCTTCACCATTAATTGAATAACATCATTAATATTTATACCATAATCAAAGAGTCTATATTCTTCTTCCAGCTGAAACAAACATCATAATAAAAATATGTCCTAAAATAATGGGGAACAGTTACTATTATAGATAATTTAATGTATACCTGTAAGCAACAATATAAACCATTGCTTACAAAAAATGATTCTAAGCAGAATTCAGTTAATGGTGATTGTCGACAATATATATATATATATATATATTTATTTATTTATCATATTATATAGTAAAATAATTAAATAGGCTTTATATATTTTCTTTAATAATATTTGATTAGTGTTGCACAGATTTTCCCAGTTTTTTACATTTCATGAGAAAACTCTAGAGAAAATAAAAAAAAAGGCCTGTTTAATGTACCTCCTCACACTGATTTCCTTTCAGAAAAGTTGCTACACATAAAAATTGGAGTAAGTCCTCTGGTAGAAAAGTTGTCTACAGGAAAAAAATTACATATCTTTCTAAAACAATGAGCTTCTTCACTCCATTCAGAATCTAAAATATAAACACAAACTATCATATATCATATTATGTATAGATATTATATAAAACAATAATCCCTATTTCCAAAAACTAAAATTCACAAACTAAGAAAAGCTATATCACATACATTTCATAACACTTAAATTTCGTAACACTTTAAATCAACAATTCTCGACATGGACAGTACTACCCCTCATTATGGGCTTTTAACTAAGGGGGCGCCTTCATTGTGAAGAAATATATATCTGTATCTAGTATAAAATAATTTAATAATTTTTAGACACTACAATAACAGTGAAATGCAGCAAAATAACAGTGAAAGGTCCCATTTTTATACAGATATTTCCGACAATATTGTATACTTGCATTTATCACAAGAAGTTGTAATCTAATGTGAATGGTAGTTATATTTATTTGTAATTATAATAAAATGTCAGAGCTCAAAATGTGAAGATAATATTTATTTTTTACTTTAATTAAATGGCAGATTATAAAAACTAAACTGTAACTTTTTTAAATTTATTAAGAGTAATAAAGTTTGGGAAACATTGCTTAAAATGTTTATATTTTAAAACTGAAAAAAAATTGAAGTTAAAATAAATTGATTAAATTTAATGATAAAATTAACCGTTCTTGAATAAAACACTTGTGTACTACACATCAAGCACATATGTCTCATTAATCAATGTATTTTTAATTCATTGTACAACAATATTATCATATAAAATAAAATTTTTGCTAACACATTTTTTCATCATTGTATTAATTTATTTCACAATAATTAAACCTCACCTCTAATAGAGTAGATTGTTAACAGTTTACATAAATATGTAATATATATTATATAAATAATATGCTTCACTTAAGTATTATACGGATTGGTGTACTACGAAAATTTTGTGGGAGATTAAGTGTGCCACATTGTTAAAACTGTTGAAAACCACAGAGTTAGACAAATAAAAAATTTTAAAATAAGATATAAAGAACACATTTCTGAATTAAAATTTAAAAAAGATTGCTTCAAATCCAAATTTTACTAAACATGTTTTAGAAAATAACCATAATATATAATAGCTTTAACATTAATACAGACTTAGAAATAATAAATACCCAAAATAACATTTACATTAATGCAGTTTTAGAAGAATTACATATACACAATGAAATTAAAAAAAAATGTAATAATATTTTAAATGTACAAATTGATTTTAAAAATAATATTTTATTATCAATAAATTTTAGATAATAAATAATAACCAAAAAATTTATATTTCCAAACATATCTATTCCTAATAATACATTATAATAACATTTTAAATAATCTCTCCTATTAAAATAAATTAATTGTATGTAAAACGACCAATTTGTATACATTTTATCTAGTATTCCTTTATTTAATTTATATTCAATTTTAAATTTTGACGAATATATCGGATGATGATTTTTTAGTACATAAATAAAAAATTAATTTATCATTCATTCATTTATTTAGTTTTTATTTTTATATTTAAGAGTATAAACCATTTTAATAATTTTGTTTTACTTTATTAGTTTATTATTTAAATAAATTTGTGGGTAAAATATTATAAATCTGAAAACAAATTTAAAAAACTTATTTTTTCTTATTGCATAAACCAGAATGGATATTTTTATTTTGTACACAGTAGACATTGAGTTAAAATAAGTTAGACCCAAATGATCAACAAAATATTATTTTGCAAATTTTACCTGTAAATCATAAACTCTAGATTTAACAAATTTTTTTATTTGTAATATTGTATTTTTTTTTTATATAGAAGCCTTACTGGTAGAGCACCTAGAAATTTGTCTTTTTTTTTTGTTGAACTCTCCGTTGGTTTTTTATTAAAAATTATTCTTGATATGTTATTCTGATTTTGTTGTAGAATGTTTATATTCTCACCTTTAATACCTTCCCAAACTAGAAGACCACATTGGAAAATTGATTGAGAAAAAGCAAATAGGTATTACATACAAATTTAATTGATAACAAGTTTAATGATTTTATAAATCAGCGGTTCCCAACCCATGGGCCATGAGGTACTGGGTTACTCTGGCCGAGGATATAAGCCAAGGGTTAGTAAATCCTATATTATTTATGTTATTATAATATAAACGTCTATATTTCAACTGAGATTTAGTAATAATCAGACAATTATCACTATCGTACAATTCCACTGTACAATATAGGTGTTTTTATTTTTACCTGCATATTAGTTTAGTGGGCTTCAAAGTTTTTTTTTAACAAAATTGGTAATCCGCACTTAAATTATTAATGTGTAGATCCCATCTTAAATTACTATCAAAAATTATACTTTAACAGATTTTGGATATTTCTTTTGTTTTCAAGTTTGTAGATTCCATTTTGTATTAATGTTATAATTATGAATTAATAATGGAGACTCGTAGGTATTACACATTTATTTATTGAAAATTTCATATAATTACATGATGTATCATAATTCATAGTTGAGCATATTTTATTTAAACAATTGTATGTTAAATTTAACCCTTCCATAGCTTTAAGGTATAGCTTTTTCCAAGAATTATCTGGGAATAATAGGCAAGTGTCATCAGCATAAGTCACTATTTTACTATCAATTGATTAATTACATACCACATTTATGAATAATATTAATAAAATTGACATATCACACTACCCTGAGGAATATCTTATTTTATAAAATTTATATTACTTGCAATATCATTTAATTAGTTTTCTATTACATAGATAGCTTTTAAACCAAATTGGACTGTGATTATTTATCTGAAAGTAGGTAAAATTCTAATACCTACGGAATCAAATGCATTAACTAAATCTAAGAAGTTAATACTTTATTATCATTGTCTAATTTATCATATATAAATTGTGTTACATCATATAAAGCATTCCTGAACCGAGTCTGTAACTTTACTAGTTATTAGATAATAGGTATTTTGAGGTATCTAAAGATCCTTGATTTAATAATTTTTTTAAAATTATATACAAATTTGTAAACATAGATATGAATCTATAATTTCTCATAATTTTGCAATGCCTCCCCTATATTATATTAAAATGGTTTGACTAAAGCGAGCTCAAACTTATTCAGGAAAACAATTTTTTTTTTTTTTTTATGTAAAACCAAACATTTTTTTAAAATAAAATAGGTATAATAGGTAAAATAGGTTTTGTATAATATATATTTTACTTTACAATTAAATTCCACACTTGCATATCTTAATCATTGATATAATATAAGGGTTATCTTTATTACTTATAATGATATGACAATAATATTATTAAATCAAATTAATTATTAATACATTTATATTCATTTGTTTATACACATCAATGGTTAAAAGGTAATAGAGCAAAATCACCACTTTCCAAATTGTTTTCTGTACCTGGTCCAGTCGTTCTATCGAAATATGACTATTTTTTTTATTTTTATTTTTTTCATATTATTGATTAATTAATGATTATTTGTAGTAAAGGTATTTAAAAAATTATATTATATAAATGTAAGATTATATTAATTAATTTAATTAATATAAACTTAATTTAACAAACTCCAATTACCACTAATTTTTAAAAGATTTTTTGTACCTGTTATAATATAATAAAACTTCAATATAATGGTCACCTAAGGGACTAAAAATAATGACAGCTATTTAGAGGTGATCGTCCTTTAAAAGTTCCCTATAGTCATAACACTTGACGGGACCAAATTAATGATCATTACACAGTGAATACAAGTCTTACTGTAATAAATACAATTACTAAGTTCTGATAAGTCATTGAAGTAAATTAAGCATTCTACATTATAAATATTTCTAAGAACATACCTTATTCTTTGGGTATTAATTAACTAAAACCATTTAACTAAACTATTAACCCAGCTTGTTTTTTTTAGTAGAAAATAATATGACTTTTTTATGAAAAAAAAACTTAACAAAAATAATTTTTTCTTTAGTTTTAAGTGCTATAAAATCATAAAAATTTAATGTAAATTACTTGTTTCTTTTTAAACCACTATAAAAATATTCAAATAACAATACCATAAACCAAAATGATAAATTGATGTAACCACCAAAGTTTTATCAAGTTTTACTAAAAGTGCTGCTAGTGCTGCTTACAACCAACTTTTTTAATCCCACTAGTTCTATGACCTTATGTAAAACATCAATTGTTGATTATAAACATATGATATTGATATTTAAGTTGGATCATTTGATGTATAATTATGCAGTTAAACAATATGTAGAAAAGTAGACTGAAAAAGGTATCACCTAATCCCTTTTACCTTCCTACTATTGATAATAGTGTATATATGATAAGACAGTACACTAAATTAATACTTTCAAAATAAACTATCTATATTAGAAAGTATAATTTATTTTTACAAACACATTTGGATATTATTGAAATTATTGGTAATAATTAAGCTATGATAGAATTCATAGCAAATTCATAATTTCATTTGAAATTAAAACACAATATTATGTTGGAAATAAACATATTTTCATTTGGAATAAATATATTTATTTAAATTGTATTATATTCTTCTAGACCTACTTCATTTACTTTGTATTTATAGGTACCCACACATTATATAATATACCTATAAATGAACAAAAACACTTAAAATATTGTATACTTCACTAAGTAGGTATATGAATATTATATAGTATGGATAACTATGAGAAGAGTATATAAATATAATTAAATTATCTACAAAGTTATTTAAATACCATTAGATGTTTATTTGGGTTATCTATTTAAGCGTCAAAAAAACAGCCATTTGGATATCCTTTCTATACATAGGAATGAGTATGGGGAGGCAGGGTGGGAAGCTACCACTCCTACGTTAAAATGGGTTGAATTTTTCTTTCAAAAAACTGAAATTTCAATTAATATATTAAATTTATAACTAAATGAATTATAAATAAATAAAAATACTTTCATCACTAATATTAATTGATTCATTAACTAATAACTAAAATAATATTCAATTATATATTATATAATTTTACATTTCGCAATGTGAACAGTGATTTTTGTACACATTGCAAATTTAAAGTATTTTCCTAATAAATGTTACATATCAGTATATCATATAAAAATATATGTACCTATAGGTCTTTAATCTTTACATATTAGTAGTATACTCAAGGGCGGATAAGCATATCGAGAAATCAAAAATCTTTCCGATGGGCTAGTTAATGTATGGGCCACTATATTATTATATTATTACAAAAAAGTTATATTTTTATAAAATAAGCATAAAATATTAAAAAAAATCAAACATGAAGGTAATAGTTAGGTACTTATTGGTACATGTGTACTATTACCAGCAGACGAAGTTAGTACGATAACCGAAAAATACTATTATTTTATCCTTTAAAATTTGAATATTTTTATTAATACTCAATAATATATTTAATTGTATAATAAGAATTGTTATATAAAACTGTTATAACCATAGTAAAAATTTGATTTTTATAATATCTAGTTACTTTGTAGCAACATTATTGCAAGGTTTGCGATGTGTACAAAAATTATTGTTACACATTGCGAAATGTACAATTCCGGACTTAGTATGCAAAAAATATATCTATATAAATAAAAATGAATCTCTATACCCTTGGTCATCGTATCACGTGAGAACAGCGTCACCAATTATGCTGATTTGTTTTTATTGTATTCATAATTGACCGGGCAAGGTTTTAAGAAAGAGAATTTTTCCTACGTCGGTATTTTACTTCGATAATTAAATTTCTAAGACGATAATAAGAAAAATACGATTATATAGAATATCTCAAATAACATAAATATTAAAATATCGAGAAAAATGTATAACATAGGGCACGTTATTATTATGAAGTTCAATAAAATATGAATAACAAAATAGCTATAGTAAAGGTAGTATAATTCACAATATATTCGTATAAATGAGTACTTCGATTAATGTACTCTGAATGTTTTTGGACACGTACAGAAATTATAAGATAATAAAAATAAAGTAACCGGGTTTTTCTCGTAGTTATTAGAAATCTCATTTCCAAACTTTTACCGTCGGATTTACCCGGCCGAGCTGATAACGTTTACGATAGTAAAATAATTTAATTTTGGATATATTTAGAAAATCCACCACTGTCGTCAAAACAAACTGGCAATTCCATATAATTAATAACCATTGCATTGCGATAAAATAAGAGACCAGTTTACACCGGTACATATACAGAGTGATCGAAACATTATTATTTTAGAAAATGTATTTTTCAACTCTGAACACTTAGGTATACTATACATTTAATTTTAAGACAGCAACAATTTTTTTTTTAGGGGGGGTTAGCTACATCGTCTTATGTATTAAATATTTCTTAATAATTTATTTATTTTATTTTTACGGGGTCGTGTTGAAAACGTTTTAAAAAATAATTTTCTGTGGCTTGTACGTAACCGAAGTCGAAAAATTTTGAAAATTTATTTTATTTGTCCACACTATAAAATTACAATTTATAATTATTGAACAATAACATAACTTATGGTTGCACTATAACTAAGACTTTTAGATTAGAAAGGTTCAGGTTCAACAAGGTAAATAAATAGTTTGTTTTTCGCTTTTCTAAACAATTTCGTAAAGTGGAATTGTCCTGATGCACTGAATCCTCCAATAACTATAATTAAAACTAATACTACAGGCTAATAACTAAAACTGCTAGATTTAACTAAATATAATTAAACATACATGAATTAGATACTTATTATATAGGTACGGATTAATAAATTGGCCGGAGAGTTTAAAATAAACGAAAAAAAAAAAACGGTCAATATCGAGACAAACGCATCTAAAATTTTTCTTTTATATATATATATATACGTATAACAGTTTTGGAATCCATGAGCCGTCATTAACCGTAACGTGTGTGTGTCGAAAATTTTCAAAACACGAGGTTTTCTGCCACCGTCGAAGAAACTACCACGTGGTCTCGGGCACGCAACAACGATGTCGAAAAATATCGACACGCGGGAGGAAGATGTATTAAATCGAGAAAATATCGTTTTAAATGAATAAAAATAATTCATTCTCACTTGCTTGCCGCGAAAAAACATTCTCTGGCATTCCGGGACCACGAAAAATTCTTTCTCCACAAGAGTCTTCAGGTCTTTAATTAAAGTCGTCCGGGATACGATTATTGTGACCGCTTGGCCGGTGTCCATCAATTTTACGCGTACGTACATGACTATGTCCGTACGCGTAACACTGTATAAAATTGACTATGAATATTGCGTTTTGAAATTACATGGTGTACCGCAACGAAGAAAAATAATTGTAAATAATGAACGCGGAAACGATGTTAACGAGGTAAGAACCAAGAGAAAACAAAATTGGTTGTCGGATGAGCGCGGTGCGCGCGGACGAAAACGCTCCGGGCGTTCGTCAAAAGTCGGTAACTTGTCGTCGCCGTTCGGCGGAGCGGCGACGATACGGCCCCACCTAATGTTCCATTATTTCGTTTGTTCTTATCGCTCGAATACGATCGGTTTTAGTTAAATTATAATTAGAATTATTTTATTATTTTGTTTTCCAGGAAGTTCCTTCGAAAAATAAAATATTATTAAATTTATTATAACCGAGAGAAGGTATCGGACGAAGTATATGTAAGAAGTATATGTTTAGTCATCTCGGTCGATGGCATGGCAAAATAAAATTTTAAATAATAAAACAACTGAGTAGCCTTTTGACAGCTGGTTATTATTTTGATCGTTTCGGTTAGAATTAATTTTTGAACGGGAATAACAAAATCAGACGTGTGTACAAGGGGGGAAGGTTAGGAGTTCAACCCAGTCCCCCCCCCCGAAATTACATGAAAATTATGATGAAAGTAGTTTTTTAATTGTTTCAAAAGTGATATCTGTCAACAAGGAAGATAAATACAATTTAGGATTTATTTTTATTTTATTACTAGATAGTAGGTATACATTGTTATTATTATCATTTCTAATTTTTTGAAGTTTTCCTGCTTTAAGGAAAATAAATGATACGGCGACATGGTCCACATTAACATCACAATAATATGAATTACGCTGTCGTTTAGACTATGTTCACTAAAAAAATATTAAATGGAAAATTTGGTAATAGATTGACCTAAAAGACTAAAACTGAATGTTATACAATATTGACATTTTATAAAAAATAAATAGTCCTACAATTAAAAGAATTCTTTGTTATAAGACTATGAAAGTGTACGACCTTAACCCTCCTCTAACCCCCGAAATATTTTTTTGTAGACACACCTGAATAAAATTATTACACATGAGAATAATTTTTGAAGTAGATTTATGTTGCTGTTTTACTATAAAATAAAATAATATTCAGTAGCGGATTTAAATAAAAAGGCCCAGTCGGAAAATAAATTGGAAAATTAGGTAGGTATGAGTTGAGTTATTTATAAAACTAAATTTAAAACACATAATATTATTTTAATCTGCATCTGAATTTGATTCAATACAATCGTACGCGTTTTACGTTTTTTAGGTACATAATGGAGTATTACGTTTGATATTAATTATTAAGTAGTGAGTAATTTAAATCAAAAAAGAGCTGATATTGGGGACGAGCGTGGCCACTATTTTGTAGGTAGGTAGTGGGGAAGGTGAAATACACACAATTATTTAGTTTATACCTGTAACCAACGATGTATCATTGGAAATTGTTAATAAAAAACGATTCGGTGCGAATTTCGATTGTACGTGTTTTGAAAGGTTGTAATATTTACGATTTTCGTCAAAATTTGATTTTAAAACAAACAAAAAAGTACTTTCTATATTGCACTCAATTTTATTTGTTGGAACATTCTTTCCCTGTTACCTACTTAACGTGGTTTTCTAAAAACAACTTTTACAGAACTCAGGTTTGAACTTGCGACCCCTGAGATGACATCAGGTACATACCACCATTATACTACGACATTCATACAATAAAATCGACAATATTGAGTTATTGTACATAACACATATAACATCCGTATGATATTAGAACTTTAAAAAGCTATGATTTTAAAACTAAGTTGGTCCGCTCAATTCTGACTCCCTATCATTCTTAAATCAGCAATAGGTATATATATGATTAAAACAAAATAAAATTTAACAATTTGCATGGACCAGTAACTAGATTTGTTTCATATAATATTTTAATCAAACGATTTACGTCAAAATTTGATATTAAAAATTATACATAAATCTCAAATATTTTTTTTTTTGCCACAAAGTACGACATTTAAGGAACCTCAAGTTAAATTTTCATGCATTTCTGTTTAGTCTAACAATTTTATCCATAGATTACCTACCGAATAAAAACTACGTACAAAACTCGCAAAATTAATATATCTATCATTATCTTAAAAATGGATCAAATATTTTTAAAATTTGACCACGTCTATAAAAAGCAAATAGGTTAAAGTTTTGAATATATTAAATTAAATTACATTAAAAAACAAAATTGAAAATAATAAAAGCACTGTTTTCGTAAAATTTCCCGGTATTTTTACGTTTTTTTTTGGTTTTGCTCAATTATTAAAAAAAACTACAAAGATAATTAAAATATGACTTTCTTGTTTACCGACTAGATAAAAAAATTCAACAAAAAAAAATCTCTTGATGTTTTTCTATTAGAAAAATATTTATAGTAGAAAACCTAAGCCGTAAAAGTTAAAATAATGAAATCGTTGTCGTAATTTGAATTATTTCGAACATTTTTAGCTCATACACCGTTACACAACGATACACACTATCCATTTTTTATCGTTTTACGATGTTCGAACGATACGGACAGTTTTTTAAAAACGAATACCAAACCTCAAAATCAACCACACACTATCAACATTATTTTCAACGTATTTGTTGTATTTAATCGCATATTATGGCTCCTGTTTCGTGCACCGTAAATTTAGCTTTGGCAGCTACTGCCGTGGCATTGGTCCTTAAAACTAAAGATAAAAAACAAAAGAGAAAATTGACTAAAGATTGGCTACTGAAAAGATTGCAATATTCACATGTAAATTTATTAAATGATTTTCGGTTCCATTCTGAAGACTGGCACAATTACTTTAGGATGGATAAGAAACCTAATTTGTATTACTTCAGTTATTTACACCTCTAATAGTAAAACAAGATACTTATAACGAAAATCAACCCCTCATGAACGGTTGCAGCGAGTGGCGACATTGCGCTTTTTAGCTACTGGTTTTTATAACTTACAGTTTTAGTTCGAACACCGAAAACGGACACGCACCTTCGGCTTACTTCATTTCGAACACCAAACACGGACAAAAAATCAAACTCCTCAATTTTTATTCCGCTTCCGTATACAGTTACGTAACGTTTTTCATCCGTTTTCTTGCCCACACACTATCGGTGTACGTTGTTTGAACTACACCGTATACCGTACACCGACAAATAAAATCGTAGTGTGTGGCGGCCTTGTGGAAAATATTAAAAGGAATAAAATCTATATTTTGTCATTTTTGGATTGGAGCAATATTTCTGGTAAAAAACACCGTGCAAATTTAATAAAACTATAAAAACAGTTATGTGGCGGCGTGAATTTCAAATATAATAATTAATTAATATAATTTTATTTTAAGTACTTTTTGGTGTTTTATCTTATTATGCATCTCCATAATAAATTCCCTGCGGGCGTCCATGCGTCATTAAAACCAATAAATCCTTCGCTACGTTCTGAATCTAAAAGTATTTTTATAATAATTGTACCTATTGGCTATTTCAGACCATTATTTAAAAGGGAAAAAAGTCACAACTTGTATTTTAACGAAACAAAACATACTTACGAATATAATATCAAAATATTAATAATTTCTATGACAGATTTCGAATTGTTTTATAGAAAATAAATTGACTCATAAATCAGATTCTGAATTAATATTGTCTGCTATGTCGTTTAATGAATACTTCGTCAAGATGATTTTCTGTTAAAGTCGATCTGTGATAATCTTTGATTATTTTTAACGATCTCATATATCTTTCAGTACTAGCACCTATTTATAGATAGAATAAGAAAAATTCTACATAAAAGTAGGTATTGTATTTCTTCCAACGAGCGATTAACAATTGTTTTTTTTAATATTTAGTCAGAGAGGGTTAAATTGGCCTAATCGAGCATATTAGACTTGCTCGACCGTTTAATTTGTAACTGATGATATTGTCCGACAAATAGGAAGTTGAACCCGAACAGTACTATTTTACTGACCAAACTAAATTTCCTCGACCCAGGCCTCTCATTCCCCAACTGGGCTACAATTCGAAAGATACTCCGTAAGTGGCTAACCGACGTTATATTCAAAATCAGCTTTTCACTACCATTCGTAGTTTTAATTTATTTATATATCCTGATAACGATATTTTCCACCAACATAAGTGGCACTTGGTAGAAACATATTTAGGTGCAAACCCATGAAGGGTTTTCCCTCCACACCATCCAATATTGTATTAATATTTTACTGATGCTACTACAAGATTAGTAAAAAATATATCAAATTAAAATTCCATATAATATCGTCATAATCATGAAATCACCAGGAGTCAGGACCAATACAAGTAGGTTTTTGCCTCCTTCGAACATAGCGATTAATCGCTCAAAATTAAACATGTACTATTATATGGGTTTATTCACACACGTAAACGAGATGCGCATTCGAACGCGCCGAAACGCGCATGTTTAATTTTAAACGTTTATTATCTATACCGAATTGAACAATAATTTCCCAGTGTATTTTTAATGCATTTCCGTTTTAGATAAGATACGGGCGATTTGAACGCCGCGTTATATTTTCGTTCATTTATAATTTGTGCCTTCAACCTTGTACAATCTCCGTACAATTATACAATACATTTATATTATAAAGAGGTTTGACACTGAAGAGTTTATTCTCAAAATGTCGAATAAAGAACCATTTTATGGTCTTTTTAAATTAAGAAGATATATCCTATATCGCCATTTCACATTTTAGGTTCCGAGCGTGGTGAGGGAGCATTGGTTTTACTAAGATGTTTATTTCTTTTTTTTTCTTCTAGTCTCTAGACACGTTATTCCTAGTAAAATTGCTCCGATTTTTACGTGTAGCACTTTTTCTGAAAGCTATATTGTCAAGTCGTCTAGATTATAAATTAAAGAGATTATTTTTTGATTTACGACGTCATTTTTTAAAGAAAAGCATTTAAGTGGGAAAAAAACGTAGGAAAACGTATAATTTCACGATTTCATTATTTTATGAAAATACGGACGACATTTTCTACCAGAAAAATGATTTAATCGAAAAATCACAAAACACGTTTTTTGTTGTCCTTTTGATTTCTTTCTCACGGTATCATCGCCAAAACTTTTAAGCCACTTTTGAACTTTTAAAGAGTTTTAATTTTTGGTAGTTTTTTGCTGTAAATTCAGTTATAAATACACGTAGACTTGAAACTTGGTAATAATATTTATTTTTGACTTACCTAGACGTGGTAAAATTTTCCAAAATCATCGAACGACTTTTTTTTTTTTAAATAAACGTTTTGAAATCAAATTTAAACGAAAATAGCAAAAAAAATTATGGCATTTCAAATTGTGTATTACCGAACTTATCGTTGTTTACAGATATAATTGAAATAACCTTATGTATCCTACCTTTCCAAATTCCCACCTACAACAGTGGCTGCACCCATCCTTAGTATCAGCTCTTTTTTTATTTTTATTTTTGTTCATATTCCTCGTGTAGTGCGAACATAACACATGCTTCTATACCGTTAAAGCTTTCTATTTCTGAAAATATTAAACGAAATAACAGTGGATTGCAACGCGAAGTACTGTACATGTGATCATGTACGATGTACAGTAACAAGACTAGTATATCACTAAATATAAAGTATTAGCGTGCTTTTTATCTTTGAGAAACTCGTGTAATCGAAGGACTTTGCGTTTTAAAGCTTGTTTTACACAAAGCGAAGTAATGCCCGCGAACGCGATTTAAAATCCTAGAGGTTTTTAATCGCTAATTTCACATCGGTTTCACACTAGACGATTAATCGCTCGATACGAATGACCTGTGAACATTAATTCCCGACAATTTTCGAATTAAATAATTTAACTTTTATTTTACATTTAGTCGTGTAGACATCCTGGTTGTGTGAAGAGGTCATTTGTAGTCGTTCTGTACATACTTTTACAAAATTAATATTATTCAATCAATGTGGTCATTCAATTTTTTTAAAATGGAAATATTAAACACGTAAATGTAATTTATTATAGCCAAAACAATGTTTGATTTTAGCCGACCGCATTGCACGTTCGCCTAAAATTAAACAAAAGCGATTTCTTGCGATTGTTCGTGAATTGTATCTGGGTGATTATTTTCGTGTGAATATGTTGACTGAAATATAGCAGTTTAATTTGATCGAATATTTGCAGAGATTTTGAATCGCGTTCGTATGAAACAGGCTTAAAATCGCAGCGTTTGAAACACGCAGAGATCTATAGTAAAAAGTCTGTAAATAGATGGAGTTTTAGTTCAAATAAATTTTAGTGTTGATATTTTTTATTTCTGTCAGACCGTTGACGAGTTATCTCCACTTTTAATTTTGAGTTGGAGGAGAGTAGTGATGTAACATTTGTATGGCGGTACTGCGCGCGACGTGTTAATAATGCACCACTACTCTCCTCCAACCTAAACTTAAAAGTGAAATATCTCGTCAACAGCCTAACAGAAATCAAAAATGTCAACACTAAAATTTATTTTAACTAAAACACCATCTATTTTTAGACTTTTTACTATAGATTTCTATTTGAAAATCAAAAGTAAATGGTAAATTTACTCCCGAATAAGGGTGACGAAAAATAACATATATATAAAATTGTAGAGCTTCTAGTTTCTAGTGGCGTAATTTGGTGATGTTTGTGGGGGGGGGGTTAAAATGCTTTACATTTTATTACATTTATTACCCTCCACTACAATAAAAAAAAAAAATTGTATTTATCACAATCACCTTTTTTTTGCAATAAATGTATGTACCTATGCATGTGATAATGCATATAATATTGTTATAGTCTAGTCTTATCAATCTAGACAAAATAATACTTGACCACTAGGTGGTTTATTTTTGTACCACTAGCATAATGTAATACTATATAGGCATATTTGTGCAATACTGTAATAGTGATACTTATGCTGCCCTGCTATTGTAAAAGGCAGTATTTACAAAAATGCAAATGTTGAGAAAATGGGTTTTTCTTATTTTTGAACTTTTTCGCTTGTTAACAATATTATTCAATCATTTTTTGATCATTATTTGTAGTTCTTTAATTCATAAATCGTTCTGGATAATTTTCTTTTTCCTAAAATCAAATATTTATAGTTTATACCTTTTTTTGGCCAGATTAAATATATACTACATTAGTGATAACCACAAATTATTACAACTACAATTAAAAAAGCAGTATCAACTATACACATATATTCTATTATTTTAAAAAAAACATAACAACAAATTATAAACATCATAGTTTGTTTGACTATTTATGTATTTAATAAATAAAAATTACTTTTTAAAAAATTAGGTTCCAATCTTAGGAATTAGTTAATAATTATTGTTAACTATAAAAGAATTTATAATGTTCACATTCAATTATAAACATGTAGATACTGCTTACTGTTGGTTATATTATCTAAGGTTACTAGATACATACACAGTATGTATTCCACTAAATAAATTTACTAACCGTACCAATGAGCAGTAACTACACAACATATTATACTGCCTTTTTTTTATAGAATATATCATTTACTGCTTATTAGTTATTTGTCTAGTATTCAGTGATATTTTGGTAGATATATACTACATATGTAAAGCTCGTTTACAGGGTCTTTTGATGTTTTTCTCCATTTTAACCTAGAAAAATCTATGTAAAATGGCCTAATAAACAATAGGTACATATACTACAATAATCTTACTTATGAGAAATTGTCGGTTACTGTATTTCACTCTGGTAGAGCATAGTTGTATTTATGTATAGCTAGCATAGGGGATTAGGGTTTTTTTGAATTATTTTTATAAAATATAGACTTTATAATATAATAATATTTATAGTTAAATAAGTATATAAATGGAGTTCCCCAGTCTTTAAAAAAAAAAAAAGGTCTTGAGGGGGAATACGACACCCAAATCCCCCCTCCCTCGTAATTACACCACTGCTTGTTTCTTTGATGTTCTAGAAAATAAATTCCGAAAAAAGTTAATACTTTCCAAGATAATAAGTGTACCCACTTAAATGGATCACTCGGTATATATTATGTAGAACTATAATATTATAGAATGATATGAAAATTTAATATAATAATATTTGATGATTTGGGTTTTTATTCCTGTTATATTTTCTGAGTACTCAGTGGTACGACGGCAGTTTCTTATCGCTATTTTCGGGCTTTACGTTTATTATATTGAAACAGTTGACTATATTGTCATCTAATATCATCTTGACTATATTGTTTGGCATTATTGCGACGCGCCAACATTATTCACACAGTTCGTAACCCTTCAACACGGTTTACACGATCAAATATTTCATCGAATTTTTGATATACGTCAAACTTCAAATATTTTAAAAACGCTTCTAAAATATTTGACAGTTTTGTCATTTATTGGATAACTAGATTGATAACAATTTGTTATCAACGTATATCATGATTATGAAATATAATCTACACATTTTATACAAAGGCATTGTCATATTTTGTATTCCAAATGTAATTATTATTTATTAAATTTGATTGTCTATATAAAACTTAAGGCTGCGGCTACATTAGATCTGTTTCCTATCCGATCCGACAATCCGACTAGTCGGAAGAAAAATAAGATCATGTACATTATCGGTAGTAGTTATATTTATCCGACCTGCCCGTTCCCGACGTACCGTCTAGTCTTATACGTCGGAAGAGAAAGGAATCAATTTGATTTTCTTCTTTGGTCTATTATCCAAATATATTTCGTACATTTTTCGGTTTTTTGTATTTGATGAGAAAACTCTTAAGAAAATCAAAAAAGACCTTCTTAAAGTACCTCCCCGCACCGATTTCATTTCAGAAATATTGCTATCATTAAAAGTTGGAACAATATTGCTGATAGAAAAGATGTCTATCGATATATCGAAAGAAAGTATCGATACCGGCGGTAGTGCCATTACTACCGCCGTAATTGAAGCTGTAGTCCCGAGTCTGGCATTCTGCTCACTCTTTTTTTCACTGGGCATTTGAATATTGATTGTATGTCTCTGATTACCATAGAACTTTTGTGATGTACAAGAACTTAAACATGGCTGCTTGAACGAAAAATCTTACGACGGGACCCCCTGACAAATATCATTTGTATAACGGGCAGTACTTCTACTATTATTCTCCACTTAATTTTAAGTAATTTTGGATTCTTTTTATCTGTGCACAACTTTTCTACCAGAAGACTTGCTCTGAGTTTTAAGTACAGCAGCTTTTCCGAAAGGAAACTGGTGTGGGGAGGTACTTTAGAGAGGTCATTTTTCGATTTTCTCAGGAGTTTTCTTATCACATTTGAAAAACCGAAAAAACAGAGGAAAAACAGAAAAAACGTAGGAAAACTGGGAAAATCGGTACAACATTAAACAAATATTGTTAAAGAAAGTATATTAAACCTATTTAATTATTTTACTATAAAATAATATATATTGTTGACAAAGCATCATTATCAACTGAACTCCGCTCAGAATTGTTTTTCGTAAGCAATGATAAACCATTGCTTACAGGTATACATTAAATTATCTATATCAGCGGCTGCACCTATCCTCATTATCCTAGGAAGTCTTTTTTTTTTTTTTTTATTGGCATAATTATTATTTTAAACACGTTAGTCTAAGCCAATACATTTAGTAAATAATTTATCTGATTCCATCTCCTTCGAGGTAACTATTCTCCTTAACACTTAAACATTTTCTTATCAATATTATTATTTAATAAAAAAATTAAAATTCCTGGTCGTCTCAACGTTAGTAATATTAGAAAGTATGCTAACATGACTATACAGGTACTTGCTAAGAACGAGTGCGATAAAAACGTGGATTCTATTATAATTACTAAAAATAATTTCATATGTAATAACTGCTGTTACCTGCCTTAGGACAAGTATATAAAAAAAAAAAAAAACATTAACAAATATTAAATAATATGAAGTGTACATGCACTATATACAGGTAGATCCCTGAAAATAACCCTCGTGGTCGATGTTAAAGAACTAAAATATAGTTAACTTGCAAGTATAGGATTCCCTATTATATAGGTACCTTCAGTGCAGTAGTGTAGTCATAAATATTGTTTTGGGTATACATCTATATTCTGAAATGTATGATACATACAGGAAGGCTTTGCCCCCCCACAGTGCTGTAGGCAAGAATTTGTAAGGAGGGGAATGAAGTGGGATTACAATAGTACTTATATATTAAAGTTAATTTAAAAAATACCACATATATAATAATACATTTATATACTTTCCATGGTGCAAGGGAGGGTTGAACCCCTTACTCTTCTGCGTGTCTATGGCCCTGCCCCCCATATAACAATTAACTTAGATTTATATATTATTATATATTTATCTAAATAAATTTATTTAGATTTGAAAGATCTTTTTTGTTAAATTAAATGTAATAAATTATAAGTGTACCTATACTATAGGTACCTAATTTATTAAATCATATTGATTTTTACTTGTAAAATGTACACATAAATATACTAAGCGTTTTCACATAAATACAATATGTTCATACATATTACTTACGTTCTATGTAGTATTCAATGTTTGTAGTTACTGATGTTAGTTTATGACGTTTGGAAGGTTTTAATATAAAATAATTAGTGTTTGTACTGTGCCACGGCAGATGATTGAGGTCGATGAATGACAACGAACTACGAACACGATAATACAGATAAATCGTAATAAAAACAGAATTCGGTCACAATCCGCTTATGCACGGCAACGTTGTATAATTCGTGTCAAAAAGTGGAGAAAATCTAGTACTGTTGAACAAATTTGTGCCCACCGCCCTATACCCGTATAAATTGACTTTTAGAACCTATCATGACAACATTTTGTCATGGTACCTATATAGTGTGTACGTATTTTAGGTGGCTACAGCCCCATTTGCGCTTTAAAGTAGCCTATTTGTGACTCAGAGTAGCCCATTTGCGCCCCGAGGGATGTGAACAGATGCGTCTGAAATATAAGGTACCTGCCAATATTTAAGTAGCCCCTTATGCACGGATTTCGCCTACAACGTTGCCGCTATTTTTTTACACGTGAAACTTGTGATTAGTAATTTGTGTAATGTTGCACAACGCATTCACCGAGATAACTATAATGAAGTACAAATGAAGTAAAATTAAGATAAAATTGTATAGAATTTACTAATATATCGATAATAATATCGATAACGATGCAGAGTTGGGCACTATCGTCGATACAAGTATCTTAGTCCTTAGATACAATTGTATCATATATCTTGTATCGCGATATAATTATAAGAAGTATCGAGTACCTTGTTTCGCGATACATTTTTGGTCAATGTAATGTGTATTTCATAAAAAAATTGTATCGAAAGATACATTAATGCAACATTTTGAAAAAATATTTACGATATTCTTTTTGTAAGCTCTTTTTTTTTTTACAAATATAAACATATCTAAATTTTAATTTTGATTCACTTAAAATGTTTTCAATTATAAATATGAGAATTGAGCACAAATAACGACGATTATATTATACAAACTACGGATTTATATTATGTACTAAACGGATAATATTTTTCCACATTTTATTTATCTTCAAATAATCAAAAAATATTATTATAAAAAAAAATGGAGATGGGTGTAGCCACTGGTATTGATAGAAAGTTGCAAAGGTAGGCTATAGACGGAAATTTAATGTATATCTGTAAGCAACAATAAACCATTGCTTACGAAAAAACGATTCTGAGCTGAGTTCAGTTGATAGTGAAGCTTTTCAACAGTATACATGTCATTTTGTGACATTCAAACAAATTAAATAGGCTTTATATATTTTCTATATATTTTTGCTTAATGTTGTAGCAATTTTCCCAGTTTTTTTTAAGTTTTTCCCTGTTTTCCCATGTTTTATTTCGGTTTTTCACATTTACTGAGAACTCTTGGGAAAATCAAAAAATGACCTCTTTAAAGTAAAATTAACCTAATGAAATTTTCTTTTAGAAACATTGCTATCTTTACAAGTTGGTGCAAAATTGCTAGTAAAAATGTTGTTTACAGAAAAAATAAACTTTTCTAAAGTACACCGATTTCCTTTCAGAAAAAATGCTACACGTATAAATCCAAGCAATTCTTCTAGTAAAAAATTGCGCACATATACAAAAAAAAAATTTAAAAAAAAACATCTTTGTAAAACCATAAGCTTTTTCGCTCCACTAAGAATCTAAAAGACGTCCTAGGATAATGGCGACGGGTGCAGCTACTGTTATAGGTAATTTAATGTTTACCTGTAAGCAACGATAAACCATTAGTAACGAAAGAACGATTCTGAGCGGATTTCGGTTGATAGTGATGCTTTGTCAAAAATATATGTCATATTATGATAAAATAATTAAATAGGCATTATATATTTTCTTTAATATTTGTTTAATGTACTGGTTTTCCCGTTTTTCCTACGTTTATTCCCGGTTTTCCTGTATTTTCTCCCGATTGTTCACATTTGCTGGAAACATTTCTGGGAAAATTAAAATATGACCTCGTTTTTTCTGAATTCGAAACAACGAGCAAAAAAAAAAGTATTTTCTTAAACCAATTAAATCTCTAAATCTAGAAGTATAGAAGTATATTTCTTGGAAACACATCTATTCGATTGAGGACAATTTGATTCTTTAAGAAAAAATCGTCTTATTCATTAGTTTCACTATTTAGATTACAATAATAAAAAACAAATAAATTCACTACATTTTTACATGTAAAACCGACATCATCACTGATCGAAGTGCATTCTAGCGATTTATGATACTTTTGGACTACATTTGTTCACTGTCGCTTACGTTCGGTGTTTTTTTTTTGAGTTCATGATTATAATATAGTTCAATGGACATGGCTGGGCTGCCTTGATAGAGAGAAGGTGGTCATATGGAGTGATAAAAGATTAGGCCGCTATTAGTTAACTTTTTAGTCGATTTTTTCTCTGTTACCCAAAAGCCAGAGTTCAACATTAATTTCCCCTTGAAAATCAAATCGGTATGAATTTGAGAAATTGTTTGGAGTAAACGGTGTTAAAATTAATGACACCGGTTTAATTTGTCTGCATCATCATATGCATATGGTGCAAACTATTTACATCTTTTTCATCCCCTATTATTTCTCCCTCGAAATAATAAACGAACAGATATATAATAATAATTTAATTGATAACAATTAATACCTATTCAAATTAATTCTCATTAAGTTATTAACAGTAAATGGGAATACGCTAATACACAAATAATTTAAATTGATTAATATTTAATTGATAGTATAATTATTATACACCGAATTCCATTGTCGAATATCTATGCTGTAAAATGTCGGTATCAAGTGGTAGGGAGCCGGTACAAAATGTATCGGTACACTGATTTGTATCAACGATTTTCTAGCAAGTTAGTTATATGTTATATGTTATACGTTCGGTTATATATTAGTTTTTATGGTCAAAGGTAGACAACGACATATATAGATCTATGGATACCGAAATTAACAACATACCTTATACACTGTGTGCTGCGTTTCGATTGTTTGTTTCCTGCTGTCGAGCTTGGATACGTGCGTAGTTTTAAGCAGTAAACGTTATATTTGTATATAAACGCTCTGTATGTCATGACAGGGCTTTTAGCCGGTGGTACCCCGCCGTACCCGATAACGTCGTTCGTGGAAACCGTACGATTCTCAATATTTAATTATTATTGTAACAATTTATTATTTATCGTCTGCCGTTACCGATGGCATTTCTGTATAAAATTCAAACTACCGTAGTTTCAGTTTGGTCGCGGTGCTTTTTTCTAAACGTTTCGAAAATGACCTATCCATGAATCTGCTTTGTCGTTAATACACATATAGTTTATTTGATTTGCCGTTGACCCATCGTTTTACCTACAGCTGCTTACGACGACGGTCTTCCTTATTTTAACCAAGTATACGGTTAGATACCTACCACTTTGGAAACGCCTGAAAGCAAAACAACATCACTCGCTATGGAATTGTTGTAAGTGATTTTGTTTGATTAATGATATTTTAAAGTAAAGACACTAATTTATGATACCGGTATGGTATTTATCACTTTATTATGACGAATACCACTAGAAAGTACCATAGGCATAAATTGGGGATCTTAGAGAGTTTAGCCCCCCAAAAAGTTTGTATAGCCTCCTAAAAATTTTGAAATTTTAATAAACTATAAGGTCTTGTGTTAGTAAAATTACTGTTATCAGTCGGACAGCCGATTTTGTAATGCAATAAAATTAGAATGATTAAGCTAGGTTAGTATTTTATAACGTCAACAACGATAACAGTACACGACGCGCGACGTATGTGTTTTTTCTTCTATTATTATCGCTATTACTATAGAAAAATCACTGTTTTAAATTTATATAAAAACCTAATGTAAATAACAAACTGATTGAGTACTACGGCGGTGAACGGTAAATTGTAAACATCGAATATTGATCAGTTAAGTCAGTTTAGATGTTATGACGAACAGCCAACGACTTATTTTCTTTAACATTTCCAATTAGTTCCTCCACGTGTGAGAGAAGCATCTCAGCTATGTGTCTGATAAAAACATGACTCCGATCGTCTTTAGATTCATTCAGATGTCTATCTTGTATATAGAAAAAAGTGATACCAAAAATATTAATAAAGAGATCATTCTTAAACAATTTGCTGATGAAAATAAGTATATAATGTTAAATTAACATCAAGAAAATGTTATTAATAGTTAAATTAAAATTTGTTTCGTTTGTTTAACAAATAATTTTGAAGTATTTATGTGCATGGTTTACAATAAAATTGATAAATTTATGTGTAGGGGTGCGGAGGGGCGAAACCGCCTGCGAGCTTGTTATATATTTATAATTTCAGCCTTCCCTTTTAACAATCCAAATTTACGCCTATGTATGTAGGTATAAATTACATTAATTAAAATCTTAAATCGTACCTACATTTTAAGTACTATCATGTCTAGACCTACCTAATTATAATTATATAGATTAAACATGGCTGTGAAGATAATCAGTGAAAAAAGTAGGTATCTGGGTAGACATAATATGATAATAATAAAAAAAAAAGTACTTAAATATAATTCACTGTTGCGTTATTTGATAGAAAAGAAAATAACTTTTTAAGTTCGAAGTATGTAAGATGGAAGTTGTATTTTTGAATTTGTATAAATTTTAGAATGTATTACATTGCTTAATGAGATATTCACTAGTTTCATAATGTAGATCTTGGACATTATTAGGAAGATCTACGTATACAATAATTTTTAAATACCCCCATAAAAAGAAATCAAGCGTATATCTTAACAGTCTACAGACAGGTATTTCACAATATCAGAAATTTTATTTCGATATTCTAGTATAAGTTGAACATAGTGAAAATTTTGTTAATTACAGATTATTTGTAAATATTAAATTTCAACATACTTTGGCAATTTTGTAATTAAGAAAAAACTTTTTATACAAAAATTGTTTTAAAAAAAATACTCTCCCCAAATCTGTAGAAAAAAAAATGGTGTTGCCATTTAAAAAAAAGTAAGTAGTATTGTAAATTAATATTGTGTACTCCAGATTCCAGAATATCAAGATTTTCCCAGGGATTACAAAGTTTAACTATAAGTTTTTTTGTAAGATTACCAAAGAGTTCCATGATTACTAAACATTTGTATACTGATTTACCCTCGGTGTAAACCTATGAATAAAAATTCTAGTATCATATTAATGGGACTTTTGGCATTAATGTTTTATGTTTGGGAGTTAAAAAAAAATGTATGCATATAACAGTACTAACAAAACAAAAAAATGTAATGCTAGCAATTGTAGTTGCTATAACAATATAACAAATTCCCTTTGTGAAGATATGTATGCAGGAAACTAAGCAATGATAGTTTCCCTAACAACTTATTATATTGTGTGGTGAAAACTAATAGTGTAATATGTTCTTAAATACACATTCAAACATTTTGATGTCGAACATTTACAAACATCTAATTATATTTCTTAATTCTCGTATCATATACCATTATTTTCAACTACCTGTTGATATAAATAAATAAACCTCAAGATCAGGACATAAGATCAGTAATATGTTTTATGGCTTGCCATAAGACATATTAATAATCTTATGTTTTTGTTTTTAATGCTTAATCCATTGGTATAATCAAAACTTACCTGTTATATTTATTGGTGTGTAAACCACTAGTCAATTTTTTGTACACCAGACTTCCTGTGAAGTATACTTCCATATAATTCCAAGTAAAAACTTCTGTCTGTATACTTATTTGTATTTCTTTTAACTTCTCTATGTTTCTACCTTGGTTCATACATACTTCCATGGACTTTCTTTTTAATTACTTTCCCTGTATTCTCATATATTTTCTAATATTACTTTCTTATACCAACATTTTTGTATATTAATACATATTAAGATTCTATACAAAATATTTAATTGTATTAATGTGGTCTATGGTGTTGGTACTATCATATTTGTTTGAATGACTGATATTGTACATACATCATGATCTCAAAATTAATAAAGTGGATTCTGGGTCATGATCATAGATAATATAATTTTACATATACCTATATTATATTTTTATATTATCTATGGTTACAATAGATTTTTGGGGATAAATATAGGGTATGGTACTAGACAAATTGAAAAAGTGCAGTCTATCTATATGTAGTAGGCACCTATATCATAATATGATTAGTATTATATATAATTTAAAATTAATAAAATTCAGTGAAAATCTAAGAGGTAAAATCAAATAGATATTTATTATGGGATTATTTGTTATTACACATAGGTACAACATGTTCATAAATAACCTAACAAATAGTATATTATCTGATTTGAATTTAAGAAATATAAAATTTTATTTTAAAACTAGGTAGTTTACACATTTATGTATGATTTATGATGTATGTCAAGTATTTAGTTTCACAACAAATTTAAATACTTGACAAAAATTCATAAAAATTCAAAACGTATCATTAATCCCTTTTATATAGGTAGTTTCATTTGATAACAGTCAAATTACAATTTTAACAACAAATAAATATTTCAAATTTTTAACATTACTGAATAAGAAAGCAGAACAATTTAATATGAATGTTATATAAATATGGGTAGAATACTTTAAATAATATTTTAATTGTTTGTACATTTTATTATTATTGAGCTTCTCTAATATTTTTATTTCAAATAGACCCATTGAATGTTAATAAAGTTTAATATAATATATACTTTCTTTATTTTAAAAAGTACTTTGTTTTGATATTTTTTCAGTAGTTAATCCGAGGATAAAATTGTTTGGCCAAACAGAAATGCTTGAAAATTAAACAGGAGGTTCATTATATGCTGTGAATAGTGAAATAAAAGAAAATTAGTGTAATGTAGATATTTATAAGTATTTTATATCAAATTTTCATCGCCGAACATCGTTCAGAATCGTTTTTCATTATCAATGTTTAATCGCTGTATACAGATGTACATTAAATTCTCTGTGATATCCTACCTTACAAACTTTTCACCCATCTACAACAGTGGCCGACCCAATTGGTGCAAAGTTTGTCTGTCTTTGAAACATGAGACGCTGGAATTTGTAGTTTAGTTACCAAGCGATTTTTTTAATAAAACTATGTGAATCAACATTTTAAAAATTATGGTGCAAACGAAAATTGGGGCTGATTATTAATTTTGAAGTTATGGTCATTTGAAATTTGTCGTTTTTTTGGATATTATGTCATAATATATAATGTAAAAACCCAGGTTTTTTTTCGATTAAAACAGTAATAAACTTGTTTGAATAATTTCAAAGTATTTATGGAGTACCAATCAAAATATTGAACAAAAAGTTAAAAAAATAGAAATCGAAATAGTGATTGGTACTGGGGAGTTTTGGAATGGTAACAGGTACGCATATTGAGTATTTAATGTAACCACCCATACTATCCATAAAAACGACAAATTTGTCAAATTACCATATCTTCGAAATTAATGATTCACACTATTTTTTGTTTATGCAATAATTTTTAAAACATTGTTTTAAATAATTTAAAAAAAAAAAAAATATCTAAAAAAATTACTTGGTAGCTAAACTGCAATTACATGTTGGGTACTTATTTATTTGCTTTATATTTTTTGTAAATATTTTTACATAAATAAATAAATGAATATATAGATAAATGTCTACTCGTATTTCCATATACCTCCGAGAACTTTATGCTTCCTTGTCCTTCCTTGTACTTCTATGTAATTCATTACACTTCTAAATATTTTCTTGTATTTTTATGAAGATTGTAAACCAATATTTATTTAGGATTAATCATGGAAAATACAATTTCTGGAATTAATCAACAATGTGTTTGAAACTGTTTGTGTTTTGTTGTTTTGTAATCATTATTAACGAGATTATTAAAAAAGTTACCGGGATATGACTATACAGCCCTCTCTTACAAAGCGGCTGCCACCTTATCTACCTTAGTATTTCCAACCTGATGATGCTGTAAAATGGATATTAACCTAATGTAATCATTATTAACGAGATTATTAAAAAAGTTACTGGGATATGACTATACAGCCCTCTCTTACAAAGCGGCTGCCATCTTATCTACCTTAGTATATCCAACCTGATGATGCTGTAAAATGGATATTGACCTAAAGCTAAATCTTGCTACACTAGGATCTCGGAGACTTGAATAAACTAAAAATAAAACCTGATGCAAAATTACGAAACTTCTATTAAGGCATCAAGGTATCAAGGAAAAAATGTTTTAAAGTTTTTCCCGGTAACTTCCTAATGAAGTCCTAATGAAATGACTTTTTTCCATTTTTACACAAGAAAACACTTTGAAAAAAAAGAAGATAGTATGCTAAACTAGAATTATGTCTCAAAAGTATAAAATTGAAAAAAAAAAAACAAAAAAAACTGCAGAATAATTAAATGTGTATAAAATATAAAATTTATTGAAAAAAGTTGTCATGGATTGTATGTTATCACTAAAGATCAAGTTTCACTACAGTTTATTTTTTCATCACATTTAATTTTTTCTATTACATTATTTTTTCTATTTTTCGTAAAATTAGTTAACACTATTATTTTTTTTTTTTCACTCGTAAGGTCTTATAATACCTACCATACACGCTGTGGTTTACCTGAGAGGTCTACCTGCACAGAGTTTTTTAAATCTGCACTGGCAACCAGCATAAAATCGAAAATCAATTTTTTCTAGTATACTGGAACGTCTCCACACACGCTGGTTGACCTGCACAGCGAACTTGAACAGGTAATTTCTCTGGTAGACTGTAGCATGTGTGGCCTGCAACAAAATTACCGAAATAATTTGTAAATTCACACTGAGTGCTTTCACTAGTTGGTTCTTTCCTTGAATAATTCAAGTCACTACTCTATTAAAAAATAAAATATCATGCATTTTGCTTATTGTACCATTATTTGTAGATTATATAATTTTCTAAATTAAAATTCACTTCTGTTTCTTATAGTTTATATCATAAATTAGTATTCACTTTTGATTTTTAAGTGGAAACCTCCCTCTAATTTTTAAATTCGTATTGAGAAAATTTTCCGGATGATTAGAAAAAAAAAACTTAGCATGATGGGTGGGCTACTGTTGTAGATGAGTAATTGGGAAGATAGGATATAGAGAGAAATTTAATTTATTTTTGTGTGCAATGATAAATCAGTGCCATTGAAAAAAGATTCTGAGAGGAGTTTCAAAATTTTGTATTAAAATTCTTATAAAAAAAAAAGTACGAAATAAAACTCAACCTTTTCTTTTTGACCATTAAGTACAACTTATAATAAATCTATTAAATTTTCAAGCATTTCTGTTCCAAAAATTTTATCCACATAGTACCTACCGAATAAAATTTCTATAAATATCCTAAAAATATCTCAAATGTTTTGAAAATTTCACAGCCTCTAAAAAGGCAAATATAAGTTTTCTATTCAAATCTCAAGTTGCTACGAAGATTTTGAACTGAATTACAACAAAAAAATAAATTGAAAATAATAAAATCATCATTTTCATAAAATTTTGTTTTTCATACCTTTTTTTCGAATTATTTTGAAAACTGTTTAGAAAATAAAAAAATAAATGCCTTTAAAAGTACCACCCTAGGAGAATTTCTTGTCAGAAATTGTGCTACACTTGAAAGTTGGAGTAAGAATTTTTTTCATAGTATAAAAATATAATAATAAAAATACAAAGAAACATTGTAATACCAATACATTCCTCGCTTATAACTTATACTACTTAATAACTCATAAATTTTAAGTCTGCATCACTAGATTTTTTGAGTGTTAAATGATCTTCAAACTTCTAAAAATTAACATTGATTTTAATTTAATATTAGTTACAGATATCAACATTTATAATAAAATGTTTTCTATTTTATATGTATCTTTAAATGTGGGGTTCCAATTAAAAAAAAAGTGTTAAAATAAACCTTACACAATTTAATAGAGATTCACCAAAAAAACTGAATTCACTTACCACTTCCTACTAGGAACAATTGTTTTTATTTATTTATTTATTTTTTAAATTAAAGTTTATTGTTTAATATAGGCATTTAGCTCCAGACACATTTGACTACCATTGTCCTTACAATCCAGCACACACTATGCCACAAAAGACTTTAATCAAGCATTTGATAAGGTGTCCAGATAAACCGCCTAACTTCAGGAATTGTACATACAACATATCACATGTCATGCATGAATCTGAACTAGCAGTAAAATTTTAATTATTATTATTACTATACATCTATTACATAGTAATATTTACTATATACGTAAATACTGAAGTTATTTATAATAGGTTCTAATTGAAATTGTATAATCATGTTATTTTAGGATCATGAAGAAAACTGTCCTAATAGAATATTATTTGATACAATTTTGTACGAATCAGAAGATATGAAGCGTCCAGTGCCTGTTATAGACCACATACCAGCCATGGATTATAGTAAAGAAGAATCCTGGGAAGGTGTAAGTAATTATTTAAAAATAAATAGGATTACAATTTTTATTTTTCAACTATATCTATTGTTCCTTAACCCTAGAGCACATGACTTTTAGAATTTTGTTCATTGTTATTAATATACTGTCTGATAAATGGTGTGTGTGTGTATGTATGTAACATATACTGTAACATTGAAAACTTTTAATTTTATGAAAACTCAATTATTGTTAGTTGCCACTAGTTATATTAGATAAATTTATATGAAAGTTTCATTTGTTTATATTATCAATAAAATTGTTTGACAATTTTTATTCTTTTAAGAGCATTATTTATTTAAAATAATGATTAATAAACATTTATCATTTATCATTTAATGTTTTAATTAATGCGCATGGATTATCCTAAATATTTTTGATGCATGTAATTTATGGTTAAAATAATTTTTGTATGGTAAAATAATTAGAGAACATATTAATTTTTTCTCCATTTGCATATATATAAAGAAGTGTACATTTTATTTTGATGAAGTTTTATGTAGATATTAAATGTGTTTCAATAAAAACAACTTAAATATTTTTAATTTTTAGATGGAACAGTCCTCTGATGTATTAAAGGACATTTCCAAAGCAACAGTTTCAATGAAAGCTATACATGGTTCTACTAGATCTGAGCGTAAAAAATATCGTAATCTTTTACATATTTCACACAATAATACCAATAATGTGAGTATACACTCAAAGACAATTAATATGAAATTAATTAATTTCTCTATTGAAATATGAAGTTATATGAAGGGCTCTGTGCTAAATCAAGACAGAGAATTGGAGGTATAAGATATGAGTGTTAATGGGAAAAAGAATTCTGAATTCATATATGTAATATGTATAATTTGAGGATATGTATGAAAGTTTATATACTAGTGTGAGAAGTTAAGGTAAAATGGTAAATGATGTTTGTTAATGATACAGTGTTGATAGGAGAATATCTAGAAGAAGTTGAAAATAGGCTTGAGAAATGAAGAGTAGCTCGAAGGAAAGAGACATAGGCCAGTTCTTATAATGTCTATTTAGGTTAGGGCTATATCCTACTTTCTCAAATTCTTACTTTTTATAGTCATTTTGTAGTATAATAATTAAATAGGCTAAATATATTTTCTTTATTAATATTTGTTTCATATTGTACCGATTTTCCCAATTTTCCTAGGCTTCTAGTTTTTCCCATGTTTTATCCAGGTTTATCACATTTGCCTGGAAAAATCTTGGGAAAATCAAAAAATGACCTCTTTAATATACATCCCCACATGTTATTCTTTTAGAAAAGGTGCTACACTTAGAAATCTGAGAAATTCTTTTGGTAGAAAATTTGCTCACAAATCATCTTTGTAAAATCATAAGTTTCTTCGCTCCACTCAGAATCTAAAATTCGAAGATTTTGATGTATAAACTTTTTATTTTCATTAATTAATTTTTAATAATTTTTTAAAGTTTAGAGAAAAGAAATGTATAGTCAATCAATCATAATAATAATAATCAATTAGAGAATTGGATTACAACCTACTGCATAATTATAGGTACTTTTCATTTAACTTAAAAAAATTTATTAAAAATCACGAATTTATTGAAAATAATGTTTTATACAAGTTGATACATCAAAATTTTTAGAAAAATAAACTATAAGCCATGTTCTAATTTTTCAAAAATAATAAAATAAAGTTAATTATAAGTTTTTTATCAAAGCATAAAAAATTAATTGCTATTTAATATAAATATTTGTAGGCCTTATCTCTGAGAGTAATATAAAAACAAAACAGAATTTGAGTAACTTTATTAACTTCGGAGATATTATAGTAAATATATCTATGTGGGAAAGCCTCTATTTAATATAACAATTAAAATCAAAAACTGATATTGCTTGGTCCCTGTGCTACTGTTGTAGGGTAGATTGGAATCATCAAGTTAATATTTATATCTGTATGCAGTGATAAATTTGTTAATAATGGTTGATAAATCATTACTAATAAAAAAAAATTCTGAGCGAAATTTAAAATTTGGTTTTAACATGCTTTAAAGTGTTGTAATTTTCATTGTTTCCATCAACATTTAAACATTGCTTATGATTTACTTTTTGGTAATAAGATTGGGTATATAGGTTTTATAACTGTCACTTAAGTGTGATGATTGGTATGAAATGTATCCTAATTTCTAATTATACAATTTTTAAAAGTGCTCGATAAATTCTGGCAATTTCAAAAAAATTGATTTAGGTTTTAAATTTTAAAACTAATAAACTATAAATCATTATTCAAATAATTTGTAAATAATTCTAATTTGTACATAAAGATTAAAAAAATATAGTGTATAGTCAATGTTGAGGAAATTACTTTATTTGGTAATTAAATTAGTAACTAATTTTCGAAATTATGACTTATTTTGCAGTTACTTTTATTTGTTCAAGTAACATTACTTTTAAGTTAAAAAGTAATTTCATTACTATATAATAGTTACTTTCTTTTTTCTTTCAAAAATATCTCTGCAATAATAACTTAATAATAATAACTTGAATAAGTCATGGGACAATACATCAATGAAGCAATGATAATAAACAATATGTGATTTTTTATAATAAAATCAAAGATTTGAATCATAGTAAATATTAAGTATTTAAAGACCAAAGAAGACAATAATAGTTTAACAGATACTTATTTTTTAAATAAAAATTTATTTTTAGAACTACAGTCACTAGCTATTAAATAAATATTACAATAAGAGAATTTTTTTTTTATGATATATTTACATTATATTATAAATATATTTTAAAAATGTATAAAACAAAAAAAAAGACCAAATAATTTAGTAATTATACTACAAAGAAGTAACTTAGGAAACATATAAATTACTTACAATAAAATTACCATCAAATTACTTACTAAGTAATTTTGTTACTGTAACTTTTAACTGTTTATAATAATTAAAATTAAGTTTATAATAATTAGCTTAATGAACTCCCCATAAAAATGTTTAAACATGTGTGCAAAATTATCATAAATAGAGTAGAATAAATGTTTTGTTGGTAAATAGTGCCAATTTTTAGATAAACATACATTTTTTCTTATTATACATAATACATATCATCCTATGCCCATATTTTCATTAGAGTAAAAATTATATTTATTTGAATTAATTAGTGCCTAGTTTTCACTATTTTTATTTTTATTATACAAATTATTTTAATTTTAATATTAATATTATATGTTATTTTATAATTTACCCATACTGAATACATTACTTAAAACTATATAGTAATCAGGCTACTAATAAAATCTACAACAGTACATTTTTATTACATGATAATCATTTTTTATTGTTTTTAGTTTTGTCTTTAATATTTAGTATAATATTCTGTGATATAGTAAATAAGCTAATAAGATTTATTACCTCAAAACTAAATATTTGATATGCTCTGATGGCAAATACTAAGTATGTCATCCTCTTAATATAGTTCAATTTGTATTAAATCTACTGAAAGAAAAAGAAACATTATTCATATTCAAAAAATATATTAAATACATATATTTTTTTAAATAAAAATTCTTTAACTTTCTTAAGGTTTCTTTAACTCTTTTATGATACTATTTTAGATGATATCTTTTCATCAAAATTTGACATAATACAGTTACATCTAATAATATTTAAGGCTTGGCTTTATTTTAAATGGCATAGATAATATTAATGTTTATTTTTGTATACAAAATATTAAAAAATATAATTTTTTTATTTTTAGTTTTATTAGTTTAAAAAATGATATATTAAATTTTTCATTTAGAAAAGTGGTGCTGACAACAGTATTACTGGTAACAATAGGGCTGGAAACAGTGGCACCAGTGACACAAATGTATGTACTTTTTTTATTTAAATTTAAAATTATAAATAATATGTTTATTTTATTATATTTAGTTAATTAATTAAAAAAGAAGGCTATAATAAACTATACATATCTGTGTTATGGTGTTTGTCAGAAAAGTAGTTTGTGCGAATAATAGTGAAATAATAAAAATAGTGAAATTAATTTTGTAAATTAGTCTTATGATGTTTTATAAGTACAGTAAATTTACCCAATCCTAAATTTTTTAAAAAAATGTATAGATATATGTATGATTTATATATGAACACAGCATAATATAAACTAATGTACTCTACATCAAAAGTCCCTAACAGAAAATGGTACAACCCATTTTTAAAATTTAAATTTTGGCCACCCACAATAATATCAATGGCCTTTTTTTTTGATGTTTTGTAAATGAGTTGCAAGTACATTTTAAAGAGCAGTACATTTTAATAAGAAATATTTATAGTTATTTATTTAGTTATTAAAAAAAGTATATATATATATATATATATATATTAGTAAGTATATAATTTTAATGTAAAGGATGTAATTGTTTCCTATTTCTGCATTGATAGCCTCTTCAACATTTGTTAGCTTGAGGTGCAGTGAGTTTGACGCTATCAATTTGCTCTCTAAATTGGTTTTGATAGTATCCATTACCAAAAATCCAACTTTACAATTATATAATGAAATGATTAGGAGTAGCGAAACTGTCATCATTTGTATCTCAAATAATCGATTCATAGCACAAAAAATTCTCGGGAGATTCATCCAGCTGAGATAAGCCTTGAATATCTGTGAACTCGTTTTATTGTAATAAGAACTATTTACTCAAATTAACTTTTTCAGTTTATCTTCTACTGATTGAAAATTTTTTCAAATCTATATAACACTATGTTATTTGAAAGCAATAACTTTGTAACTAATTTTAAATGTTTTTCATCAAACACGACCTAAGTTTAGACCTACAGTTAGAAGGTCACATAGGTACTTAAATAATTCACTATCTTTTCAATAACTTAATTTGATTGCATCTATTGATATGGTTTGTGTTAATTCATCGGAACACTCACAGATAATGATTTATGATAGAACTGAATTTAAACATCGCCGAAAAGTAATAGAAATATAGAATTATAGTATTATAGTAACACATGTCTAAAAAATTGTATTATTTAAAAATATAACGTGACCCATAAAAAGTATGGTTACAACCCACAGTTTGAGAACTTGCTTTATATATTTTCCAATCATCCCAAACTTTTAACAACGGTGGCTTATTATTATTTTTTTACTGTATTTTAATTTGCATGATATTTATAGTTTACTTATAGTCATAGGGTGGGTATTATTATATTGATAAACATCTGATTAAAACCTAAAATTTCTTATTTTTTTAATGTAATATTTATAATATTTTAATTTGTTTAACATAGATAGTAATTACATACAAATATACATAATATATGTTATAAATGTAATTGTTAATTTATTTTTCTTTTTTTAGTCTGTGTATACTGAAAATAAAGATCAGAACCTGCAGCAAAGGAACAAACCAAAAGAATTGTTTATCGGAAAGAGACCAACTGTCGCCAGACATATAAATACTACTAATAATCATAATTAGTTTCATCAAGTTTTAAGCTTGATTAATTAATTTATAATTTATTTAAATTCATCCATCCAATAACAATGATATTTTCAAACATCTGGTAATATGTTAACATATAATATTGACTTAAATATTGCTTATTCATTATTTTTTTTAATAACGCAATAAAAATAAATATTTTCTGAAATTAAAATTGTATTGAATCAATTTTATTTTAAAATTATACTCCATAACATTATTTTGTTACATTAATTAATTAACAATAATCCATTACATAATTTGGTAATGGAAGGGAAGAATGTGAAATATTTTTACTTTTATCTATTACTCCAAAAAAAAAAAAATTGTATTTATCACAATCACCTTTTTTTTGCAATAAATGTATGTACCTATGCATGTGATAATGCATATAATATTGTTATAGTCTAGTCTTATCAATCTAGACAAAATAATACTTGACCACTAGGTGGTTTATTTTTGTACCACTAGCATAATGTAATACTATATAGGCATATTTGTGCAATACTGTAATAGTGATACTTATGCTGCCCTGCTATTGTAAAAGGCAGTATTTACAAAAATGCAAATGTTGAGAAAATGGGTTTTTCTTATTTTTGAACTTTTTCGCTTGTTAACAATATTATTCAATCATTTTTTGATCATTATTTGTAGTTCTTTAATTCATAAATCGTTCTGGATAATTTTCTTTTTCCTAAAATCAAATATTTATAGTTTATACCTTTTTTTGGCCAGATTANTATTTATGTATTTAATAAATAAAAATTACTTTTTAAAAAATTAGGTTCCAATCTTAGGAATTAGTTAATAATTATTGTTAACTATAAAAGAATTTATAATGTTCACATTCAATTATAAACATGTAGATACTGCTTACTGTTGGTTATATTATCTAAGGTTACTAGATACATACACAGTATGTATTCCACTAAATAAATTTACTAACCGTACCAATGAGCAGTAACTACACAACATATTATACTGCCTTTTTTTTATAGAATATATCATTTACTGCTTATTAGTTATTTGTCTAGTATTCAGTGATATTTTGGTAGATATATACTACATATGTAAAGCTCGTTTACAGGGTCTTTTGATGTTTTTCTCCATTTTAACCTAGAAAAATCTATGTAAAATGGCCTAATAAACAAATAGGTATTTATTTTATAATAATTTCATTTATGAAAAATTGTTGGTTACTGCCTTTCACTTTGGCAGGGCAGTTTATTACAACCTGTATTATTATTATAGTTCATTATAACCTGTTTATTACAAATTATTCAAGTATAGGTGATTGGGGTGAAGGGGTATTATTTCTATAAAATTTAGACTTTAAAATATAATAATATTTATAGTTAAATAAATACATAATGTAGTTCCTATTTTTTTAAAAAAAAAATTCTTGGGAGCTGATAGGACACCCAAATCCCCCACCTGTTATTACCTAACTGACAATAATTGACCAAACAAGCAAATGTTTGTATTATGTGTGTGCTAGATTCATAGAGGTCTATACCAAACTATGATTATTGTAATAATAATATAATATAATACTATACAATGTATGATCTCCATAAACAGACTAGTGGTTTTTCATATTATTACTAAAACTTCACATTTAATTTAATTAAAATAATTAGATACTAGATAGCAACACCAATTGATGAAAAATCACAAAACAATCTTTATTCAGATAAAAATTGTATTCACTTATTTTATTAAAAATCTGTGTTTTTGATTATATAAATTAAAAATGTTACACAATTTACTAAAAATATTTAAAGATCAGCGCTATTATAATTTTATTAAAATAGTAGTGTTCCACTTTTCTCTCTACTTAAACTTAAAGTTAAATATTTAAATGTTTAACATCAAAATGTATTTAAATTTTAAACTAATATTTTTTCTATACACAGAACTTTTAATATAGATTACCATTTGTAAATCAAAAGTTGGTAGTCTCTTTACCTCCAAAATAAGAGTGACAAAAATAATGGTGATGTATTATTTTAGATTGCTCGGTTTTAAATTTTCAAAACATTTTTCTTTTTTGTCTATAAAAGTGTATACTTAGTGAAATAATAAGTGTTCAATTATAAAGCATCATGTACTTCCATTAACTGTCTCAGTTTAACCAATTGAATTCAGAATTTAAACATAAATACAACATTTGAGAGAAAATTTTCTAGAATTGTATGTTTTTTTTTCCAAAATATTGTAATGCTCTCAAAAATATTCTCCTTTGTAAATTAAATTTTTTAATTTAAAACCTAATTTAACCCCTAATTGAAAATTGAAATTATTTATTTCCTATATGTTATATTATTAATTATATTTTACATATATGTGTAATGAACTTGGTTAGGTCTTGTGATGTGTCAGTGATTGAGTAAATGATAAAATATTCAACCTTTAAATTTGATTTAGTTACCCCATACTCAGAACTTTTAATTTTACTAGTTAAATATTGGATAAATAACCTAAAATCAGTATTCTAGAGTAATGTAGTATATGTAGTGATACTGTATAGTATATAAGTCACAAATCTTTTACAGTTACAAAAATAATAAGTGTAATATACAGAATAGATGTATTACATTTTTTAAATGTAATATAAGTACAAATTCACCAATAAAACCAAAATTGAATTTAAATTTATTTTCCTACTTAATAAATGCAATCATATTCACATTCATCAAAATTTGGTTAATGCATTTAAAACATTATTAAAAATTGGTATCTATTACAATTGATTACAAAGTTTACTGAGAGAGTAGTGATAGGTTAAACATTATAAATTTAGATTTTACTTTGACAAAACACTGATACCAAAGTGACACTCAAATTTTTGTTTCAAACCATAAGGACTTTTCATTATTCTATCATTTAAATGTTATACACATTTTGTTTTTCAAACTATAATATTTGTATTGTTCAATAATATATAGTTAATATAATAATATATAGTTTACACCGGTGGTTTTCAAACTGGGCAATGTGGATTCACTAAATGTGCTGCTAAACATTTTTTTTCATAAATGACTAATTGTTTTAAATTGTGATATGCGAGTTAATATTATGCATCTATTATATTTATATATTAATAAATCAACAATTTGTAGCTAGAAAAAGATTAAGATAAGTTATCTTAAATAAATTGAGAATAAAATATATAGATAATATTATTAGTCCCCAGTCATTATATTTGCGACTTGTATATAATTACAGGCCCTACACTATTTGTAGTGTTATTTGTCATGTAGTTCTAAATTTATTGATTCTTTTTTACAGCATAGGGTATTTTTTTTAAATATACTTGTGATATTCATTTATTTATAATAATTATTAGTATGGATAAATGTGTACTTCAGTAAGTTAATAAGATATTTGTAACGCCCATCAAGTACACATTTTTAATTAATAAATTATCTAATTATAATTAAAAACAAATTTGTTCATCTAATTTGGTGCAATAAAAAGATCACAGTGTGCTGTAAAATGTTTTTGAAAGCACAGTGTGCAGTGTTTAATAAAAGTTTGAAAACCACTGGTCCACACACACAATATTATGGTTATTATTGACTTTTCTGTTGTTCCTCAGGTAACAATGATTTTGCAAAGTGTTCATAATCCTCTAAACTATACTGTGAAAGAGAACAATTAAATTCCTTCATAAATTCTTTCATAATTTTCACTGTATCTTCTGTACTATAATGCTGTTGTACATGTTTAATGATAATTTCTTCTAGTTTACCAGTATTAGTCATCCGTTGTTGTTTTGGAACCAAGTTCAATTTGGTCCCATCTTTTATTTGTGGGTAATCTGCTATGGTTTTTACATCTAGAAATAATTTAAAAAAAAAAAAAATTTAAGGTTATATTTTCCTTCCTAAGTATAAAAGAAGTAATTTACTGTTTAAAGGAAGTCCAGTTATCAATAGTCTTTGATCTTCAAGAGGAACACTAAATACTTGAAATACATGATTTTTTAGCTCTGTTACAGTCATCTCATTATGAACCTAAAAATTAATTTAATTAAAAAAAAAACAAAACTACAAAATAGTTGGGTTTCTCCAAAATCAAACTTAAAATACTATAATGTAAAAAAAAATAATCATTTTTATTTATACAAATTTTAACTATAGGGTAAATGAAATTAATGGGGTACATTAATATTATAGCAAATAAATATTATTATTTTGTAGTCGCATAAAAATTTGTTTTGATCTGAACATAATCACAAATGGTGTCAATAGTTGTTGGTTAGAAAAATAAAATATCAGTGAAAAAGTTATCAGTATTGATAGTGACAGTATCTATTAATATACCGACAATAACATAAGTGTACAATCTAATAAGTATAGCTACAAAGTGGACAACTGTTGTATTCCAGTATCTATATACTTTGCTCACCAGAACGCTGTAGAATATGAATTTATTCAATGTTTAATGCCCTTAGACTGTTGATCTTTGACCTGTGTCCTAATAAATCCATTGTATTGTTTATAATGTTGGACCTTTGGAAATTAAATATGGAATAACTAAAATAGATATGGCAAACAATAACATACAATTAATGGTCCAATTGGGCATTTATTTTATGAAAATAGGTGCTACAAGTGTAGAAGTGAAAATTAGATAATTTTGCTGGAGTATAATTGGATCTTTCTAATGTATGCACACTAAGCCTAGAATGTCAATGTCCAATATTAACAGGGGGAATATAATCCATAGGAATGTTGAATGTGTGTATAATAGGTTGAATGTAATACCACACAGGAATAGGAGTTAACATCTTTATGATGTGCAATCAATTAAATGTATGCCATTGATTTATGTATAATGTAATCAAATAACTAGACACTACAATAATCAATGAATTAATAATGGCATTTTATTATTTGGTTTACATTTTGAGACTTTTCCCCATGAAACAGTATGTACACTGGGTATATACCCAGGACAGTTTGCAAATTTGGGAACTGAAATAGGAGAGGAAAATTAAATAAAAAATATCTATAGTTCTTATGTATTAAAAACACAGGAAATCATATTTAAATCCATCTTATGGTTGTGCATTCCTCAGTTTAAGAAGAAAAAAAAACTATGTTACTCATGTTTTTTTTTTTTTTTTTTTAAAACCTTGGGGGAACAACCAGACATGTCCATTTATTGGACTAAATCACTTTTTCTCCTAATAGATTGGTACAATAATCAGATATGTCTGACCATTATATTATATGGAATTATAATACAAATGGACATGCCTTGTTGTTTTTTTGATGCAACAAGATAGACCCAGACAGTCTTTCACCACCTTCATATAAAATGTATAGTGAGCTTTTAGGATTTAAACAAGCCAAATTAAACGATATAAGGGAATTAAGTTCCAAGTATGTGCCTCTTCAACATTTGTGGTTCTACATGGAACTTACATCCATTATTATTAACAATGACATAAGTTTTGAAGAAGATTAGTAAGTTGTACCTAGTTAAAAATGTTTTAATGTTGGCTGGAAAATTCATATTTTTAAATAAAAATAAATTTTAAGTTGCTTCTTTAACTTAGTACTGAAAGTTAAGCATTATATATAAGTTCATATGTTATACTTATACTAAAACTAAAATTTACTATTCATCAAAAAAAGAAAAGTGGTCCACAGCACAAAAAAATAAACAATAAACATCATTGTAAAACCAATACATCCCTTGAGAATCTAAACAGATTGCAGTAGAAATGAGGAATGAGAACGAATTCCTTTTTAAAAGGAAATTTTGAAATACTGTTTAATTTAAGTTTCTTGTACTCACAATTCAGAGAAAACTTAGCTTTTTAAATAAAAATAATAATTTATAAATACAGTGAAATCTGTACTTAATGGATAGTTTCGGGACCATAAAAATGTCCGTTACATACAGGTGTCCATAATAGATAGTTACGGGAGATGATATTGCAAACAGAAATTTAAAATGAATGGAGAAAAATGTAAAACACTATAATAGCGAAGTGATATGGAATAAAAATTGAACAGTCTATACGTTTTGTACGTGTTTTTGTTTATTTTCGTCCAAGCAATTAACTTTATTCTTAATATCAAATACGAAATCTATCGTAATTGGTATTCGAAATAGACCAGCGATGTTATTGCGTGATAAGTGTATACAATTTTGGAATAAGATATTTATCCGTCTAGGTATTGGTTAAAAAAATATTACTGCCCGTACCCTTAATAGAAAGAGTCCGTTATAGACAGGTCGAAATACATTAGGATATCTTTTTGCAGGGACCTTATTATTTTGTCCGTCAAGAGAGGTGTCCATTCAGAAAGGTTTCACTGTATTTGTATTACTTAAGTCCTAAAATAATTAATTTAAAGAAAACCAGAAAAAAATACATGTAATTTGTTAGTATTTTTGTTTTTCCTATTCTAATCATTATTCCGAATATAACGTTCAATACATTATTTAGAAATAAAGAATAATAGTTCGTCGTTTTTAAATGACTAATATTTCAAAAAATGAATTCAAAAAAGAAACGAATCGTGTTCCCTTCGGAGTAACGTTTTATTTTAATTTGACCATAGGTGCTTTACTTTAAAATTAAATTAAGTGAGTTTTACGTAATCTGCGTAAGTTAGATTTTATTATATTGCCCGATAGTTTAACTGAGACAGCACATACAGGTTAAACATTAACATTTGGACAAACTATAAAACACCAATATACGACCAGAAGACAAATCAATTGTATTTCTTTCCCTCCCCATTTTTTATCATCTAAATTCTAAAATTTTTCAATGTATTACGACTAGTGATGCCATATAAATCAGGATTATTTGAAAATCCAGATTATGGATTTCGGACCTCAAATTCCGAAAACTAATATTTAAATTATTGATTTTTTTTTTTTAAATCTATTATATATATTTTTGTATAGAACCCCCGCTACGCTCATAATCTAAAATGTGTACTAAACTATTACCTAAATGATTTTATGAAAGAAAACCAAAAAAACAGTTATATTTACCAGCCACCTTCTAACCAGTATTATATCTTTATTTGATAATTTTACTTAGTGTGATTATAATATATTTTTATCAGATAATTTATATCATATTAAATACAAATTGTATACTAAATTAATTTATAATTGTGATTAGTTTTTCAATTGAATAAAAAATGACAAATTTTGGATTCCGAAAATCTGGACTTTATAACCTTTAGCAAATCCGTATTTTTTACACCAATAATTACGACTTAAAAAATTTAATTTTTATGCTCCACCCTTATACACATGATTATGAATACGATTTTGATGAAAAGCTATAAGCCATTGCTTAAAGAAGTCTTCCATTCCTTATCAGTTTATTTTATCTTATTTTTTTAACGATAACTATATGAAAAGTACATTATACGATGAAATGATATGTACGAGTCATCATTATAAGATAATGCTCGTTGCTACTATTGATAGTAGGAACTGATTCTGTATGAATTGTTAGCCGTTCTCATCGTAAAAATAGGTAAATACATAAACAAAAAGCAAACAGTTAAATTAATTCTTAAAATCTAAGAACATTTTTAAATAAGTAGGTACTTCTTCTAATATGTTACAAAATAAGTACTGTACCATTAAAAAGCACCTATACTCACATCGAATGAATGTTCCGGTCCGTTAAGTAACTTAATTTTAATTTTCATTGTTTCTGGAAACGTATACAATTATTCGTATGTTTCCAAATTAAATTTTGATGACACCGACGTAGTTTTCATAAATAAAACAATTTTGCAGTCACACAGGTCACTAAATGGACATTTAATGGACAATGATCTCTTATCACGTGTTTAGGAATCTGTTAACGAATCACTGTTCCCAATCTCAAGTGACCAGGTAACCTTTACCTAGATAATTGTTATCACTTGTTGACAGTTATTTACATGGCCTTACGGTTGTATTTATGGCCGTGGTTATTAAAATTGTATCTGTGATACCCATAAATAATCAAAAATGGATAAACTATTCTTATAGACCTCATAGGCGTTATCAGGATTTTTTATTGGGGGAGGGGGAAATATGAAAATGTATTAAAAAATGAGCCGTGAGAGTTACACCCACACCTTATACAAAAACTACATATATTAAATTATAATATATTATATTTTTGATTAAAATATTGAATTTACAAAATGATATCAATTTTTCTTGATTTTTGAGTCAGCACATCAAGAACTTTTTCGGGATAAATTGGGACTTCTCTACCAACAACTACAACAATTTTCATCAGACAGGCAATTTACTTTTGTCTACATCATCTACACCATCAACTTTTATAATAACTATATCAGTAGATACTTGTTGGAGGCACACATTTTTTCTTTGAAGTAAAATGTAAGATACTTGAATTTGTTGAATTATTTTGTTTAATTTTGATCAAATATACGTTTTCAATATACTGTAGTTCAGGGGCTGTTTAACAGGGGGGGGGAGTCTCCATTACTCGCCATTAAGTTATTTTTCTTAAATATGTATATCATTATACAAAGTGATTTGTTAAGCATGCTCAGTACTCACCCCGTTTTTGTGGTTAAATTATGCATAAATTCTAATTTTAATATTTGGAATTTTTAACGTAGTGAAAGACGTTATTTGTATATATAACACTTAAGGAGTATCCTGTGACAATACTAAGTTTGGTTTTTCCAATGAGAACCTACATGTTTTAATACAAATTGTCAATCAGATAATTTATCTGTTAATGTTGACATATTTTAATCGAAATTTCAACGATAATATCCGAGTTGTTTAATGTTAAATATTAAAAAACTGCATGATTCAAAACAATAAATTATCTATATATTCTTAGTATTTAAACCAGAATAACTCAGAAAAATTTCGTTTGTATGTCAAAATTTAGAAAAAAAAATATCATTAATTTGCATAATTTGCATCAAATTATATAGGTTTTCATTTGAAAAACCAATGTTGTTATCACCACAGTATACTCCTTAAAATAACTCCATAACATGTAATGTCATGAAAAATCTAAGTGTGCGAAAAACTTAAAAATTCTGAAAAATAGAATTTTAATTTATGTATAATTCAACCATAAAAATGGAGTGGGCTGTAAGTATGGTTAAAAAATAACTCTTTATAAATATCTTTATACTTGACAGTCAAAAATCTTTTAACACAATTCCCATTACAATCTGTAGCATTGACAGATGCACCAGTAGTTACTGGACTATTATCAGAATATCAGATCATATTAATGAATGATTGATACCTACATAACAACAACAATATACATTAACTAAATACTGAAATATATAACTATATATCAAGTATAAGTACCATTAACACTATTAAAAATAAGAAGGTGAATATTACAATCAATTTCAATTTATTTATTATAACTATTGGTCAGAAGTTTTAATGAATAAACAAGAAAAAAAATATTGGTTTTAAAGTCGTACCTATTAGGTACCTACTCATATTGAAGAGATGAAACGAATTAATAAAAAAATAATATATGCCCATCATTTATTTAGTAGGTATTTAGGTAAATAAATAAAATGTTATTAGGAAGTGAAACGACTACCTACTTTTGATATTCAAACGGTAACTTATATTAAAAATTCGATGAATAGATGGAGTAGTAGTTAAAATAAATTTTGGTGTTTAAATTTTTAATTTTCGTTAATCCGTTAACGAGATATTCCACTTTTAATTTTGGATCGGGGGAGAGTAGTGGAGTATCATTTGCGTGGCGGCGAGTGGGCGAGGCCTATTACATGGGTTTGGTAGCAGCGAGTAGATCCGCCCATTGAATTGGATCATATACCAGGATTCTATGTTAGCCGTCACCGTCTCGCGATTCTTTTCTCGTTTTACGTGGTAGTGACCATACAATACTAAAATAGAAATGTTATTAATACTCGTATTAATTTAGTATTAACGGATGGGGGGAGGATAATAATAACTGTTATTATTGTCTACTATTTTTTAGAATAACAAAACAAACCGAAACAACCTTAATAACCAATAGAAAGTTTTATTTTGTTCTTTTTTTTTATCGGGCAACTTTAAATTAAACATAATTACCTATCAATATCATAATACTTTAGTATAACAATAACAATATGTAATCTGTACAGTTGAGTACTCGAGTTTATGAGTACCAAAAAAAAAAAAAAAATGTACTACCTACTCGTACCTGTATACCTATCAATTTACTCCTTAATTATTAATCAAAATATGTATATATGATAATAAAATTATAGTGTAATAAACAATTAATAATATACCTACATAAACCGAATCGTGATACCAGCGAGTAGCGCGTTTATAACATAATGCTCATCTAAATAAAAATAGTATTTTATTACGTTGAAATATAGGACCCTGGTACACGAAAAAATATTTAAACTGCTTTTTTTAGTAGCATTCACTCTTTATTACTCTGTATTACTCTCTCTACTGCACTATAATTTCATTCATACAATAGATTGAATTGGAGTTGATAGATATTTTAGTCGATTAAACCTGACAAAAACTGAAAAAATTGTAATGGATTTAGACGGATTAGATGGATTTATATTTTGAAAACAGATTACCATTTTTTATGTTTTTTACTAAAATATACTGGAAATAGAACTTAATTTTATTACTAAAATTTTAATACAAATTGATTGTATTATCGCGGCGGTGATATTTTCGTCCGAAATTTAAAAATATATTGACATATTTCGACTATAATTCTATAATAATGTTGATTATTATTAAAAATACGATACATAATATTAATAAATGCAATTTTGTATTATATTTTAACGCTTTAAAATGGTCCTCCTGCGTTAACTGAAGTTATAATAGAGAGTGATCGACATTACAGTTCAAACGCCACCACAACTTAAAAGTGAAATATCACGGCAACAGATTGACTGAAATTAAAAATGTCAACACTAAAATTGATTTAAACTAATACTTCACCTATTTCGTAATTTTGAATGTAGTTTACCATTTGAAACTCAAAAGTAAGTAGTCGTTGACAATATTAACATATTTAGGTGCTATTTTAATTTAATTCTCAAATAGTACTTACGACTAAAAATATTCGGTTGTTATTGCCCATCTTTTTGGACAATAATTCTGTTCGTTTTAAATTATTTGGTTATTTATAAGAACATGTTAGTCTCGTCGTACCGTATTACTGAATATAATTTCGGAGCAATTTATTTGGCATATTTTCCAATTTTTGAGCGCTACTTATAGCGCTTATTTTGGTGATTTTAAATGTATTGTGCATTAAACAATTAATTTCTTTAGTGTTATTACTTCCGAGCTCTGATTTCATAAGCAATATTCGAATACTGACGGATTAATGATTATTATTATTATTATTATATATTATTAGCATTTGGAAAACACAGTGTACAGTACAGCACACCTCGTACAGTACATAATATTATATTCCATTCTTTGGAAAAATAAAATAAAATAATATAGTACACTGTAATATTGTACCGTCCCCGTTTGAGTTTGACGACGGTCGTACCATTATTCGTTTTAATGTGTACACTCGCAAGGGGTATAAATATGTATAAAATAATATAAAAATATATTATCCAAGAAACTGCTATGCAGCTGCGGGCACAATGCAATAAATCGTACAGGTAGGTATTATAAACGACCGTTGGACACGTCATAAAGATATACCAACGTTCGGTGGAGAATGCGCGTTATCAACGCACAATAAGAAATATCAATGATGATTCGTTCGATAACAGGGGTGGCCAAACTGTGGCTCACGTCATAGACTTATGCGGCTCGCATCTTAACGTAAGATACAAAACATTTTTACAAACATTTTTTGTTATTATGAATTTACCATATGTATTTGAAAAACTACAAAATTTTTAATAATTACAATTTATAGTAAAAATTTACAAAAAAATGAAGTGTTCTTAATATAATATTTAAGTATATATTTTTTTAAAATTTAAAATTATTAATTATTATCTTATTTGTTGTGTGTTCATTTTGTTTGTAAGTTTTTTGAAATCCAGATAATGTGTTGTTAAAGCAGTCCTTAACAACTCTTCTACCCAGTGTAATTTGAATTCTCTATGTTCTTCTTTATACTTGCGTTTCTTAGACATG